>CM039682.1:42641404-42801404 GCA_022537955.1 Schmidtea mediterranea
TCAGTATAAAATTCATATCCAATTTTACACACTGCAGCTCAGAACGTATTACTAGCATTCACTTAATAATAGTAATAATTAAATTAAATTAAAGTCAAGCAAAATTATATTTATCTTTATTGAACTCTGATAAAGGATTTCCTCAATTCCATGATCATATTCATTTGTTCTTCGTTCACTGGTGAATTCTACATCACATTCATGGGAAATTCTTACTATTAATACTATTATGACGATTTTGACTTTTAAAAATTTACATTTAGTAAAATTTATTGAAATTTTATAAATCAATGAAATTATATAATTAATATATCAAATCGAAATTTATGAAAATAGTAAAAGCAATATATTAATGTCATTGGAAAATGAACAGAAATCAGAGGTGAAACACAAAAAAAAGTCATTATAATGAGTTAATTATTATTATAAATAATAATAAAAAATCAAGCAAAATTATATTTATCTTTATTGAACTCTGATAAAGGATTTCCTCAATTCCATGATCATATTCATTCGTTCTTCGTTCACTTGTGAATTCTTCATCACATTCATAGGAAATTCTTCTGGATCCGAGTCTGACTCCTCTTTCTTACAGCAAGGAATTATTCTTAAGCATCTCAATTTGAATTTCGACTCTGATGCCAAAGATGGTTTACATTTTCTCTTGATCATTTGGACAATCGTCACACAAACCGAGATTATTTGCAACACAATTGCAATAATGCAGATAATGTAGAATATAGTCGGACTATCTCTGAATGTTTTACTGATTAAAGCCAAATAAGGTTTCTGAAATATAGCATAAAATAGTTTCAAGTAACATTAGTAAATGAATCTTACCACATGGATCCGTTCGAAGAATATTTGAGCGACTAAATTGACAACTGTAAGTATTGCAATGAGAATGAGTTTGTCCCGATCATCTCTGATCGCATAGATCAAGCCGCCGAATGATGTGCCGAGTCCCACAAGTACTATCCATATGAATATGACAAGAAATACGACTCTGTGGTCAGCATCATCCATTAATTTAGGAGTCCACAGTCGGATGATTGGAGATAAACACAGACCCCAGAAGCACTGAAATTATGATTATTAATAAATATAATCGTTTTCGTGACAAAATAATCACTTACTCCCAAAATGAAATTAATAGTGCAATAGAATCTTGTTAGCTTGTTCATTATTTGAAATATTAAAAAGACTTTCCTATATCATTTATATATTAATTTAATTACATAATCGGTAGTTAAATTAATTTTATTACTTCCGTATAATTATTAATGATAAAAATTACTATAATTATTTATTATTATTATCATTATTAGTATTATAATTATTTTTGATTTGAGATTTTATAAAATAATAATCCTTGCGTCATAAAATAGATGTAAATTTTACTAAAATTGCAGAAATTCCTTACTAAATAAATTATTTATTATTTACAATTTTTGCTATTATTATTCATTATTTTATTTATTTTTTAAGTCTGATTTTGAGGTTCGTGAGTTACTCAAAATGGCTAACATGGAAGAATGGATTTCTGTATTTCTTAAAAATAATTTCACAATCGATATGATGCTGGATTTAAATAAAGATGATCTAGATCAAGTAATAGAAACAATTTATCAATTGTCACTCATTTAACATTCAGTTACAAATCAGATCGGAGTCTGTCAAATCAAAATTTCTTTCCTTCATTAATGAGTGGAAATTTAATCCAATTAAGGTAACGATTTTGTTGTCACTTTTCGTTCATCATGTTGATCATTTTGATCATGTATGTGAAATTCACACTGTGAATGTGTTACATAGAGGTATTGATCCAATTAATGCGTTATTTAAAGTTATTGATCCTGTGAATGCGTTATATAAAGTTATTGATCCTGTGAATGCGTTATATAAAGTTATTGATCCTGTGAATGCGTTATAAAGTTATTGATCCTGTGAATGCGTTATAAAGTTATTGATCCAGTGAATGCGTTATATAAAGTTATAGATCCAGTGAATGCGTTATATAAAGTTATTGATCCTGTGAATGCGTTATATAAAGTTATTGATCCAGTGAATTCGTTATATAAAGTTATTGATCCTATAAATGTGTTATATAAAGTTATTGATCCTATAAATGTGTTATATAAAGTTATTGATCCTGTGAATGCGTTATAAAGTTATTGATCCTGTGAATGAGTTATATAAAGTTATTGATCCAGTGAATTCGTTATATAAAGTTATTGATCCTATAAATGTGTTATATAAAGTTATTGATCCTATAAATGTGTTATATAAAGTTATTGATCCTGTGAATGCGTTATAAAGTTATTGATCCTGTGAATGAGTTATATAAAGTTATTGATCCTATAAATGTGTTACATAAAGTTATTGATCCTGTGAATGAGTTATATAAAGTTATTGATCCTATAAATGTGTTACATAAAGTTATTGATCTAAAAATATAACGAAAATTTTATTTATTTATTTTTATGTTGTTTAAAATCTCGGCCGTGCGGAATCAGATGCTCAGGTGCTCCTGGAACATTTATTAACAAATCATGATAAAATTGAATATATAATTAAACAATTCAATAATAACTCTTATATAATGTTTAATGCTTGCATATTTTTAGTCGGAAAAGTGTGGATCGCCATCAGCACCTTCAATAACCCTATCGGAATGTCCGGAAACCAATTCTCCACAACCTGCTATTCCTTCTGCCCCGGTTCTGGAAACTCCACCAAGGAGCCATGACAGAAATACCCCATGTAACCCACACGAGAACACAGTCGTTCTGGCTCGAAAGGAAGCCGAATGTTGTATTTGCTTGACCCTTGAAGTGGTTTCCGTGGATGATTTGATAATTGAGATAATTTTATTGCTTTCAGGCCAGGATATTGCTATTGAACTGTGGCCACGTCTGCTGCTGTCAACCGTGCAGTCTCACTGTCAATCAATGTCCACTTTGCCGCCAACTGATTGTCCAAAGGGTTAATTTGGAGTTTTCTATTTAATGCAATTACAATTACTCGCGACACATTTCAATTTGCTTTCTATTTGATATTTTATATTATTAATTCTATACTTTACTCACATTTTCTAGACCTTTGCATTTATTAGATCCGCCATAGCAGCATGGTGAATAGTATCTATGGTTATAATTACATTTGATTACGCGGGACTTCGTTATTATTATTATCTAGTCTCAAATCACAAGTATTGGAAAATATTAATTAGGATGAGTCAGAAAAAAAAATTATTCAAGAATAAAAATTAAAAGAAAACCAGATAATTTTTGATGTGTTTGAAAATGTGACTAGGAGAGTTTGAATGGGAAAATACGTAATTTTTTATGTAAATTTACGGAAAATCAATAAATAATTATATCGATTTACAGAAATTCAATAAATAATTATATTGATTTACAGAAATTCAATAAATAACTATATAGATTTATAGAAATTTAATAAATAATTATATCGATTTACAGAAAACCAATAAATAATTATATCGATTTACAGAAATTCAACAAGTAATTATTTTTATCGATTTACAGTAAAAACAAAAAATTATTATTTTATCAATTGTATATTGAAATCTTTGGTTATTAATTAATTATTATTTTATAAAAACTGCTTCAACAAATTAATAATTTTATAATAATTATTAATTAAACATTTGAATTGATTTTATTATATGGATCATATTAACACATGAAGTGCTGTTGTTTCGAAATAGATGATGCCAACTCTGAACGTCTGTGTCAGTCATAACTATGAGTAATGTGTATCAAGATGATCAATGAAGTGATGTGCTGTAAGTTGTGGCTTATACTTTTTTAACCACAGATGCCGATTTCAACAATCCACCAGAAATATATAGCATGGATGCTGATCTGTAAGATTTAGTTTTGGAAATTGATTTGAAATCCATATGAAAATAAATTTAAAAACATTGAAGCACTGTTTCAAAAGGTTATAGGCGATTCTATTTATTTATAAATATTTTAAAACAATATAAATTTTGTTGGGCCAGAACACAAATAACCTTGAAAATTGTTTAAATGTGTCAGTTATATAGCACAAAAACCAGGACTAAGATGACTTAAAATACAACATTAACTAAAAACTTTAAATTTTGAGAGAACATAAATAAATATAAAATCAAGAAACATAAGTAAAATAAAATTATACTAAATTCATCAAGAACCGCTCGAAATTTACTAAAAACAATTTGATCGAAAATCGACCGTTTATATAAAAGTAGAAAATTAATGAATTAAAATAAAATATTTTTGGTTGCAGAAATTCAATTAAAAAATGTAAGAAATAAATTGCCGATTTATATTAAGAAAATAATAAAAATTAGATTTAGATAACACAAAAATGGGTATAACTCTGCACCAATATTCCGAAAGTACTTTCTCGAAAAACTGTGAAATAAGGGTCCAGCCTGAGTGTAAAATAAGGGTGGAGTATTGCTCAATTTTTTATATAATTAACATATTTTAATAAAGCTGAGAAATAATGACATTCCTACTTTTGTAATATATAATAATAAGAATCCTAGAATTATATCTGTCGATCATGCATCATTTGCAGCTGCATAGCTTATAAAGTAAAATTTATAACGCTGTATACGTGGTATTAGAAGGAAACCTTAAATTCAACACGACTGGTTTCCATAAAATGTATTACTAAAATGAGGTAAAAATTTACATCTATTATCATTGATACATAAAAAGAAAGAATATTCAGATTCAATTCATCTTCCTAGGATAGGTTCATACGATAGTCATTCTCGGTTTAATGTCCTTAACGCTGCATTGAGTTGTCGAATCAGCATTGTTTCGATTTCCATACTAAATCTATTTACTGACCTAAAGTAAAGCAAAACAGAAAGAATAAAACTCAAAAGAATTCCATGTAAATGTTACTTAGGCGTAGGACAAGTGTCGTATTCTCCAATACCATAACGAATTACACCTTCATACTAGATCTGCATGAGAACTTAACCCTGAATGCGAAATAATTATCCATAAATAATAATATAACACTCAAAAATGAACCACGACACGATAGGACTAATATAATCACTGATAAGCTACGGTCAATCGCAATGGTAACTACGAGAATTATATAACAACAAACTGATATAATCTTTTATCCAGTTCTAAAAACTCTAAAATTATTCAAAATCGTTAAGTTAAATAGCTTACGAGTTGATTGGAGAACACAGAAAAACACATATTCAATTTAATGTCGGAACAAATTGACGTAATAATAATTTTTATACCAATGTTTTGAATGATGAGGATGAAACATTATAGGTGCCTCAACAGATCGTTCTCGAAAACGTTAGTAAAATTCCAAGAAGAATGAACTAGTTAAATCAAATCAATTTGCATAGGGTTTTCTGGGTCAAGTGATGAAATAAACAGCTTTATAATAAATCGATGAATAATGCAAATATAAAAAAGATGACTAGCAATCAAGTGCAAAATCAACAATAGTGATATTAGTTGTGATAATGACTCTAATGTGACATGAATAGTAGTAGAAGATAATAATCGTAGTAATGGTTATAACAATAGTGCTAGCCACCTGATGGATGAAAATATGCAAAATTTTCGAGGCCATTCTCAAGGAATCCCCATCAGATGTGCGCACAAGCAATATAATCATTGGATACCCATCAAAATGAAGTTGGAAATGTATTCCTATGGGCGGTTTCTAGTAAAAGGTGAGCCATATTGCTATGATTGCTACTACCCTAGAAAATATTTGGACTCACCGAGCTACCACAGAAAATATTCATTTTTATTTGAAGTAATGATTCCTCTATTGGTAATTTGATTGAAATAATATTGATTATTAGACTATTTTATTATTTATTAAAAATTTAGGTTTATTCCAAAAACGACTGTTGATTCGAAACAAGGAAATCATTTTTTAAAATTTACAACAATATAAGACATGATTAAAATGCATTATATATTATTCCTTTATTTTATCATTTTTGGGATTATTTATTCGAGAAATCTATGTAAAATGTCATTTTAATCAAAACTTCTATCAAAAGTATGAAATTCGAACGAAAATTTTGTTTCTTAAATTTCCCATTTCTTTTAGCAGCATGTTTTGAGATCCAACGACGGTTAAAGGAGTTCTAATTTTTATTCTCTGGGTGGCATATAAATAAAAATTATGAATATAAACGACACGGATCACTTTAACTAATCACAATTAAAGAATATGACAATAATAATATAAGAAAAATAATGTAAAATTTTCTTGGGAAAATATTAGATGTGTTTGTTTTCTTTCCATTTCATAATCACTAATCAATTACAGGCCGGATTTAAATTCTAGCTGATAAAATTTGTTACACGCTCTAAAAGTATAAAATAGTAGAAATTATTATAGTTAGTTGAAAATTACTTTGCAATATTCAATTTGTTTAATAATAGTTAATCATAGTTAACCCGAAATTAACCGTCATTGATATTAGTCAATTAGATTTTCTTTCTTTACTCCAATTAAGATCTCTTCTCAGTTTCAGCTAGTCGTTTATTAACTTTCTTTCGATTTCTTAATTTCTTTGATATTTTTCAAACTTTTCATCTTGATGTTATCCCATTGTTATTTCAGATAATCTTTCTTATTATCTAGTTTTTTTTATATTTTTCTTTTCTTTTTGTATTATTTTAATCTTTTCCATGATCAGTCGCTTTCCATTGAGGGTCTGACGTTGAGGTTCTTGGGGTAGAGATCTAAGAGATAAACACAATTTTATACCTTAGTTTTTGCCCAATAATAGCATCACCAATAATATTAATAATTGATAGAAACCAGACAGCGTGCCGAATATACTTTTATTCGTCTCAAGGGAGAAGCACCGAAAATCCAGTGTAAAATCTCGCTGGCTCTAGGAGATTGGCTCAGATAAATTATGATATAACTAACGGCTAAATACCGATTAAAGATGCTTATGCTCCATATTACTTCCTACGAGCCACATGATCCGACAAAGAAAATCAATGCGCTGGTGTTGATAACGAAATACTTTGTGAAGAAGATTCATCTGCAGGCTCAAAACTGTTTAGTTCCAGATATAAATGAAAGGCTAAACTGTGCCATAAATGCAACATTAAAAACTAAAAGCTGTGAAGAAAGATTTACAGGTACTCGAACAAAAAATTTAAAACAAGAATTTCAAAGATACGGTTGTACAAAAAATATAACAAAAAACTTGCAAGGTTTGTAAATACATTCGTTTGTTGCGGGTCGAACCAAATTGAAAGGAAGGAATGAACCTTATGTAGCTGGAAACTTTTAATATATTGATATATGTCTAAAAATTAAATATCTTGTTTTATGTCTCGTCTTTAACAACAATAAACTAGGTAAAAAAACTTAGATAATCAGTCACGCGTGTCTGACAAATGATTCTAAAACCAAGATTAAATATGATTGGTAAAGTTAAATTGTCAACACGTCTAAAAATTAGGGACCAGTCCAAAAGTCGAGCACAAGTCTTCTATCAGCAACTCGTTGAACCCATGGAGTGGGAAGAAAATAGAAATATTTGTGTTTGGGTTACCATTATCACCCAGTAGGAACCCACCAGTAATAGAATAATAATAAAAAAAATAAAGTAATAGTAACGATAATACATATAATGATGTGGTAATATAATAATAATACGATTAATTTAGATTAATAACATTAATAATAATAGTAGTTTGGATGATTATATGATTTTCTATAATAATAATGCACACACGCAACAACAATCATAATAATAATTTTAATAATGATAATAAAGATGGGTAATGTTATTAAGGATCTTAATGGTATTAATAAGGAAAATGAAAATCACCCTGAGTATAATATCAATAAAGGATAATAGTATTACTTGGAAAATTAAGAATAAAAAGGAATTAGCCATAAAATAGAGGACCAGTCTTTTGGCTGACCCTCCGTCATCCACCTCAGAAAAAATTAACCTAATTCACACATCGGCTCAAAAGCTCTTACATCGAGTAGTCCAGTGGACACTCATAAAATTGTTGGGCCAGAACACAGACGGCCTTGAAAATGTTTAAATGAATCGGTAACACACATGAAAACATAACATGCAGATTTAAACTCAAACCTATTAAAACACCAATTAACCCTACTAAAATGCGAGAAAGAAAACAATTAAATATAAAATTATAAAACAAAAATATAAATTAAATTAATAACAAAGTGCAACAAGATCTGCACGAAATAAACATAAACATAACTTGAAAACCTAGCAATTTGACCGAAATTTGACAATTTAATAAAAAAACGCAAAATTTCATGAAAATGAAATAAAAATGAAATAATTTAAATTAGAAATAATTCAATTAAAAAATCAAAAGAAAAATTGTCAAATAAAATTTCAAAAATAATAAAAATTAAGAATAGAATATTCTAGAAAATCACAAGGTCAAATTTTGTTTTACTAAATCAAAAATAACACGCAAGGTTAGGGTCGTACAATAGGTATATATACTGATTCATTTTTACATAATTTTAATCGTCTAATCAGTTTTACAAAACTTGAAACCAGTTTCAAACCGAAGCAATTGTCGAGAGTAAAAAAAATTTGATGTGAGTGAGAGATTGTTCGATACTCTCTTCACGTCGTGTCCTCGCAACCTCGAATGAGCTTGCTTGGATTTCGGCGTGGGGAGAGGGAGTTATGATATGCTATGTGCGAATTTTATGAACCATCATGATGTATTATAATGCAAATGTCTATAAATGAACAAAAATTTTTCCGTCAATTTTTCTTAAAAATTTTTCCGGCCCACAGCCGACACATATCGCAAGCTAATAAAATCAAATATACTATCGCAAATCGTGTAAGTGCGTGTATTATCGCCAATGATTTCGTGCCCATGAAGGCTGAAACGTCAATATTATTCCTTATAGGGGAAAAGGGTAAAGGGAAATAGTCTTTTGGCTGATTCGTCAGCACTCATTTCCTATAAACTCGACCTAAATATTATTTACAACTCACGGCTCAAAATCACAACATCAAGTAGTCCAGTGGGCACTCAGTAACTATAATATAAATTGAAGGATGGTTACGGGATGTTAAATAACAAAATCGTGGCTATGATAATAATATGAGAACCTCGCTAAAAGTCATTAAAATCTTATTAATCGACCGAGTTAATAACAAGATTTTTACGAAGCATTACTAACTAAAATACTAAACTCCGGTGTAACGAATTGCTAAAGGTTATAAAACCAAATATTGCTTCGCTGAAATTTAACAACCACATAAAGAAAAATATAAAAGTTATAAAGACCCAAAAATCCAAATGCGTATTCATAGCCAAGTTTTCCCCAGAACGCGACAAGGCCCTAATCATCGCCCATAAATAATAAAAGAAATGCGTGGATAACACTCTAGGACCCAATCCCACAAAATGATCAAACTATTAGGAAGTCACCTAGGTTTTTATTCTGAAAGAATTCTACGTAAATCAACGAACACCCGAACAAGGTAATAGCGGTAATAAATGAATAGAATAGAATAAAATTAATAATAATAAATAAAAACAATAAATTCAAAATAGAATAATCAAATACTAAGCTAAACTACATAAATCACTTTGCTCATAGGCATGGGCAATGTTCATAACAATAAATACACCTGGAGGTTGGAAATAGTGTTGCCGTAAGGATGATGAGGACAAAATCATATACAACCGGCATCGTTCCGATAGCATCGACCTGCGTGATAGATCCAGAGTTATCATAGTAATTGACATATCATCTTGGAATTTTCATTTTGATTTAATCATTCCATTGCGCGTTGATTTTCGACGATAACCTTCGAAGAATAGACCAATCCAACGACCATCCTTTCTATAAGATCTTCATTGTTGAGTAAGATAATAGTAAACCCCCGGATTCAAAGATTGAAATGAATGAATATAAGGTATAAAGAAATCCACTCGAATAGCACGCCGACTGATTTCTCCTTAAATGTCATTAATGAAGTGGATTGGCGTCATGCACCCGGGTGGAATAAAATAAATGAGGAATAATTCCACGAGGACAATTCATAAACTGATTTCTCTCCAAATGCCATCAGATAAGGCGATTTTTCATCATGCACACTAAAGGGTAGATGGATAAGGGCGAATCGATACTGTCATCGACCGTAAAGGGCAGATGCACACACCACTAGATAGTAGTAAGTAAATTAGCTAACTACAATCTGATGCGCACACTAGCATACAATCAACAAGGTGTGCACCCGACAATCTCCTAACCTCGGGACACACCATCCATATAAATAGTATTTCGTCGGCGAACTGCTCATTTTTAAACTAAATTTCAAAATGTCTCGAAAATATGAACAGACTACCCGGAAACACCAGGACCACGAGGAGTCGGACGTCGCAAGCACCAGCCGAAAATCACGATTGGGTAACTATTTAAATTTGTATGTTTTTCTTTTTAACACTTTTTCGAGCCTTAGCGTACGTGAGACCCAAGCAAAGAACCATCCTAGACGCCAACACTGATGACTTCGTTAAAGAGCTGCGACAAATTATATTCAACATAATAAATATACTAATTAAACCTTTCCATTTTCCTTTATGTTTACTCATTATATGCCTATACAAACCACAAATATGAGGAATGAAATGCATCACTGACTCGCAAATCTACCACTCAGTAAACACCAACTATGACCAAAAACCAACTTGAATGAGCATGCTAAAGAACTCCCACATTTCGTCGGTGGAAGTCGAGAATGTTTGCTTCTACAACATAATTATCTGGACTTGAGGTTCGATGGGTTTTCTTTTGAGGCTCAACTAAAATGAGGAAGATGATTAAAGTAATTTACTATTACATCTTAATGCCTTTACGAAGCCAGCCGCAGAAATAATGAATGTTTAATTATTAATAATTACGGATTTATTTCCATAACCCCACAAAATCGACATGTTAACCTTAAGATCAAATATCCAACGGGGTGAGTGGGGAAAACGAACGAAATCTTTGAAACGAAAAAATTTTTAATCAGAAATATTCCATGATCGTACTAAGTAATAACATAAACTGAAATTCTAAAGTAATTAGAATTGTCTAGTAGTTGTGAAAATAAGAATATAATAAATTAAATTTATAATGTAATCAGAAATATGTCGTCTTGTTGCGGATTAATTAGATTTTAAGAACTGATTGTAAATTCACGGTTCCATTCCGAAAAATATAGTCTTTCTTAAATGATGCCGATGATAGGTAAATAAACTCGAAACTAGTTTGCCATTAGAAATTTCATTGAATATTACATTTAAAACATAATTGCACTAATTCATCCGATATATATAAAAATATAAAAAGGTTTTCGAGAAAAAATATTGTTAAGATCAAAAAGTGGGGGCTATCATCTCAACACAGTTTATCTCAATACCGCGAAAGCTGTCTACTGCTTTGGGTATTTTTATAGTTTAAATTAATTAGTTTAATTAGATAGTCGGATAATTACTTTTTTTTAATTAAATAAATAATACGTACTAAATCCTCCTCTGGATAATTAGAATTTAAATTCAAGAATAATTTTTCCAAATGCTCTGATTCTTCGACAGGATTGATTTAAATAGATTTTTGCAGAAACAATTGTTTGCTTGGAATTGAGTGGGCTTTCTCGAAATGGCACTATTTGCTTTTGAATTAATAGGCCGTTTTGAATTACAAATTGAGCTGCTTTGAATAATATCAATATTGATCTTTCCTTTGAATTGGATCGAATTATTTTCTTAAGCTGCTTAAAATAAATTTTTCTTCGAATACAATAGTTTGCAATTTTCTTTCCTTGAGATATTTGCACAATATTCCCAAAATACTCTGTTATTTCTACTTTACAGTTTTCTAATAATTCTGTCCTCTATTAAGGTAGTTTTGATATCGGCTTGAATTAATCTGGTCCTCTTCTAGATTGTTTTAGTTTCTGTTTAAATTAATTTTGTCTCGCTTAGTTTGTTTTCGGATCGACACTTCAAACTAAAATGTCTTGCCATTGTTGGGCTTAGAGTCAAAATTAAAACAAAAGATAAAAATAAGGAATATGGTTACTGCACATACACACGCACCACAAGTAGAGATCAAAAATAAAAAAACATTCATTAAAACAAAAGAAAAAAATAAAACTAAATAAAACAAATATTAATTAAAATTCTTGAAAAAGCCTACAGCTGCAGAAAGAAACATACGTGATTGAAATAAACTTCCAAAACCTTGCAAAATAAGGTTTAGAAAAAACACAGGCAGAAGCGGAGACCAAGAAATAAAATAGTCACAAGAAATAATAATAAAAATAAAATCTAATAACATAAAAATTAAGATATCAAAAAATAAGAAAAAATATAAAAAATTATAAAAATAATTTGAAATTAATAAAACAATTAAAAAGCCCTAAAAATCGCGAAAAATCGCCTATTGGTCGCACACAGGAACAAAAATACTATTTAAGCAGTGACCAATTTCATTATTTTAACACTCATTTTTACAACTAATCTTAACTTTTACAACTTTGAAACTACTTATCGAATTCTATTCAAATCTACTGAGTAAGGATATTTGACTTTTTATTTTTCATGTAATTTTATGAATTTTGGTAAAAATATCTTAGATGTTCGTAACAACTAAAATTTATCTACATGATTTTATTTTAAATGATATAATATATTCATTCCATTTTATTTTTTGTTGATTTATTATAAATTGATTCAAAGCTCATGAGGATGCAGAGACACCGCAGCTGTGGAAAAACCCCGATCGACAGATCCAATTGTGATTTTTTATTGAATTGATTCAGATGGGTTGATGTTACTTGATTGAGGATGAGAATGTTTGCGTCAGAATTTACCCAGGCTTTTCCATTTAATTGTTCACTATGACCTGAACCCAACGCTGCCATCAAATATCCCAAAACTAGACCATCAAACAAAGTTATGATATTCATCCATAATGCATTCTTGAATATTTGTTGGGATTTTATCAAGTGCAGTTTTAATACGACTTGGAACTGTAGCATTTAACATTTCAATCCAACGAAGAGTTTTTCCTGCTTCACTTTTATCGAATTGTGCAGCTTGAGGAAAAACAATATGAGATGTAATTCCAACTTGTGGTTTAAGAGTAGACAAAGCTTCTCGAGCTGTGTTAGCCTCTTTAGTTAGACGAGTCACAACTCTACACGAAACATCGCATTGATAGTGTGAGACAATTCAGGTTTAAGAGCCTGGTTCTCTTGTTTCATAGTAAATTGTTGAAGCATCAAAGCATCCCATTCATCCTGAAAAGATTTCAATAAAGCTTTCAATAAATGTAAAACTGAGTGGTTTCGATTTCACGTGCATTAGAACTCTAATTTCAATCAAATCATCTCCAGAAAACTGTACCCCAGTGACTGGATTTAGATCTCTGGTTGTTGAGTATTTATCAATTAACCTTTTTTCATAACCATGCCCTGAAAATCTATTAAGAACTGGAACTTCAGGAATTTCATTAGAAATCGAACACATTAATAACATTTTTAAAACTTTAAAAAGTTTAGAGCCAAAATAAATTTATTTTTTATTTTAAATTACAAATTATCACTTTAATCACAAATTCATTTTTAAAAACTGTGCATTTACCATTTACATTTAAACAATCACTTTAAATTTACAATTATTTTAAACTACTATCACTCAATTACAAAAAACAAATTTCCAAATAAAAGTCATTTTAATTCACAAATTCTATTTTTATTTTTCCCGGCCTTAATTTTAATTATTGTTGTTACTTGGAGAAAAGAATCAAATTTTGAATCCATTCTCCAAGTTACTAAACTACATGGGGCTAAGGGAACAGACTAACCAAATTCTCAACATAATATATATATATATATATATCAAGATCCCAAAAAAATTTATCTATAAATTGTATTGCAAGTCGTCAGGAAGGCAGGTCGGTGATCCGGCTGGTGGATTGAGTTCCTTAGTTGAGATCACGGGCCGAGCCCTCTTGAAAACTCGGTCTGTCCGCGGCGGGGCTTGGTCGAAAGACACAGGACCCTACCCGTAGGGCACCGTTAAACAACTCGCAACGGCTGATGGAAACGGCGGTCGAGGCGAGCAGAGGAAATTAAAATCCTAGGAAGAGCATCTTCAGGTAGGGGTATTAGGAACGATCAACGGACGATCGCTAAGTAAATTTTTGTGTAACCTCGAAGTTCTGTCACGAGGGGTAGCAGTGATAGATTAACGAAGTAAATAAAATAAAAATGTATTGTTTAATGAAATTTCAGATTACTTGTATGACAGACGTAGACCAACAGACAACTCGTAAACTACACAATTAAAGGCCCGAGAGACTGTACGATAATACCGATAATATAGCACACCATAGATGAGGCATTAGATTGGCATCGAACTGAGAAATCGCCTAAACATACTAACCATCATAAATGATTTTTCTCTGAGACATTAATTTAGTCGCGCTCACAGACCATAAATAGTGCACCATCGCAAAATCGACGCACGAATAGTAGAGTGTCAAAACCCATACATTATAAACTAGTCGAAGGTCCAACATATTTCGATTCATTAATTCAAGGGTCAAATTACCCGTATGCATAGTGCAAACCGAATTTGCCGAACTTAATAATATCTCGACGACGAATTCGTTCACACACTAGACTTTGTAAGAAAGCCACCTCACATAAACAGGAAACCGGATACCGAACGACGTCTTACTACTCGCCGCGTTGAATCACATCCACCCGAAATCTCCGTAACACTGTTGAATTATTATTAGTATTTACCATACTTTAAAAAGTTGTACCGACCCCAATTTAGATTTAACTGCGATAAATTCTAGTCCAATGTCCAAATGTTATAGTTATAGTAAAAATCTACCTAATATAATCTGCCCGTTAGAACTTAATTATTACTTTTTTTTATTATCAATATTTACATATTTGCTATTGGGTTGATCATTTTTTCCCTTAATTAGTACGACAAACCCCCAAAATTGCATGACCCTAACGTAGACCCAGAGAGAGACTCAGAAATACATAAGTAAATCCTAATCACTTCAAAGGGACCCACTAACTTTAAATACGCCCCAATTATCTTCTATACCGCTAGAGTTACCCACTATAAACCCCTGATTAGACCCATAAGTCCTTATCATAATATCATTCTTCCTTTTATAGCTATCAAACTATAAGTGTCAATTCAATCTCATCCAAATTATCGGCATTCCAACGATTATTCTCAACGAACCCAAACAAGCGCAATTACTTCTCAAAATGTCTAACCTATCAAATTTACCCCGCATTCCGAGATTGTTACCTTCTGTTACAGTAATGTCCCAACGGCTAGAGAAACTCGAGAAGGACTTCGCTGTCCTCAAAACGAAATATCAGAAAGTCAAGGGCACCTGGAGTCCGCCTGAGGCTACCCGCAACCTTTATCAGAAAATCTCACGTCTCTCTAGAGCCAGGGATGACCTCATTATCGAAAACCGGGGCCAGCGAATCACCATCGCTGAGCAAAGCACTGCGCTCCGGCAAATATTTGGAGAACAAACTCAGGACTCGCCTATCAAGTCGCAGCTGGGCCCAAGAAATCAACATCATCCCCGTCCAACATCTAGCTCTCAATCAAGTATCTCAACAATCAAATAATAAAACTGACCGCCAGCTCCATCTAGTGAACTGAAAATAAGCAGTATCTGCAGTTTAACTTTCAATAACTCACATAATGAGTATCAACATGGATTTGCATTATGGCTAGAACTCATTTAGTGCACTTCAATAATGCGTTTATTTCATGGACTTTGTTAAATCAGTTGTTGAATCATTTTCGTTAGATTATTTATATTTTGTTTCTTTCAGTAATTTATTCATATTATATGTTCACTAAATTACTGATTTTGGGGTCACTTCATCTCCTGCGCCGCACAAACCAAAAATAATACGATGACGTCTATCACGTGATAAATATATTTAATATTAACAAAATAAAATACGGCTATGTACCCATGTCAAGCTTCATTATATAAATATTACTTATTACATTTTGCTACTTATAAATGTCAGTAGAATACTTTTTAATCCCTTAAATTTGAAGTCCATTTTAACAGGCTTAAAACGATCATGTCACAAGAAAATTTTAAAAATAAATTCTTTGCTAATAAAATTAAGCATTATTTTTAGCTAAAAATTTGTACAAAATATGAATAAATTTTGAATAAATGTTAAATTTTAAAATCTAATTACATTTAAAATTAAAATTACGTCATTTTATCAGTTTTTTCTGCATTTTCAAAAATACTTCAAATAATAAAATTATTTAATTTTAGAAAATTTTAATTGCCAAAATTATTTTTTGTTAGTTATATGATTTAGAACTTTATTTAAAAATTTTTAAAAATTATTATGAAATTTTGAAAAAACAAATTTAAATATTTAAATATTTTTGCCTTTTTCAAGCAAAACAAATATTTAAAAATTTGTTTGAATTTATAAGTTTTATAATACAGTTTTCAATGGATAACGAATGGCCGGAACTGAACAAGTCTAATCAATCGAAGCTTACTAAAAAAGCTTCCAAATTAGCATTTGAATCAAAAACAAAAACATCAAACTATCACAAAGATAAGAGAAAAAAGTCTACTCTTCAAAAATCTGTAAACATGAAAATCGTCATTGAAGAATTCAATGAAAAGTTTGCTAATGAATTCTCCCTTGACAGGAACGAAGACGTTCTAGTGAAACCGTATTGTTCAATGCCAAAGGAATGCGTTTCTATCGGTAACAATGTAGAAGAATCATTTAAAAGTATACAGTATTACGAAAGCATCATGTGCGTTCGTATAAACTTGTTATATTTTTATTTCAGTGAGACCAATTTACGAAAAGACTTCTTTATGTTAAAAAACATGAATCAAAACGGATGGATACCAATACAAATATTACTAGATTTTCCAAGGATGAAACGAACTAGAGCAACAGCTGATGATATTTTAAATATCTCCCTGAATCTAGTGTTGCCACCATTCACTGTGAATGGCGAGTTCAGCGGATCTTCTTTTTTACAATTCGACAAGGCAAATGACATGATTCGTAGGTGTGACATGGACAACATTGAACTGACATTACTAGCATTCCGTGTAACAAAAACCATCACCTTGCAATTAGAAATGCCTTATCCAAATCATACGTTCTCGTTTTTTGAAACCGAACTGGAACCCTTTATAGAAACCTATGTTCCACGGCCAATGTCAGAAATAAGTGTGAATAGAGTTGAAGTCAATAATGATAATCTCACTTTTGAATTTGGAAATAGTGTAAAAGCTCAAGTTCCATCTAAAAGAATTTATCGTAAAAAGAGAGCAACAATGGAATCAGGCAGTGATTTAGATGAGAATAGTCTTTATTTAATCACTCTTAAAGGTACTACGCCTGACTGGGATGAAATCAGTGACACCGATTCCATCATCGAAAACACTTATCCAGACACTGAAAAAAGAATAATATTAAAGAAAAGTTTACAAGAAACCTTCAACGCTAGAACCCGATATCAATCCTGTTCCAGTTGTTCTAGTTTGGATAGTCAAAATGAATCTGACTCGTGTTTGCCTGATTCTGAAATTAGTATTGAAGAAAAAATGGCTTGGATGAATATCAACAACAATCCTTCCGTGTTGATCCATAAAATGAAACCTCTTAGCCAAAACAATATAGATTATAGCTTCTTGAATGAAAGTTGCACCTGGTACTGCAATGTTCCAAATGACGCACTCCAATTCGATTACTCAAAACAATACAATAATAAACTAGAAAATGTAGACAAATTATTAGATAATGTAATTTTTGAATATCAAAACACCATCACTCCTTCAAAACCAGTAAAGATTTTGCCAAAATCTAAGCCTACCACAAAGGTGAAAAAGAGTATTAATCATTTGAATTTCTACGAGTCTGATAATGACGAAATCCGGCCAACAAATGATCCAATGATGGGGTATATTTTGAATAAAAACAGAAGGAAACGAGCCTCCTCTTCCAATAGTTACAGTCAATATCGAGATTCTGGTAAAACCGTTGCAAAAGGTTTGGAAAATCCCCATAAAAATCATGTCGGTGAAATATTGTTGAATGATGATTTCAAATTGAACCTTTATTTGGAATTCAAAGAAACCGCGTTGAGTGATCGGAAATTAACCGGATGTGGCCGTTCGGCCGAAATGAATGCCTTGTTTCGGTTTTGGTCGTTTTTTTTGAGGGAAAACTCTCAAAAGAAAATGTATAAAGAATTTCAAGAATTGGCATGGGAAGACGCCGAACATGGCTATCGTTATGGAGTTGAGTGCGTCTTTCGTATGTTTTCCTATAAATTAGAAAATAAAGAAAGATTTAATATGAATGAGTATAAAGATTTTCAGAATAATGTTTTGAGAGATTTGAAAATGAACAGTTTGTATGGATTGGAGAAATTTTGGGCTTTGAAACAATATGGAAATCTTACGATAGAAGCCTTAGACGAAATTGAAGAGAAACTCAAAGAATATAAAACTTTAGAAGACTTCCGAAAGAATTACATTCCTCCTCAAGGGTTTTATGGTTACAAAATTATATTTTGATTTCAAAATTATCTTTGATATGCATTATATTTCTTCATTTAAAATATACTCTTCATTTTCATGGTTATTTTATTATAATTTTATTAACTAATAGTTAATTCATAATTGAAAAATTATTTTTTTCGCTCTAAAATGTATTAATTAACATTCACCTGTTTTTTGTAATTTGTGTGCATGATGTTGTTTTAATTTGTGATTGAGTGCGCATACAGGCGCGAGGCAATTTTATTTATTTTGTCACTTTGTCGAATTGTTTATTGATTTGATTTTGCTTCGAGCAATAGAAATTGGTATTTTTATTGTTTGTCGAAATTTATTGGAATTCTTAAGCGTTTTTTTAACGCTTCCTTTAGATTGGATTTTTTTATTGTAGTTCGATGTTTTTAGAATTTCAATTTGTGAATGTTTATGTTTGATTTGTCATTGAAATCTAATATTTTTTGATTCATGTTTGGAACACTTTAACGCTTTTTCTTCCGAATTCACCGAGTCCATAGGTAGAATCGCATATAGTTTCACAGACCTAGAGATTTTGCATTAGTTAACAAAATTCTCTAGTGAATTGTATAAAATTAGAAGTCTCAAATTTGAATTTTAATAATATAGAAATCTTAAACAATCAAAGTTTTAGTCAATAATTGAGAAAAACAAAAAGTAAAATAGGATTCCAAATTTTTGCAATTAATACTTAATACTGTAAATAGGTAAATGTGAACCCGCTTGGTCAAATCCACACTGATTACCCATTCGCGGGGTTTACCATTTTAAGGTGAGCTTGTGTTGAGTCATGCCTGACGAGTTAAATTATGGGTGTTCAGTCGTTTGTGGTTAAAAACATGCGTATTAAAATGAAAGTAATGTTCAAAAAATTATTACTGGTGTAATAATTGTTTTGTTTTTGTATTTTAAATAACTTATTTTTAATATTATTTTTAGTATTTTTAATTCATCCTTAAAAATAAACGTTTTTTGTAACGTGATATTGTAAATAATGTTATTATTATTTTTATTATAATTAATATTATTAACGTTTTTTGAGATTATCTTTCTTTTTCCAATAAGACAAAGTGGTAGTTTTATTTGAATAATAATAGTGTAATATTAGTGAAGGGATTCCTAAAACAAAAAGTTCATAGAAAATATTCAGTAATATTTAATTTCATTGTAACTGATAAAATAAAAAATTGCATTAATTACTGACAAATTATCAATAAATGGTTTTCATTTTATTATTTTCACTATAACCAATAGAAATTTTCAAATTAAATTATGATAAGAAATGCTATGAAAATAAGATAAAGGCACGATAAATCGAACAGATTCTGAATGGTAATATGGAATAAGTAAAACAAATACGTGGAAACCCAGAAGATGAGAGGAAAGAGTTTTTTGGATAAAACAGGCATAAGGTAAATTTAAAAGCAGATGTAAATCAATAAAAACCATCAAATTCAAAATATTAATTAAATCCAAAAAATTTAAAATAAATATTTTATAGGAGAAACTGGTATAAAATAAAGAAAATTAAAAATAATCAAACTAATGGAAAACCCGAGATAAATGAAAACCCCGTGGTAATTGTAAATGTAAGAAATACCCAAAGACAATAAAATTAAAAGATACAAACGATAGCTCTAATTGGTAACAAAATAATCAAAAAAAGAAACCAGGGAGGTAAACAAAAATTAATAATGCTAAGAGACGAGGAAAAGTCAATTAAATGGAGGCAGCTTAGTCAGATTGTCAGAAAACGGACAGATTAAACTCAGAGCGAACCCATAGTATTACTTTTAGCATACTAGAAGTGAGAACTAAATTGAAATTTCTATACCAACGCAAGAGGATAAAACTATATGTGAGCAGTGCAGACTAAAAGTGGTATTAAAAGAATTTTTTCGAAAATTATTGATATTGTATGGATAAAGCTGTGATTATAAATAAATTTTATTGTGTTAGGTTGTTCGATTTATTTAAATAAGGACACCGAGGAGTCAGATATTAAAATATACTTATCATAAATACTCACCAACTGGAAATCTGAGTATCAACACTAAGATGGTTGTCGCGTCTCTGTACGCGATAGTTGTATTTGATAATGTGTTGAGTGCGTACTAGAGAATCCAATCCCGGTTTTTGAATAACCAGTAAACCAGTTTTACCGTCTAATTTTGATTTATAATTTATCGGTAATTATCAAAAAATTTTACCGAAATAATTTCGGTATTTAATTTTTCAGATAAATATTTTGATTTGAGTTTTCCTAACATTGGATGTATCGCAAAGAAATTCAAGCTGTTTTTCTCTGTATAGTATTCAATTTATTTTTGAGTTTTATATGAGTATCCAAATACAATATAGTTTGTATTAATATTTAAGATAGATGCATAACTTTGTCTCTGCCGTTCTTTTGATCCCCATAGCGACTGATTTTTAAGATTAAAAAATACATTATAGTTTGAATATTGAATTCTACATTTTAATGATTAATTTTATACTTGTAAAATTAAAAATTATTATCATTTTGTTATGTTTTTATTTTTGATGTCAAACATTGGTAAGTTTTTCTATACTTTGATCAGTTCAATTTTTGAACACTGATAACTAAATTTTGTTTGAAAAATTATTTCATCCGTTTTAAAATATTAGCTGTGGAAAAGGAGAAAATTTATACAAACAAACAAAGCAATATATGGAGCTATTATATTCGATATGTAACTGGAAAAGATAGTGCTAAATGTATTGAGTGTAATAAGATGTTGCAAACGTAACCATCATTCTTAGTTCAAAATTCAAGATAATATTAATTTGTTGACAAATCAAGTGTCAGTCTTAGCAGAGGATAGTAAGGTAAACTAATAGCCTAAAGCTGGTCTTAACGGGTTTTTTTAAAGGTCATCCAGGAATGGTTAAATGTAGATATTGTTGAAGGAAATCTGATGATCATATTTTCTGTGATTGTTGTGGAAATAAAAATATCAAGTATTATTGAATTTCAGCATCGCGTTTGGCGTAATTTTGAAAGTGAAGCACTAGCAATGAAATTAAGCTTGAACGAACTTAAATACAAATGTGCAGAGCCATTTACATGACACATGAGATGCACATCTTGTATTTTCGATTGGATTTAATTATCTAAGCAATTGTTGGATCAGATTAAAAAAAAGCCGATGGCATGTTTTTTACCTGATTCACTAATTAATTTAAATAATATTAAATTTCTAAAAATATAACAGCATTGCCATATCTAAAATTGTAATTAGAAAAATATCTTTGCGAAAATTGAATTATTTTATAAATATTCATAGTTAAAAATTTTTAAATATTTTTTTTACTGGAATAATTACAAAGTCAACATACATCAAAATAAAAAAATTAAAATAACTGGTTTAATAAGCTTGTAGGTCCGGGAACAACTATACAGATGGATAAAACTATTCTCAACTATAAATGTAAAACCCATAGATGGTTTACAACAGGACTGATGCTTTGTGCATTGTCAAATGTAGTCCATATATAACGATGGTTTGGGCTTAAGTGATAGAAGATAAGAAAGTTTCGACAATAATACCTATAATTAAGAAAAGAGTATTAGATGGATCTACAATTCACTGACGAGTATAAAAGCTACAATAGGTTGTCTAATGAACAATTTATTCATGGAACAGTTTGTTGTAAGTATAATTTTGTCGATCAAGTCACTGGAGTCCATGCGCAGCATGTGAAATCCTTCAACAATTGTCTTAAAGTTGCAATAAAATCTCGAAAAAGCAATTAAAATTGAGATAAGAGGCTTCTTGTCGGAAGTCAAGTGGATATGGAATCATCGCGATAATCTATTGGAATTTCTTCTAAAATTAATTAAACATGGTTAAAGTACGTTTACAAAATTCGTAGCTGTTTTTTGAATTTTTAAAAATATATTTTTATTGGGGCTTTTTTATCCGATCCTAACTGTATCTGTTTATCACTCATTGCTTTTGTTTCACAAAGTTCATTTTTATGTTATGCAATGAAAAAATATTTTGCATCTAGTTTCACTTTTGCATAACAGTTTTAAGAGCTCTTTCAGTCCAACATATTACGTTGCGGTAATTTAGATGAATATATAATATGTATTAATTAAACAAATGAATGGTCATAATCACTGTCTTCGTAAATAAGCAATTGTCTTACATAAGTAAATAGTTTGCACATATATAAAATTAGGTAATATATTTTATTAATAGTTAAGTATTATGATCATATTCATTTATTATTATAAAAATAATTTATTAATATCGTAATAGAACACATCGGATACATTTATTATTCGCAAATATCGATGGTGGAGCAAGTCTTAGTGTAGTACAAGTAATTAAAATAAAATTATATGAAAAATAAAAAATAATAAATATTTGTATGACATGGCAATATATTTAAGTAGCAGATTAAATGTATCATAGATAATGTTAAAAATTGAAAATTTCAATGTTTGTATTCAAACTAAAATTTCAACAGCTAATTAGAATCGACTATTTACTTATCTTATATTAAAAAATTAATTAACTTTTTTTTCATTTTTAAATCCGCGTTATTTGAAAATATTTTATAAAATAATTAATCCTTTAATTTTAATCGAATAATGCCATGTAAGTGTCACAATTCATATAAAACATTATTTAACTTAGATGTCATAACATATCCGGAAAATGCGAATAAATTGTCAGTACGTTATAATAAAATTGACAAAACGAATGTCTGGAGCTGGAGAAAAAAATAGTGTATTGGAAATGCGTAATCCGATAACACGTGCTCAAAATTCATTTGAGAGAAGCTGTGTCTTACAGTAAATAGCAGATAATAATAAAATCTCAACGATTAAGATTCGATTCAAAGCACTAAGAATGGCGAATAACTTCCAACAGACAACTGAATTTAAAAAACGGGAACTAAATGATGCTAGAAATTCATGAAAAAAAACAATTTGTTCGTCCACGCAGTCACATTAGTTGGACAGAAATTGAATGTTAATTATCATTAGCCCCAAGTTGGAACACCAGTTTCAAATATTTATTAAAATATGAAGTTAATAAAGTTTTCAGCAGAACTTTTTGTTTCTAAATACCTAAGATTCGTTGTTGTACATATGCAAGAGTTACAGTTTGATATTCCACATTCATTTCCAACACCCCTTAGAGACGTACATCTTACTGATTAGTTTTTAGTGAAGTTTTTTGTCAATTGTATTTCAATTTTGTTCTCATTCTCAACAATTTGCTATTAAACAAATATGCATTTGGATGTGTTTGATCAGAAAAAAAATTAACAGAATTTTATGGCTCGGTCACAAAATTTGCATAGCAAACCCCTTAAAGTTATGGGTAGACCCCAGAAAATTACGAAATTATTTTCCTTGCACAGAAATAATCTTGGTTAGGAACTGTTAAATTTGGTGTCTAATTAGGTCACACCACAATGTGTTCAAAATATAGAATAAAAAGAATCATAATATATCGTTTGTATCATATCTTCTCAGAGTATTATTTAATCGCAGAGCATTCTCTGGTACATTCAATAACTCGCGTGCTGAAAGGCTAATGTGATCAAAATTAAAATCTTTAGCTAATCTACCATTGAAAATTGGTGAAAGAATTCACTATAACCGTAATATGAAACCGGTGATCAACGCAACATTTATCGTACCTGCTGGCAATAACGCCTTGCAAATAAATATAAATGAGTAAATGTTAGCAAGCAATGAACAAATTTCAAAAGCCACGTCAATAAAAGAAAAGCCAGAACACGAAAAAGAAACCAACGAAGAATCAAATCAATTAACGAAAATGAAAATAGCGATTCGTTCCACAAAGAGGTACTTTGATTAGAGTAGCGAATGTTATAAATTATATGCATTAATATATTTTGTTCAAATATTTGTAAATAAATAAATAAATATTAGAAATTCAAATTTCGTTATTTCTCAACACATTTATTAAAATATGAAGTTAATAAAGTTTTCAGCAAAATTTTTTGTTTTTAAATATCTAAGATTCGTTTTTGTACATATGCAAGAGTTACAGTTTGATTTTGCACATTCATAAAAATCCTGTGATTTGTTTTTGTGTTCTATGTCAATTGTATTACAATTTTGTCTCGGGTTATAACTACAGGTATGTTCTCAGTTTCTATAATTTTTCATTAAACAAATATACATTTGGATGAAGAATAATTACTCAAACCTGATTGGAATAATATTTAAAAATAATAGAATAACAAGTGAAAAGAAAAAAATATTTCAAAATTTAAAGGAAAAATGAATGACTCAAAAAAATTAAAAGTTATAAAGACGTTATAATTAAATAAAACATTCTATTAATTTTACTTTCTACATTACATTCATTACTAGAAATTACCAATCAACTATTCAACTAATTTAATTACAGAAAAAAGTAAATACATTGAAGCTTTTTACTAAATGAGTTTTTTAGTTGAAGTTATAATACTTTTTATTTTTCACCCTTTTTATGTATTTTAATTATTTTTCAATACCTAGTAAAAACGTCAGCAACCTGGTGTTGATCTCTAGTTGTTCAGTATCTATTTATTCGTATTTAGTTGTTAGTTGTTGGAATCCAGTACTAGTTAGTGGTATTAAGTACCTAGTCATTGGTTGTCTAGTGTAAATAGTCAGTAATCAGGTATTGATAACCAAGTGTTTATGCTTAGTTCTTCAGTATCTAATTATTGATAATCAGTTGTTAGTATCCAGTTGTTCAGTAGCTATTTATTGATATTCAGTGCCTAATCATTCGTATTCGGTATTTAGTTATTGGTATTCAGTATTTAGTTATTGGTATTCAGTATTTAGTTATTGGTATTCAGTAATTAATTATTGTTATTCGATACTTAGTATTCATCTGTTCAGTATCTAGCTATTATTAAACAGGTGTTAGCACAATGTTCCTGACAGTCTTCGTGTAAGAAGCTTTTAATCAAATCATCCGAATAATCAAAGCGCAGAAGGTCTACTAAGTTCCATTTAAAAATACATGTTCGGGACAGCAATCCAAAAATTGAGAACTAAATGTAAACTAACTTGATCTGATGAAACATTCTCATTACAATTGAATTATAAATTAAATATTTAAAATCGTTTTTTAAACTCATTTCCAACATTATATTATCGTAGTTGATATTTAAAACAACTTTCCAAAATACTTAATTTACATAATAGATCTTACAGGGAAAAAACAAAAATAATTAAATAATTAAAAGGCTGAATAATGGCCAAAGTATAATTAAATTAAAATCACGGTTTCTTATTCACAAATTTTCTAATAACTGCATTTATCATATATCCGTGGCATTGAAAGTTTATTCATATATGAGAAATAAACTAGGTATATATTGTCAATTATTGACTTGAAGTGATTTGGGGACTATAAATTGAAAAGAAGTCATTTTTACAGTATTATATTAGTGTGCTTAGCAATTAATTTATGGTGTTTGAATTTCCCTTCAATAGTCAATATCAGAGGTTATACCGTGAAAAGCCAAATTTTCAATACAATTTGCCGTTGTATATCTACATATACAATAGTTGGTAGAGTGCATCAAAATACCTGATGTGTTAAACTGATAATGGCCCTGTAGCAAATGTGTTCCTTTGATGTAAGAAGTTACTGTGTGAAATATTTTGAAAATATAATTAAAACTAATGGGTCCACACGAAGAACGAAATTAAGCTTGACGTTCCATTATTAAGATGTTTCAAAACTACTACAAATAATTCGGTAAATTATGCTTGCTGGACATTGATTCAGAAAACATACCGTTTAATTTTCGTTAACCTGGTGCAGCCCTTAAATCTCAGTGGTTGTCCAAAATTTTGTACTCCATTAAAACGGTTCTTCTTGAAGAACAGATTCGTCTTTTGCTAGCAGGAACAGTTACCACTGCTTTGTGTGTATGATATACGGTGCCTGGTGGAAAACTTGTAGATCGGCAGTTGACGTTGCATTGAATGATCTGTCTTTATCAGAACATTTTCAGCCTTCGAGAGATCGACATGAATTTTCTTTACGACGTTGAAAACTAACCAAGTCACTCATCGTTTCTGTCATCAAAGATGAAAATTATTTCTGTTAATGTTATCAATGATAGTGCAGAACGTGTCGTGAAATTGAATGCATATTTTCTGGATGCAGCCAAAACCAAGAATTATCAGAACATTCTGCAAGTTGTTGTGGTTGACAGAAAGAAATCTCTAAGTCTGCGCAACTGTAAGAGGAAACGAACAGTCCATGGTCTAACCTAACTAAAAACTATCTATTGTACTGTGTGACAATAATGATTCTGGGCCGAAACTTAAGTTTAAAAAATGTTGGTTGGATAATGCACCCTAATGGTTATCGATATTAATACCACGGTGACGTCATGATTCAAAGTCTGACACGAAAAAATTTTCATAGTTTCATATTAAGTTTTTTTCTCAATTTTCAAGGTATAGTCATGGTATAAATAGGTTATTTCATGATCTTTGTCGTATTCGCACCGGACTTGAAGTTGTGCTATAATTGATATTTTGTATTGGATCTTCATTTGTAAAATAAAAACCTTTTCGCTGATCAAATCACGGAAACCAAATAAAAATCATTAAAATAAACTTACTTTATTTTAATATTAATTTTTATTATCAAAAATCCGTGGGCTACACTTCTAACCCCCCTCCCCACCAAGTGTCTATAGACTTATCATATATGGTTATACAATAAATATTATAATGAATTTTAAAATATTAAAACATGGAAAAATTTTCGGAAAATGTAAAGTCATAAATTATATTTTGCTATTAGAAAAAATGAATCTAAAACAATTGTTTGCAATTTTGACAAATGCCAAATCGGTCAGTTTGTGATAATGAGAAGAAAATTCGTTTGAGTAAAGAATTACCCCCAGGTATCACAATATAAAAGAACTTAAATAAAATGTATTTAATAAATAACATAAATTTCATTTTAAAAAATTTTAAAATAACAACTACCTTACAAATGGGAAAAATATCTGTCCAGCAGCTAATTGGTAACAAATAAATCCTTTAAAATAGACCATTTTGAAAATTGATTTAGTTCTTTAAATTTTAAAATTTTATATATTTAAAACAAAGTCAATGATAATTTTAATTTAAAATAAATGTATATGTAAAATATGTGTTATATTTTTATTTGGCCTATTACTAATTTGCGTCAAACTTGCAGAGTCCTTTTAAGATATTTTAAAAGTAAGTCAAATTAAAAAATAATTTAAAATTTAAGAATGAGATGAGATTATATATAGGTATATAAAACTTTATAATAACACTTATATTAAAAAATCAAATTCGGAATTGAGCAGATTATATCGACTTCCTTTTACAATTTAGTTTCAATACATTTTTATGAGTAGTATCATGTTTATTTTTTTCTCGAGTCACAAACAGCTAATCTTAATATTTATTGTTTCTGTGAACATTGTAATAATTAAAATATATTGTTCAGGAACAAAGCTAATTAAAATTAAGATAATTTGATCACCATTTATATTCATTTTTTAATACAATAAATACATACCAAGAAATTTTTTTGAATATTGCATTTTCGATAATCATATTATTCTTTTTTATGAAAAAATATTTTCAATATTCATGACTGGATAATTTTCTTTTCATATTAAATTTTAATTATATTCGATTTAAAAAGGTACTATATGGGGTTAAATATGTCAAAATTCAATTAATATTAACCAGGAAACCATTATAATGGATTCGACAATTTACCAGAATAAAATGTAATTGCTCATCTCCAACAATAGAAAGTTTCACAAATAACTTCAGAAATGCTTTTTATTTAAATATTATGTGGATTACACCTTGTTTGGATATTGTCATGTAAAGTGAAATGTTTTTTCCCTCTTCGAGTTGCGTAAATTTTCAAATTAAAAACCAATCGAATGAAATGCGAATTCAATGCCTTTATTGTCAAATTGTTATAATGGTCCAAACTAACATAAAATCATAAAGCACACGAATTATTTTACTTATTAACCAATCAAATTTAAGGAAATTAAAGACATTTAATACAAATAATAATGGCCACAATTGATTAACAATAAACAAAAAGAATATATTTATATCAAATATTAAGTCTTCTTTAATTGATTTTTTAAAACTTCAATGCTCCTTCGTTGATCATCGGGCAATTTTGCAACTTCTTCGTCGCTAAGATTGAGAACTTGCATTATCAAAGCTGCCTTCTCCTTCTCGCCACTCCTACCGAAGTAATTCATAACATCAGCCGCCGATACTTCCGGCTGCTAAAAACGGTTAGTAAAAATTGTAATTCAACATCAAATATTCTATATAGAAATAATTACGCCTGGTAACCAAGCAACCAAATGACCTATTTATCAAAATTATTGTAAAATAAACATTTATCAATGAAAATTAAATATTTTTAACAAGCCTGAAAGGTAAATTGGAAGAAATAAACACAATTAGATAAAAAAATTGCATTTGAAACTGTCAAATCGCAACTGATAATATATTTATATTTCACCGACTTTCATATAGAACATTCTCAAATAATGAAAATTTACTCCAAAAATCATAATTAAACATAAAATTTTATTTAAATTTAACATTTATAGAAATATTATGCTTGAAGAAAAAAGAAAATTACAGAAATATTTGCAAAACTCGTAATTTAAATAATCGATAAAATATTACTCTAACGGAAGCTTCGGTTTTAATTTCAACTGGCCGCATATTCTGCTCGATTGAATTACCGGGTTGATGGGAAAGATTGGAGGAGGAGCGAAATTATTGACCATTGGGGGCCTTGAAATGCATTAAACGGTGGCATTTGAGCTGGCATTGGAACGTTTTGAGGAGCCATATGAATTGGCATTCCCTGACGAAACATTGCTGGATTCGGAGGCATTCCATTGGAATTGTGCTGCTGCATATGCTCATTCATGTTCGGTGGATATTGCTGTTGATTCATGAACATTTGTGGTGGCATATTGGGATTGGGAAGGTTTTGAGGAGCCTCAATAACAGTTTGAGGAATTTGTTCATTACTGCGAGTTAACATCGCTATTGCTACTTTCGGTTCAACGATTTTCATTATAATTTGGGCTTGGAGCAATGCATAAGCCAATTGAGGGTTTTGTAAAAGCAATTGTCTAGCTTCATTTGGATTACTTTGTATACATTGTTTCATTTGCTGCATCATATCGAATAATTGTTCCGGTGGCAAACTAGCTACAGCTTGACTAATTGCAATACCAGCTTGTTGGGGATCAACCTTTTCACCATAAGGACTTTCTTGAGGTGGTTTCATTGTAGTATTATTAGTCATAGCCACTTCTGCACTGTTCTGTTCCCCTGCCGCCGGGCCTATTCTCAATGGGCGACCATTATAATCTATATTATCTAAATTTCTCAATGCACTAGCTGCAACTGCCGGACTATTATATTCACAAAATCCATAGCCTTTGGGTTTCCCGGATTCCCTATCATAAACTAATCTAAATCCTATTACTGGGCCAGCCTATTGATAGACATGTTAATATTTAATTAGGAATTAAAGAAATTTACTTGACTAAATAAAGTCATAAGCTTTTCTTCTGTGGCTTCATATGGAATATTTCCAACAAATATGGATCGAGTTGTTTTATCAAGGTTGTCTTGCATTATATTGTGATAAATTAATAAAAAGGATTTAGTTTATAATTGACTACCAAATATAAAGTTGTATTAATTTAAAAAATAAAAATACAAATTTAAATGTTGTATGTTTTTAAACAAATTGAGTAAAGATTTTATATTAATGTGAAATTAATTGTATAAACTATAAACCAAGCCAAATAAATTTTTTTGTAATAAACTGTGATTTATTTACAATAGAATTTTAAAATTTTACATGTAATATTCAAATTTTTGCAAATTGTATAAATATTCAATTCTTTTTTTTTACGATTTTTAAATGACCCAGTCCATAAAAAAATTACTGGCAAAATTATTATTTTAAATTATTTGTGGTTACAAATAAATGTAAATGTCATAAACATCTGAATTAAAAATTTTACAACGTATTTAATTATTTATTTTTGTCTTATCGAAATCCGAAGTTTTCCAGAAAATTTTTTAGTTTAAATTATTTGTGATTACGAAGGTAAACTTTCTCATTTTTAATTAAATTAATAGAGTTATCTCATTTTTCAAATAAATTGGAATATTCTATTTTAAACTCCCATTTATTGTTTAAAATATCTGTATGTGATGTGGTCAACCCTGCTTTCTGGTGGGTTACAGGGTTTCAAATCTTGCTTATCCTTCTAGTTGCCCTCGTAACGCCATACAAAAGGATACTAACCCACTTGGCACCCGTTGCTAAGCAACGTTGGAAATGTGTTCAAGTGGTGGATTGTCCGCAAAAATTGAATACCATTGGCTAGTACTGTAATTGCTCGGACAAACCTCGGGTTCACGAGCTGTCGATAGAAGACCTATGCTCGCTTTGCTCTGTCCCTCATAAATAATTGTTCATGGTTAGTGCCTAATTCCTGCGGAAAACTGAGATGTAATAGGGTTACTTATGACCGTATTGGTATGTAGTTTCAAAAGAAAACGACTCAACTAAGGCTAAACTACTCTATTAAATCAAATCACATGATAAATATCTACGGTTTGACGTTCTGAAGTTGCGCTGCTCGACGTCGGGCGCGCTCCTTACGTCCCGGTCGGCGATTGTTGGTGACGACGGGTTGCTCTGCTGTCTTAACTGCTGGTTGCGGCATTTGAGTTGGGGCGAAGATGAGCGGGTAGGTGACCGCTTCACCTTCTCGGCATACAGCCAGTGCGACTTCTAGTCCCCGAACCTGCGTTCGCAAACTCCGATTGAGCTGGCGTTCTTCGGCCCAGCCCTTTTGAGCTGCGGTGAGTCGTTGGTATAGGACTTTGGTTCGTTTAGGATCTAAGCACGTCGCTTTGATCTGCTGCATTTCACGGGTTAGTTGTAGGACTTGATTAAGTAATTCGGCATTCGCCTGTCTCGCGCGATCTAACTCCGTCTGCAGGATCCGTAGAGAAGCCATTTCTGAAAATAAATGGATTTTTACTCGTCAATTTATGGTCGGTTTAAACGTTTTAAAAATCTCTCAAACAACTCAACATTCGTTTTCAGCTATATAAGAAAAGAAATACACACGGTTCTAATTTTTATTGCTATTTAATCACTATAATGTCTCGTTCGTCAGTTTATTCATCCGGGCAGAATCTTTCTAGGCTTCTTTTGAGAGCCTCTACTGTGTATGGACGCCTAGTGTCCCGAACCGGACGAGGTGGATGGGCGACGGCGATCCGCCCAGCAAGGATGTCATCCAGCACATTTGCAAGGTACATCCTTGCCTTGACTACTTGTAAGTCCACCTGCTCCTGCACCCGCTCCCAATGGGTGAGGAGGTCCTGCGCATTTGCGAAGATTTCAGCGGCTGGGTATTCTTGCCTCATTGGTTCGAGAAGGTCGTTACTCGGATTCCGTGCTTTTCGAGGGATAGAATAAGGCCACTGTGACCGGGGTCTTCCTATTGCGTCGGTGGTTCGTAATCTCATTTCCGAGCGTTTCTTCTGAGGGGTAATCTGATTGCTGGACATACTCTGTAACGATTGAAATTTAAATCATGAAAAATGATAGTGTGGGGAATAGGGTCTTTACTATATTAGTTAAAGCGAGTTTAGGTGGGTCAAGATTTGGTGCATTTAGCGACTAACATTGAGGTTTTCCTAGACTTGAGTTATCGGCAATGAATAAACCCGCACACAAAACATTTTAGTGTAGAGAAGGGTCAACTATTTTGTGAAATTCATAAGATTATCATTTAAGTAATGGCTGTCAAGTAAGAGAAAAAAAAAAAAAATAATTAATTTTTCCGCTTGAAATTTGTATACTATTGTTAATCTTAATTTGTTTCTGATTGGAGTTTTTCAGGACCCTGATGGTTTCATAATTTTTGAATTTATTTCGAGTGGTTTTAGATTTTTGAATTTAATTCGAGAAAACGAATTGCTAAACTTGACTTGAGCTTAAAATAGATTTCAAAACTGGTCACTTCTGTGTTTATTTTATCGACCGGACGGGCGTGCATTAATTAATTAATTCTAGACGTTAATTGAGCCGCCTAACGAATTCCATCGTCTTGGAATTTTTACTTATCACGTTTCACAATTTGTATGATTATGAACATAATTGTCATTTGTTCTTGTCGCAATATTGGGCTAACTCTGCCTTGGATTTTATCGACATTCCTCGACTGGACCTTTGCTAATATTATTGAACTTTGGAAAGCGATGGTGTTGTGAATAAAACGATTTTTCGTGTGAACATGGATTTTGTTATTTTCAAATTTGGATCTTATGCTACGTCGGATTAACTTTGATTTTATGGAAACTCCCTGTCTAATTTCGCAATCAATTTGTCTAAAACATGATTCGGATTTATTAGTCAATTTCAAATCTTTGCGCAACTACAACATGATCCTAACTTGTCGAACACTATCTAATTAAGGTTTCAATTTTATTGTTAATTCGAATTGATGGTTTTCATTTATTCCACTACACTATTGGGTTTTAATTACTGATCGTAGCTTTTATTTATCTCACCGGCATGATCTTGATTTGGGGTGAATCCTATAACCTAGTGGGTACGATTTTTATTTCCTATAATTGTTAATCGTAGCAGAGTTAACAAATAAAATTTGATTTTCGTCTTAGTCATCTACTTTACTTACTTTATCAACAGGATTTTATTTTCATTAATCGAAGATTCTATTTAATTTTTTCTTACAACAAGATTTTATTTCTTATTAAACTTCGCCAAATTTTGTTACAATTAAGAGTTTATTAAATCGCTTTACCGTGGAGATTCTATTTCATATTAACCATAATTTTGTTAAGTTCATTTTATTTCTTATTAATCATAATTTCATTAAATTCATTTTCCATAATTTCATTTTATTTCATACTAATCATGACTTTATTTGGTTTCTTTCCTTTCCTATTGATCAGAACTCTATTGAATTCGTTTTATATCTTTATTAAATTTCCTTCATTTCCTTTCAATCATACCTTTATTCGTTTATTTCATATGAATCCTAACTTTATTGAATTCATTTTATCAATCATGACTTCATTAAATTCATTTTACTTCATCTTAATCATAACTTTATTCGTTTTATTTCATCATAACTTTATTAAATTTACTTTACTGCTATTAACCATATCTTTATAAAACTCATCTTATTTCTATTAATCATATCTTTATTAAACTCATTTTATGGCATTGACACGGAAGTGGTTATATCAGCAATTTCAATTTACGTTACCCCTGTACCCTTTTCCTTTAATTGATCCTAAGGCATAGTATGTTTATATTATAGTTATTGAGTGCCCACTGGACTACTCGGTGTGGTGATTTTAAGCCGTTTGTATGATAATTTTAGGTCGATTTTATAGAATTGAGAAACGAGGAAGCAGCCAGAGACTCCTTCCTTATTTCTCGCTTCAGCTATAGGGATAAATATTTACGATCCGACCGCTGCGTTGCGCACGCTGAGTCTTCACGGGTGCATATCATTGGCGATCTTCCACGCACTTACATGCATCTGCACTATGTTGATTTTACTAACTTGCGTGATGTGTCGGCTGTGGGCCGGAAAAATTTCGACAGTTAAGATGTTAATTCTATAAATTTATGAAAACATATGAATACATATTAATCAAATTTATTAATCATGAAACAAATAAATTACCCATTAACCATTCCAAAATCATCAACCATAAAATAAGCATAAAATAGCATAACAGCATAAATACCTCTCCTCCCACATCGACGCCGAGCAGAGCTCCATTGAGATGCAAGGTCGTGATGTGGAAAGAGGGTTCCAATGTAAATGATTCTCACCTAAATAAAATTTTTGAAAATAGATTTGATGTAGTTCACAATAATTGAAAAGTAGTTGAAGATTTTCTAAATAGTTTTAAAGATTTAACGCTTTTCAAAACAATTCTTTGTTCTCAAGAAAAATGGTGTCTTGAAAAAATGGTGGTTGTTAAATGTGAAAATGGATCAGTATTTATACCTACTTGTGTGACGTGTAAGATTTGATGCAGTAAAACAAAATTCGACCTTGTTCTTTTCTAGCAAATTCTATTATTTAATTTTAATATTTTTTGATTTATTTTATAATTTTTATTTAAATTTTTATTGAATTATTGCTAATTCAATTTTTCAATTTAAATTCCACTTTAATGAACTTTAATTGATTTTTCTAATTTCGTCGAATTTGTCGTGTTTTCTTGTTGTATTTGTGTAGGTATCGTGCGGATCTTGATGCATTTTGTTAATATTTTATTTTTATTTTTATGTTTTTTAATTTTATATTTAATTCTTTTATTTCTCAGATTTTATCGGGTTTACTTGGTGTTTTTCAGGTTTATTTTAAATTGCGTGTTGTATCTGCGTGTGTGTTTCTGATCCATTTAAACATTTATCAAGGCCGTTTACGTTCTGGCCCAACATAAAACACTCGGGGGTCCGTAAAATTGCGACCCGCAATTTCAATTGATTTCAAAATGATGCATACATTTTTAACATCCACATTCATAAAAAGTTTCTACGGTAAGGTTAATTCATCAAGGCAAAGATGGACTTAAGGTCCGGCTACAATACATAATCAAAATTGGATAGTTCAGTTTTTATATCAATGCAAGTTTTATCAGTTCGAATCACTGTAGATCAGTATGAGTTAGTAAATTCAGTTCAGATCAATATAAATCAGTTCGAGTTAGAGAAATCAGTTCAAATCAATATCAGTTACTGTAACTCAGTTGTATTTGTTTTCGAATGAATCGCTGACGGCTTGGGTTTCGCTTTCGAGCTGGGTTGATCTTGAAGGGTGATTGATGGAAATCTGCGAGAGTCTTGTCATTTCGTTGGGTTTGGTAGTTTTTCGCATTTGGGTGAACATTCTTCTGACCTTTTGGATTTGGGGATTCTGCCTTTGCTTGTTGTTTGTTAGGCCGAGGATAAGACAACATATTAGGAGTATTATGTTGGATGTTACACTAATCGGTAGTATAAGTTCGATTGATAGACTTGTCATTGCATGGGGTTCATTTTTCTGTTTGATTTGTTTTCCTTGTTGCTTTTTGATTGATAGGACGATCTTTTGAATTTCTTGAATTATTTTATTATTGGGGTTTGCTTTGGCTTTTCTTTGAATTTGTTTGATGATATTCTCTAGGATTTTCTTTATCTCACGGTTCTCATTTTTATATTGGTTATTTCTTCATTATTTTTCAGTAGGGTTTGTACCATTGTTTGGGTTTTCTCGATGTTCTGTTTTAATTCGTCCTTGTTTTCTTTTGTGGGCATTGCATACATTGAAGGTTTATTTGTTGACATTCCTCATTATTGGGGTTACTACAAATTTCTTTAAAATCGGCACAGGTGCTGTCCTCTCTTCTGAAGGGTTGGGATTTCTCGCATTTTTCTAATGGGTTTTCAGCGTTGTATTTTCTCATTATTATCATCATTATCATTGTGATCCATAACGTTGGGTTCATGGTTTTCATTTCTAGTATATATCAATTAATTTTCACGTCTATTTACAATTTTATTCAACTATATACAGTGGAGTTTAGCCCTTTTTATTCTTTCTCTTTTTCTGGGGTTGAGTGTATCGCGCACTCCTCTTTAGTTTTATTTTCTGAGAATCTCATTATCAGGACTTGGGCTTTTATCAATCGCTCGGTTAGTTTTGGGAGTTCTTTTAGTCGCTCTTGGTTTTCTTTGATTATTCTTTGTTGGTTATCTATTTTTATCTGAAGATTTATTTCTTTCGCTTGTTTTCTTTTAAGTTGACGTTTACTATTTATTTGTTTAGCTGTTTGCTTTTCCAGCTTTCGTCTCGCTTCCTGGAGCTGTTCTGTTAATGTTTTAATTTCGTCCTGAGTTTGTTGATGACTTTCTTTTATCTCTCTGGCTTCTTTACAACTGTCTTCTAGTTGTATTACATATCTCTGTTCGCTCTTTCTACTATCTCTCATTCGTTCTGCTTCGGTTTTCCAATAATCTTCCAGGATTACTCGAGTCTTTATTTCTGCTAATTCTCGTCTCAATCGTTCATTTTCTCTCTTTTGATTTCTGTTCTCTCCCATGCTGGATGTTAGTTTTCGTTTTATCATATTGGTTAGTTGTTTAGATTGTATTAACTGATGATTTATCCGGGCGATTTCTGAATCTTGTTCCTCCACTAACTCTTGCCATTCTTTTCTTTCGGCTCTCCATCTTTTACTGTAGTATCTCAGTGGGTCTTGCTCGATTGGTTCTACTAATTGAATTGGGCTTGGTACGTATTCTCCGTCTTCTAGATTCATTCGGATTTCTACTTCGTTCAAATTCATGCTAAATATACATCGATTACCATTTTTTGTTTTTTATCGTTTTTATTATTTTTATTATCTTTTTACACTTTTTACAATGTTTCCTCTTTGATTTTACACTATCGTTTCGTCCGTCTCCCCGAATCCTTCGTCGGGTTCGGCGGGTACTTGAGTTAGCATTTCCGTCGGATATAACGGCATAAGCAGGATTGGTGGTCGGTTTTGCAAGGTATTTATCTCTTCACGTAAAGCGTTTGATATTTGTATCTCTTCGTCTAAGAGATAGGCAAGATATTCCGTATTTTCTGTTAACTCTTCTACTTGTATTTCTAATCGGTGCGTGTTTTCCAACGCTTTTAACTTTTCGATCTCTGTCCTCAAGTTCTGTTCATTTTCCTCATATCCTTGCTTTATTGCTTTTATCTCTGCTTCCACTTGTCTTTTCAACTGTTCATTAACTTCATGTTGATGTCTCAACTGAATTTCTTTAACTACTGCAACTCCTCGGTGTCCATTCACCTCCTGCTGGAGTTCTGTTATTCTCTCGTTTAATTGTTGGTTTTGCCGTCTTTCATCAGTTAGTTGATTTCTCGTTTCTGCTGCTCTCTTGTCCATATCGTTGGATTGTTGTTCATATTCTTTCTCGTGTCTCCTGAGCCTTCTTATTGTGCCTTGTCTGATTTTTTCCCGAAATTCTAAGTTTTGGACTTGCTCGTTTAGTTCCTCGATTGTTTCTTTCTGCACTTCGACTTGTTCCCAAAGCTCCCAATCTTCCGTATTTAGTATCCTTTTGGGTAACAGTCTTATCTCTTTCTTGGCTTCTTGAAAGTGCTCTTTCCATTTTTTCGCTTCTCTTTTTATTGCTTTTCTTTGATCTCCGTTTTCCATTGGTGTTTTTGTTCTTTTCGGTGAGCTTCGTCCTGCTCGGTTTGCATTTCTTTTACTCTAGTTTGTTGATACTCAACTTCTTGCTCTAATTTCACTATATAGCTAGATTGTTTTGCGTTGGCGTCCTCCCATAATCTGCATTCTATTCGCCATTTTCTTGCTTGATCAGTTATCTGAGTCAGCATTCTTTCTTGTCTATCGTTTCTGGGCTCTCTAATTTTCTTTGCTGGTTTTGGCCCTTGGTTTCTCAGTTTATTAATCTCGATCTTTGCGTTTTCCCATTTAGCTTTGTACGCTCTTGTTCTGTCTTCCTCTTCGGCTATTTGCTGAATATAATGTCTGATCCGCGATTCCCAATTGCTTCTTGACTGTTCTCTATCTTCTGTCCATCTGGCTTTCCAATGGAGTGCTTGTCGTTTTGCCCATTCTTTGGCTTGTTCCAAATGGGTTCTCTTTGTCTTCTCTATTCGGTATTGGGTGCTAATTTGCTCAATTTCCTCCTGCATTTGTTGTATAATCTTTATCGTTTCCTCTCCTTCCTCTCGTATCTCTGCTTCTTTATCTTTTATCACTTCTCTCAGTTTTTCTATTTCACTTTGTTGATCCTGCTTCTCTTGCTCTAAAGTTTGTATCTCTTTCCTTTGATTTCTGATTCTAGTTTGGTTCTGCATAAATTCCTTCATCATTTCCTCTTCTCGCTCTTGGTACGTTTTCTCTTTTCCTTCCGGGTAAATTATTTTTTGTTCTAGTTGCTTTTCCCACTTTTCTCTCATCATTTTCGTTTTAGCGTCTCTTGTACTAATTCCTCTTCTGCTGTTAGTAGCATTTCTTTTAATTGTAACGTTCTTTGTCTCCATAATTCTACTTCCTCCCTTGACTCTGGTTGCTCTTTGATCGCTGATTTTGTCTCTTCAGCCTCTTTTACAATTTCTTTTGTCTCATTTGGATTCATCATTGTTTTCTAAATATTAATAATCGGTTATTCTCTCTTTTCACTCATCACTAAATTTTATCATAATTTACATCATCTCGTATTTTTGTGGTTTTTGAGTTTTTATAGTTTTTTGTTTTTACGTTTATCTTTATTTACACTTTTTACATATTGCTTCCATTTTCAATTACTGATCAGCGAAACGGAATCCTTTGATCCGCCCGTTGATCGGCTTTCTACATACTGGGCATATATTGACTTTTATTCCGCATGCCTCACATGTGACCATATGTCCACAAGGCATATAAATTATTTCTACATGTTTTTGCCAACATGTTACACATTGATGCTGCTCCAAAATAGCTTCTTTTATTATTGATTTGTCACGATTCTCTTTCGGTTTCTCTTGGTATCGCTTGATTGCTCGGATTATTGCTTGTGTCGAGTCGTACCATTCTAAATTATTAGCTAACCTTTCCTTGATTATTTTCTTCATCTTTTGAGTATCTACTCCTGATAATAGCATTATGGTTCTCGTTTTTGGTCGATCTAAGATATCTTCTATCTGCTGGTTGGTAATTATTATTTCGATATTCTTTGACTCTTTTTCTTGTTTATACATACATTTTCCTTTATGCTTTAGTTTTGTGACGTTCTGATCTGGTATTGGCTGTTGATTTTTACATCCTTCGCACATTATTCCTCTGGCTGTTTGGCAATATCCTTGACTCGCAAATTCTGCTGCTCTTGGATTTCCTTTGAAGGTTTTAATTCTCTCTTCGAATGTTCTATTTATTGTCTCTTTTTCCCATATTAGCTCTGTTGGATCTTCGAAATTCTTTATTATCGTTACCTTTTTCTCACCTCCCTTTTCGTCACTGTCTATTTCTGATTGTCTAATTCCTTCTAATCTGTTCATCGCTTGGTTTCTTACATCGATATTAATTCTAAATGGGCAGGTTGGAAATTTCCTCAGGTGTTCTCGTTTAGCTGTCTCTCCTTTTTCCCATTTTGCGAGTTTTCCTTTACAATAGATGCATGTTACTTCGTCTGGTAGTTCTGGTGTTCCCGTAAAGTAAAATCCTTGTGCGGCCATTTCTTGACTTTGTCGTTCGGTAAATACTTTATTATCTTTAAAAGTTAGGTATCTCTGTTCCTCTTTTCTCAGTTCCTCGTTCCTCACTCTCATTTGTGAGTATATCGCTTTTATGGTTTGCGTTGGCCGTCTTGTTCCGTCGTAGTCTTTATAGTATATAATTGCTGCTGCTAGTGTATTAACTTTCTCTTCCTCTTCCGATTTTTTCCATAGTCTCGTCCATATCGAATCTGGTCCTTCTCTCATCTGTATCATTATCTCTTCACTGATTCCGCTTGTCATCTAAATATCGTCATTATTTTTGAATTTTGTTTTTCTGATTTTTTCTGATTATTTGTAATTTTTTTTTTTTTTTTTTTTTTTTTTTTTTTTTTTTTTGATTTTTATTTGATTTTTATTATTTTATTTACATTTATTTACACTTTCTTTCTCTCTTTACAACGTCTTGTCCGGCCTCTCTACTTCTAATTTTATATACAGATTATCCTCTCGCAAGAATCCTTCTCCTCTCAATCGTTGTTGTGGGTAGAAACGTGGTGTACCAATTGCTGTGTTCCAGTCGGTTGTTGGCCTTCCCATCTGTGGTTCATTTCCTGTTCTGATTGGATTACGATAATCCTCTTGTCCTTTCATTGTTAATATCATATTTTGTTTGAAAGGCCATGTTAATAATTCATCATAATCTCCTCTTCCTACTCTGATGAAGACACTGATGTGGGTGCCCGTTGCATTCCCATCTCCATTCGGATATAATCTAATGCCCAATTTGTATCCATTTTCCCAACTGTATATTGGTGGACTGTCTAGGATTCTTTGTGTTCCGTCTTTTGCTCTCTGGAGCTTTTCTGCGAATTCGGTTATTTTCCATATAAATGGTGCTGTAGGGTGTTTTCTGGTTATGGGATTGTTGGTTTCTAGTTCCTTTATGTTGTTGGTCATCTGTTGCATTTTCTTTTCCATTTCGATTATTTTCTTGAGTGTGTCTCCTTGGCTTCTCTCGAAATTCTTTCTGGATTCTAATATTTCTCTTATTATTGCCTTTTGTGCATCATTTTCTGTTCGTAGGTTTTTACCTCCCATGCCAACATTCTTATCGTTTTCATCATAATTTCGGTATGTTCGATGCTATTTTCTATCATGTGTTTTTGCATTTCCGTCAAGGGTAGTTGCGTTTGACAATTGAATAATTCTAACGGGCATTTGACTGGTTTGCCGCTACATTCGTTCCAATGTTCCTTTAATTTGACTTTATCTTTCTTGTCGCAGTTGTTTGCGCATATTCCTTCATATAGATCGCATATTTGTTCCTCTTTTGGATTCCGGTGTTCCATTTCTATTTTTATCCATTCGTCGATGACTCCACAGAATTCGCATTTTTCCTCTCTCTTGATGCATACTTTGTGATGGTCTCTCGTAGTCTTTTTCGTTATGATGGTTTGACAATTTTCGCATAATATCTCGTTATATTCGCATTCATTTGTGTGACTTTCCGCTTCCTTCATTAGTCCTTTCCATTCACATTCTTTTACTCGGCATTGAACTAATAGATTATTGATTTCTTTGTTGGTGGCTTTATCCATTGTTGTCGGATCTTCATCTCCTTCAAACGTTTCGTCGCATCCAGGGCATTTTATTGTTTTTGTTTCTATTACTTCTATTGTACAATCTGTACATATTCTGCATCCACATTTCGTTTGTCTCGCTCCAATCAGTAATTCTTTACATTTACAACACTTTAGTCTTTCCTTGATATCGTTCACCATTTTAATCTTATTCTTCATTATTCGTCTCGTAGTTTCGGATGGATTCTCGCTTTCTCTAATTCTCTCGATGATTGTCTGCATATCTACAAAAATTTTCTGATTACTTGACGTTGCTTTACTTCTATCGCTTTATTTATACATATTTACACGGTACGCTTTATTTTTACTCTACTGTTGAATCCGGTTCTGGGGTGAATTCTGGCATCGATGCTATCCATTCCACCCAACTTGCTGGATCTACGTGCTGTTGATTGTTACGTAGTCTTCTAATTTCGTCAGCTTGCCATCTAACTTGATCTGTTAATTGCTCATTTATTCTCTGTAATTGTAATATAGTTCTCTGTTGCTCCTCTAGTCTTATGGCTTGTTGTAGTCCTCTGTTCACACTTTCTGTTAACACTAGATGAGTATTTGTCGACTGAGTTTGCGCATTGTTGGTTATTAGTGTCATTAATTCGCATTGTCGTCTCCACGTTGCCTCGATTCCTTGATCTTGGTATATTCCTTGATTTAATTCTACAATCTCTATAGGTACATTGGCAGCTGCTGGTTGTTGTATTCCTTCTGCGAATGGTGGTATTCTCACTTGATTTGGTTGATTTACGTTATTCGGATTCATCTGTTGATTATAACACATCATTAATTCATCGGCATTCTCTTGGTTTGATTATTCTCTCTAACGCATTTTGTACGATATTTACATATAGACATACATATTATTACTACTAATATACTACATAATATTTTACACTATATACAACGTCTCTTTTTTTTTTGTCTTACACCATCGTCTCCGGGGACTCTATACGTAATGTCCGTATATCCCCGTATTTCTCATTCATTATCTGGTATACATCAGATTCATTGGACCATTGTTGTGCTTCGATAATGGGCGGTTCTTTTAACCATAGTCCGCTTGTACTAGAGTTTCCTATGATTTCGTATTCTTCGGTTCTTTCTGCATCATATTGTCCTAATTCGATATCGTAATTGAATTTTTCTACCGCTGGCCATAATCTTTTCTTCGCTGGCTTCTTCTGCATTTGGTAGTTCTTGCTAGTTGAATTATTATCAGCATTACTACGCTGCTTACTATTGCTGTTGTTATCCAGATCATTTTTATCATGTAATTCTTTTCATTAGGCTGCATGGTTGTATTTTCTCTTGCATTGGTTGTCTCCATTATTCCTTCTTTTGGTTGCACATTTTTGAGTGCTTTCTGGAGTTGTAATGCTTCATGAATTGAAAGGTGGCTGTCATCCATGATCATTCCTGTTTTCCATGTTTCGTTTCTTGGTTCTCCTCGGATTGTTTTATTATAGGTTGATCTGTCGCATTTGACTTGAGTGGTTTCCTTGTTATCGTTCTCCAATGTTCATGAGTTCCTTTTTGGATATTTATTACATATTTTCCCAGTTTTCTTTTTGTTGGGATTCGATACTTTTGATTCTTTATATTTTTGCTTGTTTCACATTGTATTCTTTTGTTTACTGGTTCGTTTCTTTTAGGTTCGTATACACAGATTTTTGTGATAGGTTTTTCACCTGTGTTCTCAATTACTATCTCTTCTTCATTTGCTGCATTTAACTCTATGTTTATTATTACTGCTTTACTTTCTCTGATCTGTCGTTGGTACGGTTTTTCTTTCGTTCCTTTTTCTGGACGTTTTGTCGTAATTGCTTCTAGTAACTTTCTGGTTATTGATTTCCAGTAATCGTCTCTTCCTTTCTGAACGTGTACTATATACTTTCCACGTTTTCTTTTAGTTGGAATACGATATTTTTGGTTTTTGATATCATCATTTGATTGACATTTGATTCTCTCATTTATCGTTCCGTTCTTTTTGGTTTCGAATATACAAACTTTTTGTAATGGGTTCTTTGCCCATATTTTCGACTATTATCTCTTCTCCACTCTTGGGGTTTGATTCTACTTTTATCGTTATCTCTTTATTTTCTCGTGCTCGTCGTTGATAAGGTTCTTCTTTTGGTGTTGTGAATTTTTCTCCAGGGTTTTGGCTAGTGTGCAGGTTATTATTATATCATTGTTGGCACATATTATATATTCTGCATTTCCTTCTAGGCTATCCCATTCACATTTCTTTCCTGCTTTCATATTCATTTTCCAACAATCGATAATTTTGTTTTGTATGCATACTTGTTCAATCGTTTCTATTCCTCTGTTTATTATTCGCAATTTGCCTATTCCTGGCTTTACTTGGATTTTTACGTTTCTATCTTCTGTAGCATCTCTACATACATCTTTGGTGGTTTGACATGATGATGAGTTTTCGGACCGTATTTTCTATCTTTCCTGGTTTTCCTATTGAGTCGAATTGACAACTTATGCTTATATTCATCGTCAGTTGTAAGCATATTCCCTTGCTTACGCTTCCTTTCTCATTTATTGTTCGTATTCTGACGATTTTATTTCCTTTGTGATGCTTTCGTCCGCTTCCGTTAACTTGATGGACGTGATTAATATCATTATTTTTTGTAGCAGGGTCGGTCGGTTTTGATTTTTCCTTTGTTGTAGTGACATCATCCTCTGTTTCGTTTTCTCTCGTTACTGCTGTTGTTCATTTCTCGACGTTCCTCGTTAGATGATTCCTTTTTCTCTTGTTGTGCGGATTTATTTTCTTTTCTAGTATTTTGATCGTCTTGGTTTTTGCTGCTGTCACCACCTCCTTCTCCATCATTATTCCCATCCGGGTTTCCTTTGAAATGTCGTCCTCGACATTTATTATTTCAATTATTTCCTCGTATACTTTTATTATTCTCGCTTTATATCGTCCGTCTCTTTTATCTCTTGTTTGCTCGCTTGAAATCTTATTTGCTTTCGATGCCATCTATGTATTATCATTAATAGTTGTTCCTTTCTATCTCCGATTCGTACTGTTTCTTTCGGATGATTGGTGAATTTAGTCCTTCCCACTTCAACATTGCTTTTATTGTTTTTGGAATGGATAGTGAGCATATATCGTTTCTTTTAATAAGACGTTTCTGTTTCTTACCATATAATTCAGATCGAATACTTTAAGTGATGATCCTTCGTAGGTCCATTTCATCAGATTAGCTGTTGTTTCGTCTTGTTTGGCGTCGATAGCTTCCATAATTTTGGATTGTTTTACCATCATTTCTCTCTCTCTAATTGTCGCATTACTGGTTATAAATTTTATTGCGCTTGCCTGTCTGGATTTTAGTGCATAGTGTAGTACATTGTTTTCTCCATTGTCTTTTTCTTTAAACGATGATCCTGTTTTTAGTAATTCTCTCAGGACTGTTGTAGAAGCGTCTGCTGCGACTGCGAACATTAGTGGTGTTTGCCCTCTTCGTTGGTATATTTGAGGTGTGCCCGCATTTCTGCATGAGTTGGATTATATCCATTATCCTTTGAGTGTTTCTGTGTTGTACTGCAATATGTAAAGGTACGTTCCCTTCTACATCTGCCATAGTGAATATCATGGGTATACTCTCTTTAATACGGTCCATTTCTGTGGACTTATAGCTCCTTTAGCATAATCCATTGCGATTTTTCCCGCTTTGTTTACTATTCTCATCCATCCTTTTCCTTCGACCCATTCTGGCATTATCTCTCTGATAGCTTTACTATAATATCCATCTTGTCTACATTATCTTGGGTTTGCGTTTAGAGTTATTTTGATTCATCTGGTTTCGGTTCCTCTACGATATTATTTGCTGTTGCTTCTATCTTTCGACTCATCGTTAGTCCGTTTATACTCAGCTGTTGAGTTTGTGATCTGGTTTTCATACCTCGATTCTCTGGTTCTTTCGTTATTGTTCTTGGTATCGCTTTACATCTACTCACGTTTACGTAGATAGGTCTAGTGAGTGGGTTATTGACCAATTTAACTCGCGCATTGTTCTCGTTTACATACATTATCTCATAAGGTCCTTTACCACATCTTTGTAATTTTCGGGCTACTCCTGGAATAATTTCTGGCGTTGCGATTATTACCCAATCTCCCACTTGAAAATTATGCTCGCGTACGTCTCGCTTTTTATCGTGCAATTCTTTATAGCTTTCTTGATTAAATCTAATATTCATACCTGCCGTTTTCCAGATCTCTTGCATTCGCTCTTTGAATCCTGTTACATAATCGTCAATTTCCATATACTGTGATATTGGTGGTTGATATTCTAAGTCTATTGCATGTTACATTCTCTGCCGTACATTAATTTGAATGGACTCATTTTTGTTGCTGAGTGTATTGACATTCTATAAGCCATAAGGCATAGATTTATGTATCTATCCCAATCTTTTTGGTGTTGCTTACATAATTTGACATCATTTCTATTAATATACCATTAAATCGTTCGGTTTGTCCATTTGTTTGTGGATGTACGGTGATGTTCTCAATTTCGCAATTCTGAAGTAATTCGTTACTTCCTCTATTATTTCGCTCATAAAGTTGGTTCCTTGGTCAGTTAGGATCTGTTTGGGTGTTCCGTATCTACAACATATTTCCTCTACTAGGATTCTCGCTATTGTTCTGGCTTTTTGATCTGGTATTGCGAATGCTTCCGGGAATTTTGACAAATAATCTGTCACTACCAATATGTAAATATTCCATCGTTGGTTTCTGGTAGTGGTCCTACTACATCCATTGCAATCATCGTCATTGGTTCTGGTGGAATTGGCATTGGCTTTAATGGTGCCTTTAGTTTACTCCCTGTACTTTTCCTCGTTGCACATATCAGACAATTCTTTATCCATCCTTTCACGTCTTCTCCGATATTTGGCCATAATATTTTTGACGCAGTCTTGCTTCCGTCTTTTTTTGCTGACATGTGTCCTCCAAGTTTCCCATCTGATATTGCATCAATACTTCCTTCCGTCTACTTTCTGGTAAAACACATAAGTCGTTTCTCACCATCCATTAGTAATAACCATCCTTTCTCCATAGTGTATCGATGTCTGTGTTTTTCCATATGCTCCTTTAATTTACTGTTGTTGTCGAAGATTTTCATATCGTTCATTTCTATGAATTCGATTATTGTTTTTTAATTCCTCGTCTTCCTTCTGCTCATTTCTCAGCTTTGTAAAGTCGATGTCCTCTGCGATTATCATGCATATTCGTCTCACATCCTGATCCATCAGTTCCTCAAATACAATCTTGACATGCAATCTGCGTTAGCGTTGGCTTTCCTGATTTGAATTTTATATACGGTGAGTATTCTTGTAGCTGCATCGCCCATCTCATTAATCTACTAGAGGCTTCTTTATGTTGGCCTAGCCATACTAATGGTTGATGATCAGTCGTGATATATATCTCGTGACCCCATAATAAATATTTGAAATGTTTAATAGCTGGATAATTGCTAATGCCTCTCTTTCAGTCACAGAGTAAATTCTTTTCATGTTTCTTGAACGTTCGACTATAATATCCAATGGACTCGTTCTCTTTTCTCGTCATCCCATTGTCCTAGGACTGCTCCAGATGCATATCCACTTGCGTCTGTTGCTAACAAAAACGGTTTCTTAAAATCTGGGTTGTACGAGTATTGGTGCTGATATCAGTTTATCTCTGAGTGTTTCGAAGGCTGTTTGTTGTTCCTCTTCCATATAAAACGGGGTATCTTTTTTGGTTAACTCTTGTATGGGTTTCGCAATAGTTGCATAATTCTTGATGAACTTTCGATAATATCCACATAAGCCTAAGAATTCTTGCACTTGCGTGACTGTCTTTGGTGCTGGGCAATTCTTTATCTTTTCGATGTTTCTTGGATCTGGTTCTTTGCCTTTCGCGACACAATGTGTCCTAAGAAGGTGACTTTTTTCCTTTGCCCAATCGCATTTTGATGGTTTCAATTTTAATTTCCATTGTCTCAGTCGAACGAATACATTACGGATATCTTTTAAATGTTGCTCGAAGTGCTAGAATAAATTAATAATCATCAATATATACCATACACTGTTTGATGCCGTGAGTTACAAAGTTCATACATCTCTGGAATGAAGCTGGTGCGTTGGTTAGTCCAAAAGGCATTTTCTTGAATTGGTATAAATCTTTTCCAATTGTAAAGGCAGTTTTTTCTCTATCTCCTCTTTGACTTTTATTTGCCAATAACCACTTTTTAAATCTAGCGATGTAAAATAAGCTGCTCCATGCAACATTTGTAACATCTCGTTTATATCTGTAACGGATATGTATCCCGCTTTGTTACTGCGTTGAGTCGTCGATAATCTATACAGAACCGTTGTGTTCCGTCTTTTTTCTTTACCATAACCACTGGGAATTGCCATGGCGAGCAACTTGGTTCGATTACTCCTGCGTCTAACATTTTTGAACTTCTTTTTCTGCTACTGATTTTTGAGCTTCTGCCAATCGATATGGCCGTAGTGTTATGGTATCATCTGTTAGTGGTATCGTGTGTTGCGTTACGTCGCTTGTACCGAGATCTAAGTCGGATGCTGCAATATATCTTTAAATTCCATAAGTAGTTTTTGTAGTTGTTCTTTCTCGTTTTCGTTTAGTATCTGACTGTCGATTGTCCATAGTTTTTCCTCAGTTCCTGCAGTTTTTGTTGTTGGAAGTTCAATATCCATCATCGTGTTAGCTTCCCAGTCTTTCGTTCTTCGATAGATAACTTTCATCTTCCTCGTCAAAATTTGTAATGTTGTCGAATTTCCACTGTTATCGTTACCTACACTATTTATGAGCAATGGCAGTTCCTTCTTTTTCTCTAAATTTGTGAATTAGGTTACGAAAATCATTTTTCACTTCTAGTTTCCTCGATTCCTTTTACGTAAAAAATCATTGTGTGCGTTCCTGGCAACTATATTTTCTCTGAGATCACTTCTATATTCAAAGTACAATTCGTCGTAGTTATCTTCAGCTCCACTTTGATCCATAGATCTTATTTATCTTCAGTTAAGTATTCTGACATTCAATCTGTATCCACTATACAATCTGCGCTCAGTTCACTATAACTGCTAAATACGTAATTGATTTCACATTTTTAATTCTATTATCGACCAGATTTTTCCGATGATGCTACGATACCTTTGCCTGCAAATATATTACCATCCAAATGTTGCTTCTTCATATACATGCAGTTTTTTCGGTGCTTTTATCCTTTTATAGCTGAAATGTTGTCCGTATCAATCATTTGCTTTAATTTCATACTCCATTATCTCCTATGCAGTACCGTTTAAATGATGTCCGCTTAATGTTTGGTAACATGCATATAGTCGGTTATCTGGATACCTGATCTACACTTCTTGATCTTTGACTCGTTGCTTTGTCTAAATTGCCCAATTTGGTCGTATGGCTACTGGATTAACTATTTCGTATGTGTATCTTAGTATATTGTACAGTGTCTTTCTCTGGACATATGTTCTCTCTACGATGATGTTGCTTTTCTATTAAACATTTCCGTATACTGGGTGGAGATGATTATATGTTCCACTATGTCTTGTCTTTCGATCGTTTCCAGTGTTTGCAGTTGTTCTTGCAGTTCATTTTGATTCCTCCTTGGTTTTCGTCGTTTGTACGCTAGTAACCTATCATCTCTAAATTTCCATCTGTTCAGTTACTCGTTTGTCGCTTATTCTGGTTTTCTCAGCTTCTTATCTTCATTAATTGACTATTAAAATCTCGTCCGACTATCTTCTCTGTTACCATTCATTTTCTTTAGAATCTAACTAGCTTTATCTGTGAATATCATTTTGAGTGTCCATGTTAAAACAATCTGTCTGCTAAAAACGGCAAAAATCAAATTGCCATTTCAGTTATTCCTCTCTCTTTTATCTAAAATATCAACATGCTAACAATTTGTGTTATGATATACTTTACGATATTGAATAAAGTTTATTCCCAAAATCCTTGCCATCATCTGTCGAATTAGAATCTTCCCCACATGGCTTTCATCATATTTGCTGTTGCGTGTTGAAACTGATCCGGCGATAATAACAATTCGTAGTTGGTTTCATCATCCATTAGTTCGTTTTCTCCCTTTATGGACAATTTGGATATATGCTGCTTTGTGCGGAAATAAATAATGTTCTCTGGCTCGTCCAGTCTTATCGTTGGTATATCCACTCGTAATTATCCACGTTTGAATTCTGCTTCGCTGGCACAATTTCTGTTAATCCAAAGATTTTGCCGTACTATTACTCGATTGGATAACCAACTTCCATCTCTATTTCAATATGGTCCATAACATTACTCTGCAAACTGAACATGTTGGTACTAAATTTCTCTGGGTTTAATCATCCTTGTTTAACCGGTTGACGGAATCTGAATTTTCTTTATGCATTATTTCTAATTCGTTTATGCATTTAATCTCTCGGATTGTTGAATTCTCTGGCAGTTTCGCAATTGCGTTTTCGCATTTAACGTAACTACAACTTCTCGACGATTTTCCAAAAATTATCCTTCTTGATGGTAAATAATGATGCTTATTCCGGATGTGATTGCCATTAGCCAATTTTTGTTTTTAATTTCTCTGTTCAAGCATACGTCTTTACCAAATCGAGTATATTTTCTACTGTATGCATCTTTAGGTATAAGAAAATCCATCTTTATTTATATACAATATATTTTACGTCCTTGGGTCCTATTCGCTTTGCGTTTCGGTTTGCTAGTTTCGTTGATAGGATATTACGCCTTTATAATTAGTCTGGCTACCATTTCTCACATCATTGCTCACCATCCGTCCTTTTGATAAATCTCATTCGATTGTGTATCAGTTGATATTACTACCGTTGGTGTAAAACCTCTATCCGATAGTGTGGTTATCACGTGTTTCGTCTACCGCTTCTCCGATTCAATTAATCACTTTTTGGTGTTAGTTTTCTGGTTCCTCTGGGCACTATTCCTTGCACTTCATCAAATATTGCACTTTCATAGGTAGTCTGCAAGTTCTGTTATCGGCGTGATATTACGAATCGCTTTGACATTCCAGTTGCTATATCTCTATCTGTCTTGCTAGCACATTGAGGATACTTCTTCATTGCTTGCGTTTCTGCGATCAAAATATATCCCTTTGGATATTTTTCTACACTATTACTTGATAACTTTCCATCACTACTCACCTCCTTTGACTAATTATCACTATAGGGTGTTCCTATCCTCCTTGACTGTCCGTCTCCACGCGTATATTTCTCCACGCAGCGTATCACTCGCTGTATTTTTTCTTTCCTTCTCGCTGCCACATTTACTCGCCAGCTATGAAGATACGTCCTGGCGTGTCCTTCTTCCATTTCGATCCTCTACTGAAACCACTGATGTTTCCCTGTTCCAGCTTCATATATGTTGGTGTGAGTTGATTTCCGCATGAATGCTACAATTTTCCTTGTACTGAACATTCCAATTTCCTTTTTATGAACCTACTTCTGAATACGTTATATCGATACTGCATGTAGCTGTGTACTCTAATCTACCAGGATTTGTGCTTGCCACCTTCCGTTTCTTTAGTGAGCTAATTTCACCAAATCCTTATGTTGTCACATCATTATACTACAACGTGCTACCCTTTCACCACATTATCATTTGGTATTTGTATGTTATCGCTATCATCCCTTTTAGCTGTTTTGGTCGTATGATTAATGCGCGTCTCAAGAATTCCGTTATAACATCTTTTAACTTTCGTTGCATTCCGTTTGTCACCTTTGCTTACCAGATTTATAAAGCTGCCATACACCTGTATTCAGAGACTTGATTACCTCCTATATGTCTGTATTTGCGAATTCATATCGTTTGGTGTATCTTGGAGTTCGTTTCTGTATTTACATTCGGTATTATACATCAATAGGCCATTCCCTACAATATCTATTGGAGGTCATCAGATCGTTTCGTAATATTATTATCAACAGCAGATTCTTCTGCATTCTTGTTGTGGTCGTACTTGAATTCCATGATTTTTTATTATTGGGTTTTATGCTACCCAAAGCGTTTCGCTTACTGATTCTAACCCAGATATTATGAGTTTAAATTTCTCTTTATTTCTGATTCTAATCCCAGCATTCAGTTAGCAATCTATAATCCACTTTCTCTTTTTTGGCCTTTCAGTTTTCCCGTAACTGCTATCGTTACTTGGCTAAGCTTGTTCAAATTCAGTTGTTAATTGATCCATCTGCATTGTTTCTTTAGTTTTTCTTTTTCTGATTGGTTTATCATTTTTGGTCGTCTCTGATTCTTTTCCATTACCGACCTGTTTCTTGTGTGTTGGTATTATCTGTTGTTCTTTGTGATGTTTAGTCTCCTCTTCATTATCAGTACTATCCCATTCTCTCTGTTCCGACTTCGGCGTCTCTCTCTTTCTTTTTTATTTTCCTCTTCGGTATCTGGCTCTATGATTTCGACTGCTGTCTTTGACCACATACTAGCCTCGTCTGGTTCATCTGCTTATCATATCGTTTATCTTCTTTCATGAACATCTCTTGATTATGCTATTCTCCGGGCTTTTCCTATCCACACACATATCATTTAGATCTTACTCTCTTCATCTCCTGTTGTAGTAACTATATACTTCATCTGCTGCGTTGGAACTTCTGGCGATATTTAGACTCTACTTGTCGTACCTATTGGACGTTTTGTTTTGATTTCTCTTTTATTGAGTTCTCTTACCCGCGATCTTTTGCTATGTTAACAATTATAATCCTAAACATTCATTTGAACTCTATTTCAGATCTTCGTCTAAATGATCGTCCTTAAGTATTGTAATGAAATCGGTTCAACGGATTCTACTTTTCACTTCACTCACATTTTGGGCAATGATATCAATCTCTTTCGATTGTTCGAACTGCATATCAATAATTTAAACGACTTCCTCTTCGTATTCCTGCTGCCCATTCGGTATGTTCACATTTTCGGATAATTCTCGAAATTATGTTCATGGACCACGCATACTTCGCGCGATACTCCTCTATTTCCTTTCCTATGTTCGCAGATCATTCTATTTCGCTCACCAAGAATAATATCCATTTGCATAAAACTCTGTTACGTTCGTCTTGATTCTTTGTCCGTTACTCAATATCCGCGACCGGATTGCTAATTCTCTACATTTTTGCGTTATCGTAATCTGTTCATCCTTCTTCCACAGGGTTCGTTCATATATCTGTGGGCAAGTATTCTTATTCCTGGTATCGTTTTTCGCGTACACTTGAGTCGCAGGTCTCGCTTGTTCTTGTTGATTCGCATTTCATTCTCGTTATGTTCTACTTCAATCGTTAATAATATATACGGTCATTTTTACGAATTGCCGTGTTACAATTTTTCAGCAGAACACGTGTACTCTCCCGCACATTTTTCAGTTAGGTATTGGCTTTTGACTTCATCATAGATACTTGGTCATTCCATTTTCTCATGGTCGCTCTTCCCATTTTCCGGAGAAGTTTACGATTGAATTCGTGACTTTTCTATTAAATGGCCACTACATAAATTGCATCACTATCTACTTGCTAATAGGAAAAATACCTGAATTAGAGTTATTTCCCTTTTCCCTTACCCCATCATCCTTTGGTATACTCTCATCTTCTCCGGTATCTCCAATTATCTTGTAACTGAATTGATACTTGTAATACCGATATTTTCTCTTCTCAGACGATTTACTTTTCAGCCCATCCTTAATTTTTCCTGGTATGGCTATCGGAGCTTTTATCTTTATTTCCGTCTTCTTCTGGTTGCATTCTTTCGTTTTATCATTTCCTCTCGGTAATTTTCATATGGTTCTTTTCATATATTCCAAGGTTGTTTCATTGGCTGCTCTTCTGGCGCTTTCCTGTATGTATTCTCCATTTTGTTCGTTCTCTCCATTTGCCATTTCCACTCCTTTGTCTATCATCAATACCCCCTTTTCCAATGTGATCGAGCATCTCGAGTCTCTATCGGTGTAATTTGCTTAATTCGCATCTGTCTCCAATAGTTGATATATTGGTTGTATTGGTCCATTTTCTTCATTGCCTCTTGAAATTCTGATCTGTTGTTCCTTTTTGTTGTTATTTTTTCTCTCTGGTAACATGCTTAGCATATTAAATAATTCTGTCAGTCTTCCCATCTACCTTAATTTGTAATCGGGTTCGTTCTGCGACTAATATTTGTCGTTTGTAGATACATTATTGCCACGTCTTCCACCTCCGTACGTCGCACTTTCGATTATTGGGCTGTTTATTCTTGTTTATTCGCCGTATAATTCATGCATTTGACAATCAGAGATTATAGATATTTCCAATTATCTTATTCATTGGTAGCTTAGATAATCTTTCTTTTTGGTTCTCTCCTCTCATGTCTCTTTCTGATTCCTCCATATTTGTGCTATCAGCCATCTGTCTCTCAATTATCTATTCTCTATATCTGTATTCTTAAGCTTCACGTATTTATTGAAATCGTCTCACGTTAACGATAATCGATTTATATTTTCTAGCTTATCTATCGCTATTCTGTCATTTTTTATCTGGTTTCAATGACCTCATTTATCTATTTGTCTCTCTTTTCCAATCCGATTTTATTCTTTGTCATTGTTGAATTTTCTGCCATATTTTGCTGTGATTTCCTCGGTTTCGTTTTGTTTAATGTTACACATTATCCTTTAGGCACATACTAGAAGCATCCGCTAGATTCATATCTCTTTATTTTTTCCATTGATAATAAAGTGTTATTATTGTAGCGGTCCTAGTTTTCACTAAACCCAATCAACAATTCGTTTTAGCTTTCGCTCATCTTGTGCTATATCTGTCTTAGTATTTCTGAAAATCATAATACTGTACTTTCTCTTCATTTAATTCAATCTCTTGTACTTTCTTTATATCTTATCCATGATGCCGTGAATGACCTTCATTACTTTGAGTCCTTTTGCAATATTCATATATCTTTGCTGTATGCGTTGTATTCTTGAGTTTAGGAACATTGGTTTCATCTACTTCTTCTACGATCTCGATTGATTCTTTTAATATCTCGGTTTCATCTTTCTTGGCACGTTCGTCCATTTCCTCTAATCGGATTTTAGATTCATCTTTATATGGTTTAATTTTACCTCGATATTGAAATATTTCCCGCCCAGATGTTATTCCTTTCAATCATCATCTGTTGATCGTCTGATATTGTCTCTCATATTAATATTGTATGTTGTTCCTCCTCTCTATCTTTGTTGACCCTTTTATTTGGAACAATTTTTATTTATTCTCGATTTGAGCTTTAATCAGTGGGCTTTTTCTTGTCTTTTCTTGTTTCTGTTTTTATGTACGGTTATCCTCTGGATTCGATTTTTTTATTCTTGTCTGATATCTTTTTTCTTTTGTACTAGAGGTTTCTATGATTTCGTATCTTCGGTTCTTTCTTGCATCATTATTGTCTATTCGATTCGTAATGAATTTTCCTTACCGCTGCACATAATCTTTTCTTCGCTGGCTTCTTTCTGCATTTGGTAGTTCTTGCTAGTTTGAATTATTATCAGCATTGAACTACGCTGCTACTATTGCTGTTGTTTATCAGATCATTTTATCATGTAATCTCTTTCATTAGGCTGCATGGTTGGTATTTTCTCTTGCATTGGTTTGTCCCATTATTCCTCTTTTGGTTGCACATTTTTGAGTGCTTTCTGGAGTTGTAATGCTCATGAATTGAAAGGTGGCTGTCACCATGAATCAATTCCTGTTTTCCAATGTTTCGTTCTTGGTTCTCCCTGATATTGTTTTATTATAGGTTGATCTGTTCGCAATTTGAACTTGAGTGGTTTCCTTGTTATCGTTCTCCAATGTTCATGAGTTCCTTTTTGGATATTTATTACATATTTTCCAGTTTCCCAGTTTTTTTGTTGTGGATTCGATACTTTTGATTCTTTATATTTTTTGCTTGTTTCACATTGTATTCTTGTTATGTTCGTTTCTTTTAGGTTCGTATACACAGATTTTTGTGATAGGTTTTTTCACCTGTGTTTTCCAATTACTATCTCTTCTTCATTTGCTGCATTTTAACTCTTATGTTTTATTATACTGCTTTACTTTCTCTGATCTGTCGTTGGTACGGTTTTTCTTTCCGTTCTTTTTCTGGACGGTTTGGTCGTAATTGATTCTAGTAGCTTTCTGGTTATTGATTTCCAGTAATCATCTTTCTCTTTTGAACGTGTAACTATATACTTTCCAGTTTTCTTTTAGTTGGATACGATATTTTTGGTTTTTTGATATCATCATTTTGATTGACATTTGATTCTCTCATTTATCGTTCCGTTCTTTTTGTTTCGAATATACAACTTTTGTAATGGTTCTTTGCCCTATTTTCGACTATATCTCTTCTCCACTCTTGGGTTTGATTCTACTTATCGTTATCTCTTTATTTTCTCCGGCTCGTCGTTGATAAGGTTCTTCTTTTGGTGTTGTGAAATTTTTCTCCCAGGTTTTGGCTAGTGTGCAGGTTATATTATATCATTGTTGGCACATATTATTATTCTGCATTTTCTTCTAGGCTATCCCATTTCAATTTTTCCTTGCTTTCATATTCATTTTCCAACATCGATAATTTGTTTTGTATGCATACTGTTCAATCGTTTCTATTCCTCTGTTTATATTCGCAATTTGCCTATTTGGCTTTACTTGGATTTTTACGTTTCTATCTTCTGTAGCATCTCTACATACATCTTTGGTGGTTGACATGATGATGAGTTTCGGACCGTATTTCTATCTTCCTGTTTTCCTATTGAGTCGAATTGACAACTTATGCTTTATTCATCGTCAGTTGTAAGCATATTCCCTTGCTTACGCTTCCTTTTCATTTATTGTTCGTATTCTGAACGATTTTATTTTCCTTTTGTGATGCTTCGTCCGCTTCGTTACTTTGATGGAAGTGATTAATATCATTATTTTTTGTAGCAGGGTCGGTCGGTTTTTGATTTATCTTTGTTGTAGTGACATCATCCTCTGTTTCGTTTTCTTCTGCTGCTGTTGTTCATTTCTCGACGTTCCTCGTTAGATGATTCTTTTTCTCTTGTTGTGCGATTATTTTCTTTTCTAGTATTTTGATCGTCTTGGTTTTTGCTGCTGTCACCACCTCCTTCTCTCAATCATTATTCCCATCCGGGGTTTCCTTTGAAATGTCGTCCTCGAATATTATTATTCAATTATTTCCTCGTATACTTTTATATTACTCGCTTTTATATCGTCGTCTCTTTTATCTCTTGTTTGCTCGCTGAAATCTTATTGCTTTCGATGCATTCTATGTATTATCATTAATAGTTGTTCTTTTCTATCTCCGATTCGTACTGTTTCTTTCGGATTGGGTGAATTTTAGTCCTTCCCATTCAACCTTGTTTATTGTTTTTGGAATGGATAGTGAGCATATATCGTTTCTTTTAATAAGACGTTTTCTGTTTCTTACCATATAATTCAGATCGAATACTTATAGTGATGATCTTCGTAGGTCCATTTCATCAGATTAGCTGTTGTTTCGTCTTGTTTGGCGTCGATAGCTTCCATATATGTTGGATTGGTTTACCCATCATTTCTCTCTCTCTAATTGTCGCATTACTGGTTATTAAATTTTATTGCGCTTGCCTGTCTGGATTTAGTGCATAGTGTAGTAACATTGTTTTCTCCATTGTCTTTTCTTTAAAACGATGATCCTGTTTTTAGTAATTCTCTCAGGACTGTTGTAGAAGCGTCTGCTGCGACTGCGAACCATTAGTGGTGTGTTTGCCCTCTTCGGTTTGGGTATATTTGAGGTGTGCCCGCATTTCTGCATGAGTTGATTATATCCATTATCCTTTGAGTGTTCTGTGTTGTACTGCATATGTAAAGGTACGTTCCTTCTACACTCCTAGTGAATATCATGGGTATACTCTCTTTAATACGGTCCATTTCTGGTGACTTATAGCTCTTAGCATAATCCATTGCGATTTTTTCCCGCTTTGGTTTACTATTTCATCCATCCTTTTCCTCGACCCATTCTGGCATTACTCTCTTGATAGCTTTTACTATTATATCCACTTGTCTACATTATTGGGTTGCGTTTAGAGTTATTTTGGATTCATCTGTTTCGGTTCCTCTACGATATTATTTGCTGTTGCTTCTATCTTTCGACTCATCGTTAGTCCGTTATACTCAGCTGTTGAGTTTGTGATCTGTTTTCATACCTCGATTCTCTGGTTCTTCGTTATGTTCTGGTGTATCGCTTTACATCTCTCACGTTTACGTAGATAGGTCTAGTGAGTGGGGTTATTGACCAATTTAACTCGCGCATTGTTCTCGTTTACATACTATTATCTCATAAGGTCCTTTACCACATCTTTTGTAATTTTCGGGCTACTCCTGGAATAATTTCTGGCGTGCGAATTATTACCAATCTCCCACTTGAAAATTTGCTCGCGTACGTCTCCTCTTTTTATCGTGCAATTTTTATAGCTTTCTTGATTAAATCTAATATTCATAACCTTGCGTTTTCCAGATCTCTTGCTTTGCTCTTTGATCCTGTTACATAATCGTCAATTTCCATATACTGTGAATTGGTGGTTGATATTCTAAGTCTATTGGCATGTTACATTCTCTGCCGTACATTAATTTGAATGGACTCATTTTTGTTGCTGAGTGTATTGACATTCTATAAGCCATAAGGCATAGATTATGTATCTATCCCAATCTTTTTGGTGTCTGCTTACATAATTTGACATCATTGTCTATTATACCATTAAACGTTCGGTTTGTCGCATTGTTGTTTGTGATGGTACGGTGATGTTCTCAATTTCGCAATTCTGAAGTAAATCGTTACTTCCTCTATTATTTCGCTCATAAAGTTGGGTTCCTTGGTCAGTTAGGATCTGTTTGGGGTTCCGTATCTACAATCATATTTCCTCTACTAGGATTGTCGCTATTGTTTTGGCTTTTGATCTGGTATTGCCGAATGCTTCCGGGAATTTTGACAAATAATCTGTCACTGACCAATATGTAAAATTCCCATCGTTGGTTTCTGGAGTGGTCCACTAACAATCATTGCAATTCATGCGTCATTGGTTCTGATGGAATGGCATTGGCTTTAATGGTGCCTTTAGTTACTCCCTGTACTTTTCCTCGTTCAGCATATCAGACAATTCTTATCCACTTTCACGTCTTCCCGATTTGGCCATATAATATTTTTGACGCAGTCTGCTTCCGTCTTTTTGCTGACTGTGTCCTCCAAGTTCACCATCATGATATTGCAATCATACTTCCTTCCGTTCTAACTTTCTGGTAAACACATAAGTCGTTTTCTCCATCATTAGTATAAACATCCTTTCTCCATAGTGTATCGATGTCTGTTTTTTTCCATATGCTCCCTTTAATTTACTGTGTGTCGAAGATTTTCATATCGTTCATTTCTATGATTCGATTATTGTTTTTATTCCTCGTCTCCTTCTGCTCATTTCTCAGCTTTGTAAAGTTCGATGTCCTCTTGCGATTATCATGCATTTCGTCATACATCACTGATCCATCAGTTCCTACAATACAAATCTTGACAGCAATCTGCGTTAGCGTTGGCTTTTCCTGATTGAATTTTTATTACGGTGAGTATTCTTGTAGCTGCAATCGCCCCATTCTCATTTAATCTACTAGAGGCTTCTCTTATGTTGGCCTAGCCTACTAATGGTTGATGATCAGTCGTGATATATATTCGTGACCCATAATAAATATTGAAATGTTAATAGCTTGGATAATTGCTAATGCTTCTTTCAGTCACAGAGTAATTCTTTCATGTTTTCTTGAACGTTCGAACTATATATCCAATGACTCGTTCTCTTTTTCGTCATCCATGTCCTAGGACTGCTCCAGATGCATATCCACTTGCGTCTGTTGCTAACAAAAACGGTTTCTTAATCTGGGTGTAGAAGTATGGTGCTGATATCAGTTTATCTCTGAGTGTTTCGAAGGCGTTTGTTGTTCCTCTTCCCATATAAACGGGGTATCTTTTTTGGTTAACTCTTGTATGGGTTTCGCAATAGTGCATAATCCTTGATGAACTTTCGATAATATCACATAACTAAGAATCTTGCACTTGCGTGTAACTGTTCTTGGTGCTGGGCAATTCTTTATCTTTTCGATGTTTCTTGACTGGTCTTTGCCTTCGCCGACACAATGTGTCCTAAGAAGGTGGAACTTTTTTCCTTTGCCCAATCGCATTTTGATGGTTTCAATTTTAATTTCCATTGTCCTCAGTCGAACGATACATTAGGATATCTTTTTAAAATGTTCTCGAAGGTGCTAGAAAATAATAAATCATCAATATATACATACACTGTTTGATGCCGTGAGTTACAAAGTTCATACATTCTGGAAATGAAGCTGGTGCGTTGGTTAGTCCAAAAGGCATTTTCTTGAATTGTATAAAATCTTTTCCAAAATTGGGTTAAAAGGGCAAGTTTTTTCTCTATCCTCCTCTTTGACTTTTTTATTTGCAATAACCACTTTTTAATTATCTAGCCGATGTAAAATAAGCTGTCTCATGCAACATTGTAACATTCGTTATATCTGGTACGGATATGTATCCCGCTTTGTTACTGCGTTGAGTCGTCGATAATCTAATACAGAACCGTTGTGTTCCGTCTTTCTTTACCATAACCACTGGGATTGCCATGGCGAGCAAACTTGGTTCGATTACTCACTGCGTCTACATTTTTTTGAACTTCTTTTTCTGCTACTGATTTTGAGCTTCTGCCAATCGATTATGCCGTAGTGTTATTGGGGTATAATCTGTAGTGGTATCGTGTGTTGCGTTACGGTCGCTTGTACCGAGATCTAAAGTCGGATGCTGCAATATATCTTTAAATTCCATAAGTAATTTTTGTAGTTGTTCTTTCTCGTTCGTTAGTAATCTGACTGTCCGATTGTCATAGTTTTTCCTCAGTTCCTGCAGTTTTGTTGTGGAAGTCAATATCCATCATCGGTGTGAGCTTTCCAGTCTTTTCGTTTTCATAGATAACTTTATCTTCCTCGTCAAAATTTGTAATGTTGATCGGAATTTCACTGTATCGTTTAACATACACTATTCTCTGGCTAATGGCAGTTCCTTCTTTTCTCAAATTTGTGATTAGGTTCGAAATCATTTCACCTTCTAGTTCCTCGTTCACTTTTACGTAACAAATATTTGTGTGCGTCCTGCTGGCACTACTATTTCTCTGAGCATTCTCACTCTGATTTCAACGTACATATTCGTCCGGTTATCTCTCAGCTCCATTGATCCTAGATCTATTATTATCTTTTAGTAATTCTGGCATGAGATCTGTTCAATTATACAATCTGCGCTCAGTTTCTGGATAACTGTAAATACGTATTGATTTTCACATTTTATATTCTAATTATCGACCAGATTTTTCCGATGACTGCTACGATTCTTTGGCTGCAAGTTTATTACATCCATGTGGCTTCTTCTATAACATGGCCACAGTTTCCGGGTATTTTATCCATTTTTATAGCTGAAAATGTTTGCTCTGTATCAATCATTGCTTTGATTTCTATCCATTTATCTCTATGGTACCGTTAATGTTGGTCAGCTAATGTTGTACATGGCTATGTTCGAGTTTCTGGATCCTGATCTACACTTCTTGATCTTTGGCAGTTCTTGGTACTAAATCTGCCCAATTTGGTTGTATGGTACTGGATAAATATTTCGTAATGTTGTTGATCTTGGTATTGGTACGTGTCTTTCACTGGCATGTTTCTCTCTACGATAATGTTGCTTTCTTTAAACATTCATATATATGGTGTGGATGATTATAATGTCCACTATGTTTGTCTTCGATTTTCCAGTGTTTGGTTGTTCTTGAGTTAGCATTTGTGTTCCTCCTTGGTTTTCGGTCGTTGTCGCTGTACTATCATCTCTGAATTTATCCATCGTTTCCAGTTACTCGTTTTTTGTCGGCTTCATTCTGGTTTTCTCGGCTTCTAGTCTCATATTGCTTTAATCTTCGTCCGATTCTTCATACTGTACCATTCAATTTTCGTTAGAAATTCTACAGTTCTTTTTATCTTGTGAATATCTTTTGAGTGTCCATGTAATACCAATTGTCTTTGCTAAACGGCAAAAATCCAATTGCCATTTTCCAGTTAATTTTCCTCTCTCTTTTATAAATATCGAAACATGCTAACATTTGTGTTATGATTACTCTACGATTTAATGATAAGTATTATTCCCAAAATTCCTGCCATCATCTGTCCGAAGATTAAGAATCTTCCCATGGGCTTCATCATATGCTTGTTGCGTGTTGAAATGATCCGGCGATAGTAACAATTCGTAGTTGGGTTTCTTTCCTAGTTGTTCTCCCGTATGGTTACAATGTTGGATAATATTGCTTGCCTTTGTGCTGGAAATAATAAATGTTCTCTGGCTCGTTCCAGATCTTTCGTTGGTATATTCCACTGTGATATTATCCACTGGTTTGAATTCTGCGTTCGCTGGCCATTCTGTAATCAAATATTTTTTGGCGCGCTACTATTCTCGAGTTGGGAATTGTAACCACTTCCATCCTTTATTTCAAAATAGTGGTCCATATACATTACTACAACTGAACATATTAGGTACGAATTTCTCAGGATTATCATCCCTTGTTTACTGGTTGAGCGAATCTGATTTTCCTTATAGCATTATCTCTAATTCGTTTATGGCATTATCTCTCGGAATTGTTGAAATTCTCTGGTAGTTTCGCAATTGTCTTTTCGCATTTGTACGTGTACATAACTCTCCGACGATTCTTCCAAAATATCCTTCTTGGAGTGGTAATAATGGGAATTGCATTATCCGGATTTGTGATTGCCATTGCAATTTTGTTTTTAATATTTCTCTGTTCAAGATACAGTCATTTTTAACCAAATCGTAGTATATTTTCTCTGTTGATGCCAATCCTTTATGGTATAAGAATCCATCTTGTTTTATATACGATATAATTTACGTCTTGGGTTAATTTTGCGCTTTTGCGTTCGGTATTGCTGTTCGTGATAGGAATATTCCTTTATAATTAGTACTGGCTACCATTTCGTCACATTTGCTCACCATCCGTCCTTTATAAATCTCATTCGATGTGGTATCAGTTGATATTACTACCGTTGGTGTAACCTCTGATCCGATAGTGTGGTTATCGTTGTTTTCCGATTCTTCCGGTTCTCCCGTATTTCATCTAATGCACTTTTTTGCGTGTTAGTTTTCTGTCTCTCTGTGCACTTGTCCTTGCACTTCATCAAATATTGCACTTTTCATAAGGTGAGTCTGCAAGTTCTTGTATCGGCGTTGATATACGATCGTTGACATTCCCGTATTGCATGATCTAATCTGTTGCTAGACATTGAGGGTACTCTTCATTGCTTGCGTGTCTGGATCAAATATCCTTGGTATTTTTCTAACTTTACTTGATAACTTCAATCACTACTACTCCTTTGACTAATTGATTCAAATAGGGTGTATCTCTCCTTGACATGTTCCGTCTCCAGCCGTTATTTCTTTCCCGAGCGTATACTCGGGTAGTTTTTTATCTTTCCTTCCTCGGCTGCCACATTTACTCGTCCACTATTGAGATACGTCCTGTCGTGAATCCTTCTCACATTCGCTCCTCGTTACTGAACCACTGTTGTTTCCGTTCCAGCTTCTATAATTGTGAGTGTTGAGTGATGTCCGCATGAAATGCTACAATTTTCCTTGTTACTGAACATCCCTTGATTTCCGTTTTTATGAATCTACTTCTTGATATATCGTATAACGATACTGCTGTAGCTGTTGTCTGTAAATCTACAGGATTTGTGGCTTTGCACACTCCGTTTTTTTAGTGAGTATTTATCACCAATCTTTATGTTGTCACAATCATATACTACAAACGGTTCTACCTTCACGCACATCATCCATATGAGTATTTGAGTGATTATCGTAATCATCCCTTTTCAGCTGTTTTTGGGTCGCTTGCATTAATGGTCGTCTCGGAATTCCGTTAATAACTCTTTTTAACTTTGCTATGCATTACTCGTTTGATCATCTTTGCTTACCAGATTTATAAAGGCTTGCCATCCACCTGAGTCAGGATGAATGTTCGATTACCTTCTGATAATGTCTGTTATTGGCGATTCATATCCGTTTGGGTTGTATCTTGGAGTTCGTTTTCTGTATATTACTATCGTATTATACATCAGATAGGCCATCCACCAAATATTATTGGGTCATCAGATCGTTTCGTTAAGTGATATTATTTCAACAGCAATTCCTCTGAATCTTTGGTTGTGGTTCGTAACTTGTTGTCCATGATTTTATTTTTATTATTGGTTTTATTGCTGCCAAAGCTGTTTCGCTTCTGCTCCGATATTATTGAGTTTTAAATTTCTCTTTATTTCTGGATTTGCTACCAGCATATCAGTTTATCAATCTATTGATCCACTTTGCTCCTTGTTCTTGCCTTTCAGTTTTTCCCTGTAACTGTTCGTTACTTGGCTAGCTGTTCAATTTCGTTGTTAATTGATCCATCTGCATTTGTTCTTTCGTTTCTTTTCTGGAGGCTGGTTTATCATTTTTGGTCGTCCCTCTGGATTTCTTTCCATTACCGACCTGTTTCTTTTCGTTGGGTTGTTCATCTGTTGTTCTTTTGGATGTTGTAAGCTCTCGTTCATTTATCCCAGTATCTCCATTCGTCCCTGTCGAGCTTCGGCGTCTTCTCTCTTTCTTTTTAATTTTCCTCTTCGTATCGTGGCCTATAATTTCGACTGCTGTCTTTGACTCACATACAGCTGTCTGGTTCATCTATTATCAGATCGTTTTCATCTCTGTCATGAAACATCTCTTGATTTGGTATTCTCGCGGTTGTTTCCATCCACAAACATTTAGAATCTTTAATATCTCTTCTATCTCCTGTTGTGATAACGATTACTATCTTGCTGCAGGTTGACTTCTGGCGTATTTAGACTCTCTTGTCGTCTATTGGCGTTTTTGTTCTGATTTCTCTTTTATTGAGTTCTCTACCCGCGATTTTGCTACTGTTATACATTTATTATCCTAATTGCATTTGCGTAAACTCCGATTTCAGATCGTCGTCTAATGATCGTCCTTGGTATTGTAAATGAAAATGGCGGTTCATACGGTATTCTCTTTTCACTTCACTCACTTTGGCAGTGATTATAAAATTCTCTTCGAATTGGTCGAAATCTGGCATCATAATTTTTAAACTGTATTCTCTATCGTTTGTCCTTCTCTCATCTGTATCGATTATCTCTTCACTGATTCCGCTTGTCACTCTAAATCATCGTCAATATTTTGAATTTTTGTTTTTCTGATTATTTTCTGATTATTTTGTAATTTTTTTTTTTTTTTTTTTTTTTTTTTTTTTTTTGCGATTCTTATTTGATTTTTATTTATTTTATTTACATTTATTTACACTGTTCTTTCTCTCTTTACCAACGTCTTGTCCGCTCTCTACGTCTAATTTTATATATGAGATTATCCTCTCGCAAGCAATCCTTCTCCTCTCAATCGTTGTTGTTGAGTAGAAACGTCTGTACCAATTGCGTGTTCCAGTCGGTAGTTGGCTTCCATCTGTGGTTCATTTTCCTTTGTTCTGATTGGATTACGAAATCCTCTTTCCTTTCATTGTTAAATATATATTTTGTTTGAAGCGCATTGTTAATAATTCATTCATATCTTCCTCTTCTAACTCTGATAGAAGACTGATGTGCGGTGGCGTTGATTCCCATCTCACTTCGGATATAAATCTAATGCCCAATTGTATCCATTTCCCAACTTTCTATTGGTGGACTGTCTAGGATTCTTTGTCGTTCCGTCTTTTGCTCTCTGAAGCTTTCTCGATCTAGGTCTATCTCTTCATATAAATGTTGGCTGTAGGGTTGTTTTCTGGTTATGGGATTGCTTTGTTTTCTAGTTCTTTATGTTGTTGGTATGGTTCATTTTCTTTCCATTTCGATTATTTTCTGAGGTTCTCCTTGGCTTCTCTCGATTCTTCTGGATTCTAATATTTCTCTTATTATGCCTTTTTTGTGCATCATTTCTTTGTAAGGTTTTTTACACTCCCCATTGCCAACATTGCTTATCTTTCATCTATTTCGGTATGCTCGATGCTATTTTCTATCATTGTTTTGCATTTCCGCAATTTGGTAGTTGCCGTTTGACAAATTTGAATAATTCTAACGGGCAACTTGACTGGTTTGCCGCTACATTCGTTCCAATGTTTCCTTTAATTTGACTTTATCTTTCTTGTCGCAGTTGTTTGCGCATATTCCTTCATATAACTCGCATATTTGTATCCTCTTTGGTCTCCGGATTTCCATTTCTATTCTTATCTATTGATGACTCCACAGGCGACTTTCGCATGTTTCCTCTCTCTTATGCATACTTTGTGATCCGTCCGTTCGTATCTTTATTCTTTTGATAGGTTTACAACTTTTCGCATAATATCTCGTTATATTCGCATTCATTTGTGTGACTTTCCGCTTCCTTCATTAGTCCTTTCCATTCACATTCTTTTACTAATAGATTAATTTATTTCTTTGTTGTGGCTTTATCCATTGTTGTAGGGTCTTTCATCTCTTTCAATCGTCTCGTCGCATCCAGGGCATTTTATTGTTTTTGTTTCTATTCACTTTCTATTGTACAATCTGTTACATATTCTATCACATTTCGTTGTCTCGCTCCAATCAGTAATCTTACTTATACAACACTTTAGTCTTTCCTTGATATCGTTCACCATTTTAATCTTATTCTTCATTATTCGTCTCGTAGTTTCGGATGGATTCTCGCTTTCTCTAATTCTCTCGATGATGGTCTGCATATCTACAAAATTTTCTGATTACTTGACGTTGCTTTACTTTCTATCGCTTTATTTATTACATATTTACACGGTACGCTTTATTTTTGAATCGGTTCTGGGTGAATTCTGTCATCCGATCGTATCCATTCACCAACTTGCTGGATTACGTGCTGATTGATTGTTTACGTGTCTCTTTAATTTGTTCACTTGCCATCTAACTTTGATCTTTAATTGCTCTTTTTCTCTGTAATTGTAATATAGTTCTCTGTTGCTCCTCTAGTCTTATGGCTTGTTGTAGTCCTCTGTTCACACTTTCTGTTAATACTAGATGAGTATTTGTCCACTGAGTTTGCGCATTGTTGGTTATTAGTGTCATTAATTCGCAATTGTCGTCTACCAGTTGCTCGATTCTATCTCTGGTTTTGAGTTTATTCTACAATCTCCAGTAGGTAAATGGCAAGTGCTGGTTGTTGTATTCCTTCTTTCGAATGGTGGTATTCTCACTTGATTGGGTGATTTACGTTTTCGATCACTGTTTGGTTATAATACATCATTAATTCATCGCATTCATTTCTGTTTGCTTACTATTTCTGAAACATTTTGTAGCATATTTATATATACGTGCATATTATTACTTATCTAATATACTACAAAATATTTCACCACTATATACAACGTCTCTTTTTTTTGGTTGTCTTACACCATCGTTCTCGGGACTCTATACGTCAATGTCGTAATCCGTATTTCTCATTCATTATCTGGTATAACATTCAGATTCATTGGACATTGTGTGCTTCGATAAGGGCGCGTGCTTAAACCATAGTCCGCTATATGTACTAGAGTTTACCTATATTCGATATTCCTTCGGTTCTCTTCCTGCCATCAATATTGTCCTATTCGATATCGTATTGAATTTTTTACGACTAGCAATAATCTTTTCTATCGCTGGTTCTTTGCATTTGGATATTCAGTTCTTTGCTAGTTGAATTAATTATCAGGCGTTACTACTTACTTTGCTGTGTATCCAGATATTTTAATCATATAATTCTTTTCATTAGGGCCTGCATGGTTTGTGTTTTCTCTTGCATTGGTTGTCTCATTATTCTTCTTTTGGTTGTACATTTTTAAGTGCTTTCTGGAGTTGTAATGCTTCGGATTGAAAGGTGGCTGTCGTCCATGATCATTTCCTTATTTTCCATGTTTCGTTCTTGGTTCTACCATCGGATTTTTAGTTATTAGGTTATCTGTCGCATTGACTCGATGATTTCCTTGTTATCGATTCTCAATGTTCATGAGTTCGCTTTTTGGATATTATTACAGTATTTTTTCCAGTATTTCTTTTTGTTGGATTCGATACTTTGATTCTTCTATATTTTTTGCTTGTTTACATTGTATTTTTTGCTTACTGGTTCGTTCTTTTAGGTTCGTTATAACACAGATTTTGTGCATAGGTTTTTCCACCTGTGTCTCAATTCAATATCTCTTCTTCATTTGTGCTATACTGCATTTACTCTATGTTATTACATTACTGCTTACTTTCTCTGATCTGTCGTGGACGGTTTTTCTTTCGTGCCTTTTCTGCCCACGGACGTTTTGTTCGTAACTGTGATTCTAGTAGCTTTTGGTTATTTGATTTCCAGGTAATATCTCTTCCTTTCTGACGGATGTACTATATAGCTTCCACGTTTTCTTTTAGTCTGGATACGATATTTTGGTTTTTTGATATTCATCATTTGATTGAATGTTCGCATCTCATTTATCGTTCCGTTCTTTTTGGTTCGAATAGAAAACTCTTTTGTTGTAATGGTTTCTTTGCCATATTTCGCATATTACTCTTCTCCACTCTTTGGGTTTGATTCATACCTTTTATCGTTATCTCTTTATTTTCTCGTTGTCGTCGTTGATAATGTTCTTCTTTCGTGTGTGATTTTTCTCCCAGGGTTTTTGGCCTAGTGTGCAGTTATTATTATTCTTGTTGGCACACTTATTATATATTCTGCATTCCTTCTAGGATCCCATTCACATTTCTTTCCTGCTTTCATATGCATTTTCCAACAAATCGATAATTTGTTTGATAATGCATATTGTTCAATCGTTTTCTATTCCTATGTTTATTATTCGCCAATTGCCTTTCCTGGCCTTACTTGGGATTGTTTACGTTTCTATCTTCCTGCTAAGCATCTCTAATACATCTTTGGTGGTTTGACAGTGATGATGAGTTTTCGGACCAGTTTTCTATCTTCCTGGTTTTCCTATTAGAGTTCGAATTGACACGTATGTTATTCATCGTCAGTTGTAAGTGTATCCTTGCTTACGCTTCCTTTCTCATTTATGTTCGTATTCTGAACGGATTTTTTTCCATTTGTATGCTTTCTCCGCTTCCGTTACCTGCTATGAGAATCAAAATATCATTATTTTTTGTAGCAGGTCGTCGGTTTTGATTTTTCCTTTGGTTACTTAACATCATCCCTTTATTTTCGTTTTCCTCGTTATTTGCTGTTGCTCGTTCTTGACGCTTCCTCGTTGGATGATTCCTTTTTCCTGTTTGTTGGATTTGTTTCGTCTTCTATATTTGGTCTAGTATTTTGATCATCTGGGTTTTCGCTGCTGTCACAATCTTCCGTTATTTCCATCCGGGGTTTCCTTTGAAATGTGTCTCGACATTTATTATTTAATTATTTCCTCGTAATACTTTTATATTCTCGCTTTTTATATCGTCCGTCTCTTTTATCTCTGGTTTGCTCGCTTGAAATCTTTTTGTTTCGATGCCAACATGTATATCACTTAATAGTGTTCCTTTCTATCTCGATTTCGTACCTGTTTCTTCGGTGATTTGTGTGATTTTAAGTCCTTCCCACTTCAACATTGCTTTTATTGTTTTTGGGAATGGATAGTGAGCATATATTGTTTCTTTTAATAGGACGTTTCTGTTTCTTACCATATAATTCAGATCGAATACTTTAAGTGATGATCCTTCGTAGGTCCATTTCATCAGATTGGCTGCTGCTTCGTCTTGTTTGGCGTAGATAGCTTTCCCAAGTTTTGAATGTTTTGCCATCATTTCTCTTTCTCTTATTGGTCGCAGTTTCTGGTTATAAAATATTTATTGCGCTGCCTGTCGGGATTGTAGGTGCATAGATGTAGCTACCATTGTTTTCTCCATTGTCTTTTTCTTTGAACGATGATCCTGTTTTTAGTAATTCTCTCAGGACTGTTGTAGAAGCATCTGCTGCAGACTGCGAACATTAGTGGTGTTTGCCCCTCTTCGTTTGGTATATTTGAGGTGTGCCCGCATTTCTGCATGAGTTGGATTATATCCATTATCCTTTGAGTGTTTCTGTGTTGTACTGCAATATGTAAAGGTACGTTCCCTTCTACATCTGCCATAGTGAATATCATGGGTATACTCTCTTTAATACGGTCCATTTCTGGTGGACTTATAGCTCCTTTAGCATAATCCATTGCGATTTTTCCCGCTTTGTTTACTATTCTCATCCATCCTTTTCCTTCGACCCATTCTGGCATTATCTCTCTGATAGCTTTTACTATTATATCCATCTTGTCTACATTATCTTGGGTTGCGTTTAGAGTTATTTTGGATTCATCTGGTTTCGGTTCCTCTACGATATTATTTGCTGTTGCTTCTATCTTTCGACTCATCGTTAGTCCGTTTATACTCAGCTGTTGAGTTTGTGATCTGGTTTTCATACCTCGATTCTCTGGTTCTTTCGTTATTGTTCTTGGTATCGCTTTACATCTACTCACGTTTACGTAGATAGGTCTAGTGAGTGGGTTATTGACCAATTTAACTCGCGCATTGTTCTCGTTTACATACATTATCTCATAAGGTCCTTTACCACATCTTTGTAATTTTCGGGCTACTCCTGGAATAATTTCTGGCGTTGCGATTATTACCCAATCTCCCACTTGAAAATTATGCTCGCGTACGTCTCGCTTTTTATCGTGCAATTCTTTATAGCTTTCTTGATTAAATCTAATATTCATACCTGCCGTTTTCCAGATCTCTTGCATTCGCTCTTTGAATCCTGTTACATAATCGTCAATTTCCATATACTGTGATATTGGTGGTTGATATTCTAAGTCTATTGGCATGTTACATTCTCTGCCGTACATTAATTTGAATGGACTCATTTTTGTTGCTGAGTGTATTGACATTCTATAAGCCATAAGGCATAGATTTATGTATCTATCCCAATCTTTTTGGTGTCTGCTTACATAATTTGACATCATTTCTATTAATATACCATTAAATCGTTCGGTTTGTCCATTTGTTTGTGGATGGTACGGTGATGTTCTCAATTTCGCAATTCTGAAGTAATTCGTTACTTCCTCTATTATTTCGCTCATAAAGTTGGTTCCTTGGTCAGTTAGGATCTGTTTGGGTGTTCCGTATCTACAACATATTTCCTCTACTAGGATTCTCGCTATTGTTCTGGCTTTTTGATCTGGTATTGCGAATGCTTCCGGGAATTTTGACAAATAATCTGTCACTACCAATATGTAAATATTCCCATCGTTGGTTTCTGGTAGTGGTCCTACTACATCCATTGCAATCATCGTCATTGGTTCTGGTGGAATTGGCATTGGCTTTAATGGTGCCTTTATGTTTACTCCCTGTACTTTTCCTCGTTGCACATATCAGACAATTCTTTATCCATCCTTTCACGTCTTCTCCGATATTTGGCCAATAATATTTTTGACGCAGTCTTGCTTCCGTCTTTTTTGCTGACATGTGTCCTCCAAGTTTCCCATCATGATATTGCATCAATACTTCCTTCCGTCTACTTTCTGGTAAACACATAAGTCGTTTCTCACCATCCATTAGTAATAACCATCCTTTCTCCATAGTGTATCGATGTCTGTGTTTTTCCATATGCTCCTTTAATTTACTGTTGTTGTCGAAGATTTTCATATCGTTCATTTCTATGAATTCGATTATTGTTTTTAATTCCCTCGTCTTCCTTCTGCTCATTTCTCAGCTTTGTAAAGTCGATGTCCTCTGCGATTATCATGCATATTCGTCTCACATCCTGATCCATCAGTTCCTCAAATACAAATCTTGACATGCAATCTGCGTTAGCGTTGGCTTTTCCTGATTTGAATTTTATATACGGTGAGTATTCTTGTAGCTGCATCGCCCATCTCATTAATCTACTAGAGGCTTCTTTATGTTGGCCTAGCCATACTAATGGTTGATGATCAGTCGTGATATATATCTCGTGACCCCATAATAAATATTTGAAATGTTTAATAGCTTGGATAATTGCTAATGCCTCTCTTTCAGTCACAGAGTAATTCTTTTCATGTTTCTTGAACGTTCGACTATAATATCCAATGACTCGTTCTCTTTTCTCGTCATCCCATTGTCCTAGGACTGCTCCAGATGCATATCCACTTGCGTCTGTTGCTAACAAAAACGGTTTCTTAAAATCTGGGTGTACGAGTATTGGTGCTGATATCAGTTTATCTCTGAGTGTTTCGAAGGCTGTTTGTTGTTCCTCTTCCCATATAAACGGGGTATCTTTTTTGGTTAACTCTTGTATGGGTTTCGCAATAGTTGCATAATTCTTGATGAACTTTCGATAATATCCACATAAGCCTAAGAATTCTTGCACTTGCGTGACTGTCTTTGGTGCTGGGCAATTCTTTATCTTTTCGATGTTTCTTGGATCTGGTTCTTTGCCTTTCGCCGACACAATGTGTCCTAAGAAGGTGACTTTTTCCTTTGCCCAATCGCATTTTGATGGTTTCAATTTTAATTTCCATTGTCTCAGTCGAACGAATACATTACGGATATCTTTTAAATGTTGCTCGAAGGTGCTAGAATAAATTAATAAATCATCAATATATACCATACACTGTTTGATGCCGTGAGTTACAAAGTTCATACATCTCTGGAATGAAGCTGGTGCGTTGGTTAGTCCAAAAGGCATTTTCTTGAATTGGTATAAATCTTTTCCAATTGTAAAGGCAGTTTTTTCTCTATCCTCCTCTTTGACTTTTATTTGCCAATAACCACTTTTTAAATCTAGCGATGTAAAATAAGCTGCTCCATGCAACATTTGTAACATCTCGTTTTATATCTGGTAACGGATATGTATCCCGCTTTGTTACTGCGTTGAGTCGTCGATAATCTATACAGAACCGTTGTGTTCCGTCTTTTTTCTTTACCATAACCACTGGGAATTGCCATGGCGAGCAACTTGGTTCGATTACTCCTGCGTCTAACATTTTTTGAACTTCTTTTTCTGCTACTGATTTTTGAGCTTCTGCCAATCGATATGGCCGTAGTGTTATTGGGGTATCATCTGTTAGTGGTATCGTGTGTTGCGTTACGTCGCTTGTACCGAGATCTAAGTCGGATGCTGCAAATATATCTTTAAATTCCATAAGTAGTTTTTGTAGTTGTTCTTTCTCGTTTTCGTTTAGTATCTGACTGTCGATTGTCCATAGTTTTTCCTCAGTTCCTGCAGTTTTTGTTGTTGGAAGTTCAATATCCATCATCGGTGTTAGCTTTCCCAGTCTTTCGTTTTCATAGATAACTTTATCTTCCTCGTCAAAATTTGTAATGTTGATCGGAATTTCACTGTTATCGTTTACATACACTATTTCTCTGGCTAATGGCAGTTCCTTCTTTTTCTCAAATTTGTGATTAGGTTCGAAAATCATTTCACCTCTAGTTTCCTCGTTCACTTTTACGTAACAAATCATTTGTGTGCGTCCTGGCACTACTATTTTCTCTGAGCATCTCACTTCTGATTTCAACGTACATATTCGTCCGGTTTTATCTCTCAGCTCCATTGATCCTAGATCTATTATTATCTCTTTTAGTAATTCTGGCATGAGATCTGTTCCAATTATACAATCTGCGCTCAGTTTCCTGATAACTGCTAAATACGTATTGATTTTCACATTTTTATATTCTATTATCGACCAGATTTTTCCGATGACTGCTACCGATTCTTTGCTGCAAGTTATTACATCCATGTTGGCTTCTTCTATACATGGCCACAGTTTTCCGGGTATTTTATCCATTTTTATAGCTGAAATGTTTGCTCCTGTATCAATCATTGCTTTGATTTCTACTCCATTTATCTCTATGGGTACCGTTAATGTTGGTCCAGCTAATGTTTGTAACATGGCTATAGTTCGAGTTTCTGGATCCTGATCTACACTTCTTGATCTTTGGCTAGTTCTTGGTACTAAATCTGCCCAATTTGGTTCGTATGGTACTGGATAAATATTTCGTAATGTTGTTGATCTTGGTATTGGTACGTGTCTTTCTACTGGCATGTTTCTCTCTACCGATGATGTTGCTTTCTTTAAACATTCATATACTGGTGGTGGATGATTATAATGTCCACTATGTCTTGTCTTTCGATTTTCCCAGTGTTTGAGTTGTTCTTGAGTTAGCATTTGTGTTCCTCCTTGGTTTTCGTCGTTGTCGCTGTTACTATCATCTCTGAAATTTATCCATCGTTTCCAGTTACTCGTTTTTTGTCGCTTCATTCTGGTTTTCTCGGCTTCTAGTCTCATTATTGCTTTAAATCTTCGTCCGACTTCTTCATCTGTACCATTCATTTTCGTTAGAATTCCTACTAGTCTTTTTATCTTTGTGAATATCTTTTGAGTGTCCATGTAATACCATTGTCTTTGCTAAAAACGGCAAAAATCCAATTGCCATTTTCCAGTTAATTTTCCTCTCTCTTTTATAAATATCGAAACATGCTAACATTTGTGTTATGATTACTCTTACGATTTGAATGATAAGTATTATTCCCAAAATTCCTGCCATCATCTGTCCGAAGATTAAGAATCTTCCCCACATGGCTTTCATCATATTTGCTGTTGCGTGTTGAAAATGATCCGGCGATAGTAACAATTCGTAGTTGGGTTTCTCTCCATAGTTGTTTCCTCCCGTTATGGTTACAATGTTGGATAATATTGCTTGCCTTTGTGCTGGAAATAATAAATGTTCTCTGGCTCGTTCCAGATCTTTCGTTTGGTATATTCCACTCTGTGATATATCCACTGGTTTGAATTCTGCTTCGCTGGCCAATTCTGTTAATCCAAATATTTTTTGGCGGCGCTACTATTACTCGAGTTGGGAATTGTAACCAACTTCCATCTCTTATTTCAAATAGTGGTCCATATACATTACTACAACTGAACATATTAGGTACGAATTTCTCAGGATTTATCATCCTTGTTACTGGTTGAGCGAATCTGATTTTTCCTTTATGCATTATCTCTAATTCGTTTATGCATTTATCTCTCGGAATTGTTGAATTCTCTGGTAGTTTCGCAATTGTCTTTTCGCATTTGTACGTGTACATAACTTCTCCGACGATTCTTCCAAAATATCCTTCTTGGAGTGGTAATAATGGAATTGCATTATCCGGATTTGTGATTGCCATTGCCAATTTTGTTTTTAATATTTCTCTGTTCAAGATACAGTCATTTTTAACCAAATCGTAGTATATTTTCTCTGTTGATGCCAATCCTTTATGGTATAAGAAATCCATCTTGTTATTTATATACAGATATAATTTTACGTCCTTGGGGTCTATTTGCGCTTTTGCGTTCGGTATTGCTGTTCGTGATAGGAATATTCCTTTATAATTAGTACTGGCTACCATTTCGTCACATTTGCTCACCATCCGTCCTTTTATAAATCTCATTCCGATTGTGGTATCAGTTGATATTACTACCGTTGGTGTAACCTCTGATCCGATAGTTGTGGTTATCGTTGGTTTTCCGATTCTTCCGGTTCTCCGTATTTCATCTAATGCACTTTTTTGCGTGTTAGTTTCTGTCTCTCTGTGCACTTGTCCTTGCACTTCATCAAATATTGCACTTTTCAATAAGGTGAGTCTGCAAGTTCTGGTATCGGCGTGATATACGATCGTTGACATTCCCGTATTGCATGATCTATCTGTTGCTAGACATTGAGGGTACTTCTTCATTGCTTGCGTGTCTGGATCAAAATATCCTTGGTATTTTTCTAACTTTACTTGATAACTTTCAATCACTACTACTCCTTTTGACTAATTGATTCAATAGGGTGTACTCTCCTCCTTGACATGTTCCGTCTCCAGCCGTTATTCTTCCCGCAGCGTATACTCGGGTAGTTTTTATCTTTCCTTCCTCGGCTGCCACATTTACTCGTCCAGCTATTGAGATACGTCCTGTCGTGAATCCTTCTTCACATTCGCTCCTCGTTACTGAAACCACTGTTGTTTCCGTTCCAGCTTCTATAATTGTTGAGTGTGAGTGATGTCCGCAATGAAATGCTACAATTTTCCTTGTTACTGAACATTCCTTGATTTCCGTTTTTATGAAATCTACTTCTTGATATACGTTATACGATACTGCTGTAGCTGTTGTCTGTAATCTACCAGGATTTGCTGCTTTGCACTCTTCCGTTTCTTTTAGTGAGTATTTATCACCAATCTTTATGTTGTCACAATCATATACTACAAACGGTTCTACCCCTTTCACGCACATCATCCATATGAGTATTGTAGTGATTATCGTATTCATCCCTTTTCTAGCTGTTTTTGGGTCGCTTGCATTAATGGTCGTCTCGAATTCCGTTAATAACTCTTTTAACTTTGCTTGCATTATCTCGGTTGATCATCTTTGCTTACCAGATTTATAAAGGCTTGCCATCCACCTTGAGTCAGGATGAATGGTTCGATTACCTTCCTGATAATGTCTGTTATTGCGAATTCATATCCGTTTGGGTTGTATCTTGGAGTTCGTTTTCTGTATATTACTATCGTATTATACATCAGATAGGCCATTCCTACCAAATATCTATTTGGGTCATCAGATCGTTTCGTTAAGTGATTTATTATCAACAGCAATTCCTCTGAATCTTTGGTTGTGGTTCGTACTTTGTTGTCCATGATTTTATTTATTATTGGTTTTATTGCTGCCCAAAGCTGTTTCGCTTCTGCTCCGATATTATTGAGTTTTAAATTTCTCTTTATTTCTGGATTTGCTAATCCCAGCATATCAGTTATCAATCTATTGATCCACTTTGCTCCTTGTTCTTGGCCTTTCAGTTTTCCCTGTAACTGCTTCGTTACTTGGCTAAGCTTGTTCAATTTCGTTGTTAATTGATCCATCTGCATTTGTTCTTTCGTTTTCTTTTCTGGAGCTGGTTTATCAATTTTTGGTCGTCCTCTGGATTTCTTTTCCATTACCGTACCTGTTTCTTTTCGTTTGGGTTGTTCATCTGTTGTTTCTTTGGATGTTGTAGCTCCTCGTTCATTTATCCAGTTATCCCATTCGTCTCCTGTCGAGCTTCGGCGTCTTCTCTCTTTCTTTTTATTTTCCTCTTCGGTATCTGGCTCTATAATTTCGACTGGCTGTCTTTGACCACATACTAGCTCGTCTGGTTCATCTATTATCAGATCGTTTTCATCTTCTGTCATGAACAAATCTCTTGATTCTGGTATTCTCCGGGTTGTTTCCTCATCCACAATATCATTTAGATCGTTTAATATCTCTTCATCTCCTGTTGTGATAACGATTACTTCATCTGCTGCAGGTGGAACTTCTGGCGTATTTAGACTCTCTTGTCGTCCTATTGGCGTTTTTGTTCTGATTTCTCTTTTATTGAGTTCTCTACCCGCGATCTTTGCTACTGTTAATACATTTATTAATCCTAATTGCATTTGCGTAACTCCGATTTCAAGATCGTCGTCTAATGATCGTCCTTGGTATTGTAAATGAAATGGCGGTTCATACGGTATTCTCTTTTTCACTTCACTCACTTTGGCAGTGATATAAAATTCTCTTTCGATTGGTTCGAAATCTGGCATCATAATTTTTAAACTGTACTTCTCTATCGTTTCTGCTGCCCATTCGGTATGTTTCCATTTTCGGATAATTTCTCGAAATTGTTCTGGGTACCACGCATACATTCTCCGATACTCCTCTATTTCCTTTACTATGTTTCGCAGATTCTCTATTCTGCTACAAGAATAGATTATCCAATTTGCTAACTCTGTTACGGTTCGTCTTTGATTCTTTGCTCCGGTTCTCAATATCGCTGCTAATTCTCTACATTTTTGCGTTTCCGTTAATCTTGTTAATCCTTCCTCCACAGGGTCGTCTATATCTGTGGGCAAGTATTTTGTTCCTGGTATTCGTTTTTCGAGTACACTGATTCGCGGTCTCGCTTGTTCTTGTTGGATTCGCAATTTCATTTCTCGTTCTGTTTCTACTTCAATCGTAATATATATCGTGTCATCTTTTACGAATTGCGGTGTTACATATTTTTTCAGCAGAAACTGTGGTACTCCTCCCGCAACATTTTCAGTGGATTTTGGCTTTTGACTTATCATAGATCTTGGGTCCATTCCCAGTTTTTCGCTGTGTCGCTCTTCCCATTTTCCGGGTTTAGCGATTGAAATCGTGACTTTTCGATTAAATGGCCACTCTAACTTGCCGTCATATCTACCTCTTGCTAATAGAAAATACACTGATAGATATTTCCCTTTTCCTACCCCATCTCCGTTTGGGTATACTCTCAATTTCATCCGGTATCCTCCAATTTCTGTATAGAATTGATGACTTGTAATACCGATGATTTTCTCTTCTTCAGCCGATTTTACTTTTTCAGCCCATCCGCTTATTTTCCATGTGTATGGGGCTAGTCGAGCTTTATCATTTATTTCCTCGTCTTCTTCTGGTTGCCATTCCATTTCGTTTATCATTTCCTCTGGTAAATTTTCATATGGTTCATCTTCATATAGTTCCAAGGTTGTTTCATTGGCTGCCTCTTCTGGCGCTTCTCCTGGTATGTATTTTCTCCATTTTGGTTCGGTTCTCTCCATTTGCCATTTCCACTCCTTTGTCTTTTCATCATACACCCTTTTCCAAGGTGTTGATCGGCATCTCGAGTCGTCTATCGGTTGTAATTTTGTGCTTAATTTCGCATCTTGTCTCCATAGTTGGTAGATGGTTAGTATTTGGTCCATTTTTCTTTTCATTTCCTCTTGAAATTCTTGGATCTGTTGTTCCCTTTTTGTTGTATTTTTTCTCTCTGGTTCATCCATGGCTATGATATTAATAATTTGTCCGTCTTCCCATATACCTAATTCGTATATCGGGGTTCGTTCTCGCGGACTTATTTGTCGTTTGTGATACATTATTGCCACGTCTTCCACCATACCGTCGTCGCTACTTTCGATTATTGGCTGTATGATTTCTCTGTTTATTCGCCGGTATAATTCATGCATTTGACAATCAGGATCTACTAGTATTTCCTTTATTTCATCATTTGGTAGCTTTATTCTTATCTTTATTGGTTCATCTCCTCTCATGTCTCTTTGATGTTCTCCATATTTGGCTATCAGCTCATCTGTTCTCTCATTATCTAATCTCATAATATCTGTATCTCGTACAGCTTCTACGAATATCTTCATTGAAATCGGTCTCGTTAACGATAATCGATTAATATATTTTCTAGCTTGATCTATCGCTTGTTCTGTCATTTTTATCTGGTTCTGCCTCATTATCTTTTGTCTCTCTTTTTCCAATCCAGGTTTTATTTCCTTGTTGTACAATATTTGAATTTTCTGCCATATTTCTGCTGTCGTTTCCTCGGTTTCGTTTTTGTTTAATGTTACCACATTTATTCCTTTTGGCCATATTAGAGCATCCGCTAGGTGTATATCTCGCTTTATTTTTCTTCCTTGATAATATAAGGGTTTATTTTTGTAGCTGGGTCCTAGCTTTTTCACTACCCAATCATACAATTCGTTTGTGCTTTCGCCTCTTGTGGCTATTATCTGTCTTGGTATTTCTGGAAAATCAATAATTACCTGATACTCTTCTCTATCATATTCTTTCAAATTCTCTTGGTACTTTCTTATCATATCTTTCCATGATGCCGTGAATGTACCGTTATCCCGTTGATGTCCTTTTGCAATTAATTTCATTATTCTGCTGTATGCGGTTGTATCTCTGAGGTTTAGGAACATTTGGTTTCGATCTACTTCTTCTACGATCTCGTTGATTTCTTTTAATATCTCGGTTTCATCTTCTCTTGGCACGTTCGTTTCCATTTCCTCTAATTCGGATTTTGATTCATCTTTATATGGTTTATTTTCCTCGCATGATTGAAATATTTCTCCGCCCAGACTGCTTATTTCGCTTTCATCCTCATCTGTTTGATCGTCTGGTATTTGTCTCATCATATTAATATGTGGTTGTTCCTCCTCTTTCATTATCTTTGTTGACCCTTTTATTTGGAACCATATCTCTTTTATTTTATTCTCGATTTGAGCTTTACTCCACGTGGGCTTTTCTTTTCTGATTCTTGTTTCTATTTTTTGTAGCAGTATCCTCTGGATTCGATTTTTTGTTATTATTGGTTCTGATATCTTTTCTTTTCCTTGTGACGTTGATGCTTCCTGCTCATCTCTTTGTAGTTCTAATTTTTGCTCCTCCATTTCTTGAGATAGCACTTTCTTTGTCATCACTTCTATTTTTTGATCTAGTGCTTGCTCTTGTTCTAAATGTTTTAACGCTCCGTCTATTTTTAATATTAATGCCTTCTTTCTTAGTTCGGCTTTCTCTTGTTTCAGGATCGCTTCTTTTTCTTTTAACTGATCCTCCTCTTGTTCTAAAGCTTCCTCTTGCTTTATTTTCTCGAGTGTACTCTCTGTCTTTTGTATCATAATTTCTTTTTCGAGTTCATCCATCTCGTGCACTAATGTTTCCTTGTTTTGATCCTCCGTCATCATCATTTCCGCTCGTTTAATCTCTTGAGTTTCCGGTTCATTCGGTTTCTCCATTATCGTTTCTTTTAACTGTCGACGTCTTTGTTTTTCCTCCTCTGTAAATTCTTTGATGGCCTCTATTTTCTCCATCGTGTTTAATTCAACTGTTTTCTCGTTATGAGTTATCATATTTCCTCCCCCTTCGTTCTCAACACACTGCTCCGCAGTGTGAATTTCATCTGGAATTTCCATTCTCATCATATTAATTCTTTTCGGGGTTTGTTTTCGATTTTCCCATCTTTGCTGGATTTCCTGAGCTTCCTCTGTTTGTAGTCTTTGCCATTCAGCTTGTTGTTGCTCTTGATATTCTCTAGTTCTCAGCTCTTGAATCTCCTCATTGCTTCTCATTACATTGATTCGTTGTTGTTGTATATTGGTGGGCATCTGTTGTATCATCTCTTTTAATTCCATGGGCATTCGTTGTAGTGTTTCTCGTAGCATGTCTATCTCTTGCATTACGTTAATTTGTGGATTTCCCATAGAGTTGTTTGATCTTGGCTGGTTTGGTTCTCGTCTTATGCTACATTGCCTTGCAAAATGTCCTTGTTGTCCACAATTGTAACATGCTTTGTTAATAGGTTGTCTACATATTTTCTCAGTATGCCCTCGTCTACCACATTTTTGACAAGTGTAATTTCGGAAACAATTCTCTGACCGATGTCCTATTCTTTGGCATGTGGAGCATTTTTCGTTTGTATTTGGATTGTTCCTGAAATTATTATTATAACTTACTTGGTTATTACCTCTATCCTCCGGATTTCTCGTTGCTGGTGGCTTGAACATCTGCTGTGCTCTTGGGATGAATTGATTCATGGCTGGATTGGTATTGTTGTTTTGATTGTTGGCATTGACTGTTGGTGTTGTTGGTTCTGTGGCCAAGACTGCCACTTGATATCCCAGTCCCAGATGGGCTTCACATCTATTTGCGATTGCTACTGCTTTATCTAACGTTTCTGGTGCTAAACATCCAAGGTTGGCTCGTATGTCTTCCCTCTTGATTCCTCTTATGAAGACGTCTACCATTTTATCTTCGGGCAAATCATGTTCTCCGAAGGCTTCTTTACATAGTTTCTTTAATTCGCATGCATACACTGCATTTGATTCATCTCGTCTTTGTTTTCGATGTAGGAAGTCTAGTATCTTCCTATTCCCCTTTTTCTCTATTCCAAATATCTTTATTAAGAACTCTTTAATTTCTGTCCATGTTGTCAATTTTGTTACATCTCTCGCTTCTTCTACAAATACATCCTGTGCGCTCCCTTTCAGATACAAGGGTAGTCGCTCTTTTACTTTTTTATCTGTCCAGTGACAGATATTTTTATACACTTCGAATTCCTTTATAAACGTATCCAATTTGTTGAGGCTACCGTCGAACGGTTCTCCTCTAAACTTTTCTCTGAACTCTCCTATCATCGCATTATTGTTATTCAACATTGTATTTGCATCCGGAATTGAAGAGTTTATTGAAGTCGTCATGTTTGGATTGTTGTCCAGATCTTCTTCGTTTACTGATTCTATCGTTGTCAACTGGTTTTCGATATTACGTAATTCGTTCTCCTCGCTGCTATTAAATTCAAAATCGGTCAATCCGCTATCTGTGCCTGTTCCGGTTACAGTTGATACTTTAGTGTTGACACTTCTACTGTTGCGAACTTTTTTCTTTTCTTCCTCTTTTAATAAACTTTTTTCTTTATTCTCTTGGCTTTTGCTTCTCGTGCGGTTGCTGATGTTATCAATGTTTACGGTTATTCGTCTGCTTGACTGGTTTCTCTTCTCTTGCTTTGGTTGCTTTGAAACTTCTTTGGTTGCTTTGAAACTTCTGGTTGCTTATTTGCTCGTAACTACTCTGACGTTTTCTAAAATCTTTTCTGCTCGTTTATTCAAATTCCTTTGTTATCACTTTGCTTTGTCGTTTGTTCTGAAATATTTTCTCCTTTGCTTTGCTTGTACTTGATTTGGATTGCTTTGCTTGACTGTCGATTCCTAAAAATAAATAACACTCCAATATTCTATACTCTATACTAATTTCTCCTCCGTTTACCATACTATCTATGTTATCATCCCTTGTTCGCATTTGTCGTGGTGGTCTTCTTTATCTGACTCACCCCCCTCATTTTAAGTCCATTTTTAATTATCTATAACTCGTAATAATTATCTATTACTCTCGTATCAATTGTCTATATAGTCTTATCAGTTATCTATATAGTCGTATCAATTATCTATATCATAATATCAATAATCATCATACTCATATTTTCATTCATTCCATTAATTATTTTTCCTATGTCTCCCAAAAAATTCATTTACTTAATCCTCAATCGCTGGCGCTCTATGCCCTCTATGATTTTCCGTCGGCTCGTCGGCCTTCGGCTTTAACTCTTTTACTGGTCATCTGTGACCTTAATATCTATTCATAATCCTATTTCATCTTTACTCATATCCTATCTTATCTAGTACTCTATGGCCTCCAGTATCTGATTATAATCATCCGGCCCTCTATTGCCTCAAGTATCTGATCATAATCATCCAGCCCTTTATTGCCTCAAGTATCTGATCATGATCATCCAGCCCTCTATTGCCTCAAGTATCTGATCATGATCATCCGGCCCTCTATTGCCTCAAGTATCTGATTATAATCATCCAGCCCTCTATTGCCTCAAGTATCTGATTATAATCATCCGGCCCTCTATTTCATATTATCTCTTATATCGGCCTTGAGCTCAATCAGTGACTTTTGGGTATGTTTGAGGCCTCACACTGACTCTCAAGCCATGGCGTCTTTTGGCCGCGCATTCTTCCGGTTACGCTTTACTCACCGCCATTCGGATATTTGGTACTCGGTGTGGGATCCGGGTTGTTGTACCAAACTCCTCGCTGGGCAACAAAAAAACATTCCCTCGGTACTCGGTGTGGGATCCGGGTTGTGTACCTCGAAGAATATAAAAGTATGGAAATGCCTAGACGTTCAATCAAGTTCCAAAAGCGGTTTACTTGATTTCCCGAATAGTGAAAAGAAAAGGAAATGCTCAAAAGTGGGAGCGGGGAATAAACTATCAAATCTCTGCCCGCTCCATCCATCAGATTTCTCGGCTCAATTCGAGCGCTCTCATCTGGCTTTAGTAGGACATTTTGAGTATGAACCATTTACCGGTTAGTTCACATCTCACCTACCGTTTGGCCCCGATACTCGGTGTGGGATCCGGGTTGTTGTATCGAGTGCCTCCCAGCGAAAAAAAGAATCGTCCGATACTCGGTGTGTGATCCGGGTTTTTGTATCGAACGGCCCAGCGTCATCAGTCCCTTGGCTGATAACAACCTGAGCACGACAGTCCGTAGCTGTCCTCTGGTGCCTCACCACCAGCTAGGGAAAAAGAAGTCATCTCTAGGTACCTTTACTCTAACTATTAATTCTGTTCCGTGTACACTCTTTCTCTCACCTCTCGGTCTGTCTCTTCACTCCCCCCTTCAAAATTTGTGGTAATCGCATCAACAAGCTCCCCAAAAGAGGTGATCAATCTCTCGCCGGTTACTTGCTGACATACGCGACTTGGCCTACCAGTTCCTTTCTCAGTAGGGTTGATCAGGGTTTCCCTTGGGTGAGCGTACTATCATTAGATAGCTCAGGTTTAACCATTTTTCCTCGTCCTATCTCAATATAATATCAATAAATATAATATCAATAAAACAAAAAGAATTCTACACTAGGAAAACTCGGTTATCGAAATTTTTCCGTCCAATATTTTGTGTCTCTGTGCATGTGTTTTGATTATTTCCCTAATTCGGCTTTTATGTTTTTGGTCTATTACCATTGTTTATCGTTGTCGGGTTATTTTATTATTTATAAACACTGCATATTTCTTTATATTCGTCTTATCATCTAATAATAATTCAAATAATACACATTTATTTCATTTCATCATAACAATTCATGGGAAGTAAATCGTTAGTCTTTCCTTTATCTTTCGCTGGCATAACATACAGTGCGACTCTTGTGCGCATCCATGACAATAACTCAGGTGTCCGCAAGGTATCACCATTACTCGTGCTTCCTCTGTTCTGCACGCATAACATTCCACATAAGCCTTAGTTTGTTCTTTCATTGTTGTTGCAATCTCGTCTTCAATATTCTTGACTTTTTCCATTAACTTGTACCAGCTTTTCCCAAATTTGGTTATCTCTAATCTCATAGATAGAATTTCATATATTCTCTCAGTAGTTACATCTTTATCAATATCGATCAATTTTATTAATATGCAATGTTCATCGGAGTATAGGTTAGAGATTGCTGATATATCCTCTTTAGCTCGTTTAATTAACTTTTGTTTATTAATTAGTTCCTCAAGATTGTCATTTTCGATGTTTAGAATCCCCTTTAGTTTTTCTATAATTTTTGCTGGTTCCATCTAAAATTATCAAATTACCCTTTAAATTTATCTAAATACTAATTAACTAAATTCATTCACCTCTTTAATATATTTTGATTCATTTTATCTATCACTATTTTAATCATTACCTGTTGTGCTTTATTCTATTACCGTTGGCTTCCTCTTGTTGGGTTCGGTGTCTTTCTCTTGTTTATCATTACTCCTTTACTTACCCCATTTCATTTTATCCCGAATTTTGCCCTTTTAATTACTTATGCGTCTTGTCATTGTTGTTGGTGTCTTACAAGGGTATCATGTCGTCGAGCATTGATGGATGTTGAGTGTCTTGGCGTCTTAATTTGTAGTCGGGTTACTCGTTTTTTATCTTTCTGTAGTAAGCTCTCTTCTTTTTCATTGTTATTACATCTCTTCGTGGTTTGACAAAATATCGTCCCGACATTTTCAATTTAAACCTTAAACATATGTCTATCTTTCCGTTGGTTTTTCGCAAAAACAATCATTTTATCCCGGCTGAGGGTGTACTGACAGACTCTCTGTGGTTTCTTGACTTGGTTATTTTGCTTTTTCCAATTAACAAAGCTTTATCCCGGCTGAGCCCCCAAATTTGTGTGGTGGGTTACAGGGTTTCAAATCTTGCTTATCCTTCTAGTTGCCCTCGTAACGCCATACAAAAGGATACTAACCCACTTGGCACCCGTTGCTAAGCAACGTTGGAAATGTGTTCAAGTGGTGGATTGTCCGCAAAAATTGAATACCATTGGCTAGTACTGTAATTGCTCGGACAAACCTCGGGTTCACGAGCTGTCGATAGAAGACCTATGCTCGCTTTGCTCTGTCCCTCATAAATAATTGTTCATGGTTAGTGCCTAATTCCTGCGGAAAACTGAGATGTAATAGGGTTACTTATGACCGTATTGGTATGTAGTTTCAAAAGAAAACGACTCAACTAAGGCTAAACTACTCTATTAAATCAAATCACATGATAAATATCTACGGTTTGACGTTCTGAAGTTGCGCTGCTCGACGTCGGGCGCGCTCCTTACGTCCCGGTCGGCGATTGTTGGTGACGACGGGTTGCTCTGCTGTCTTAACTGCTGGTTGCGGCATTTGAGTTGGGGCGAAGATGAGCGGGTAGGTGACCGCTTCACCTTCTCGGCATACAGCCAGTGCGACTTCTAGTCCCCGAACCTGCGTTCGCAAACTCCGATTGAGCTGGCGTTCTTCGGCCCAGCCCTTTTGAGCTGCGGTGAGTCGTTGGTATAGGACTTTGGTTCGTTTAGGATCTAAGCACGTCGCTTTGATCTGCTGCATTTCACGGGTTAGTTGTAGGACTTGATTAAGTAATTCGGCATTCGCCTGTCTCGCGCGATCTAACTCCGTCTGCAGGATCCGTAGAGAAGCCATTTCTGAAAATAAATGGATTTTTACTCGTCAATTTATGGTCGGTTTAAACGTTTTAAAAATCTCTCAAACAACTCAACATTCGTTTTCAGCTATATAAGAAAAGAAATACACACGGTTCTAATTTTTATTGCTATTTAATCACTATAATGTCTCGTTCGTCAGTTTATTCATCCGGGCAGAATCTTTCTAGGCTTCTTTTGAGAGCCTCTACTGTGTATGGACGCCTAGTGTCCCGAACCGGACGAGGTGGATGGGCGACGGCGATCCGCCCAGCAAGGATGTCATCCAGCACATTTGCAAGGTACATCCTTGCCTTGACTACTTGTAAGTCCACCTGCTCCTGCACCCGCTCCCAATGGGTGAGGAGGTCCTGCGCATTTGCGAAGATTTCAGCGGCTGGGTATTCTTGCCTCATTGGTTCGAGAAGGTCGTTACTCGGATTCCGTGCTTTTCGAGGGATAGAATAAGGCCACTGTGACCGGGGTCTTCCTATTGCGTCGGTGGTTCGTAATCTCATTTCCGAGCGTTTCTTCTGAGGGGTAATCTGATTGCTGGACATACTCTGTAACGATTGAAATTTAAATCATGAAAAATGATAGTGTGGGGAATAGGGTCTTTACTATATTAGTTAAAGCGAGTTTAGGTGGGTCAAGATTTGGTGCATTTAGCGACTAACATTGAGGTTTTCCTAGACTTGAGTTATCGGCAATGAATAAACCCGCACACAAAACATTTTAGTGTAGAGAAGGGTCAACTATTTTGTGAAATTCATAAGATTATCATTTAAGTAATGGCTGTCAAGTAAGAGAAAAAAAAAAAAAATAATTAATTTTTCCGCTTGAAATTTGTATACTATTGTTAATCTTAATTTGTTTCTGATTGGAGTTTTTCAGGACCCTGATGGTTTCATAATTTTTGAATTTATTTCGAGTGGTTTTAGATTTTTGAATTTAATTCGAGAAAACGAATTGCTAAACTTGACTTGAGCTTAAAATAGATTTCAAAACTGGTCACTTCTGTGTTTATTTTATCGACCGGACGGGCGTGCATTAATTAATTAATTCTAGACGTTAATTGAGCCGCCTAACGAATTCCATCGTCTTGGAATTTTTACTTATCACGTTTCACAATTTGTATGATTATGAACATAATTGTCATTTGTTCTTGTCGCAATATTGGGCTAACTCTGCCTTGGATTTTATCGACATTCCTCGACTGGACCTTTGCTAATATTATTGAACTTTGGAAAGCGATGGTGTTGTGAATAAAACGATTTTTCGTGTGAACATGGATTTTGTTATTTTCAAATTTGGATCTTATGCTACGTCGGATTAACTTTGATTTTATGGAAACTCCCTGTCTAATTTCGCAATCAATTTGTCTAAAACATGATTCGGATTTATTAGTCAATTTCAAATCTTTGCGCAACTACAACATGATCCTAACTTGTCGAACACTATCTAATTAAGGTTTCAATTTTATTGTTAATTCGAATTGATGGTTTTCATTTATTCCACTACACTATTGGGTTTTAATTACTGATCGTAGCTTTTATTTATCTCACCGGCATGATCTTGATTTGGGGTGAATCCTATAACCTAGTGGGTACGATTTTTATTTCCTATAATTGTTAATCGTAGCAGAGTTAACAAATAAAATTTGATTTTCGTCTTAGTCATCTACTTTACTTACTTTATCAACAGGATTTTATTTTCATTAATCGAAGATTCTATTTAATTTTTTCTTACAACAAGATTTTATTTCTTATTAAACTTCGCCAAATTTTGTTACAATTAAGAGTTTATTAAATCGCTTTACCGTGGAGATTCTATTTCATATTAACCATAATTTTGTTAAGTTCATTTTATTTCTTATTAATCATAATTTCATTAAATTCATTTTCCATAATTTCATTTTATTTCATACTAATCATGACTTTATTTGGTTTCTTTCCTTTCCTATTGATCAGAACTCTATTGAATTCGTTTTATATCTTTATTAAATTTCCTTCATTTCCTTTCAATCATACCTTTATTCGTTTATTTCATATGAATCCTAACTTTATTGAATTCATTTTATCAATCATGACTTCATTAAATTCATTTTACTTCATCTTAATCATAACTTTATTCGTTTTATTTCATCATAACTTTATTAAATTTACTTTACTGCTATTAACCATATCTTTATAAAACTCATCTTATTTCTATTAATCATATCTTTATTAAACTCATTTTATGGCATTGACACGGAAGTGGTTATATCAGCAATTTCAATTTACGTTACCCCTGTACCCTTTTCCTTTAATTGATCCTAAGGCATAGTATGTTTATATTATAGTTATTGAGTGCCCACTGGACTACTCGGTGTGGTGATTTTAAGCCGTTTGTATGATAATTTTAGGTCGATTTTATAGAATTGAGAAACGAGGAAGCAGCCAGAGACTCCTTCCTTATTTCTCGCTTCAGCTATAGGGATAAATATTTACGATCCGACCGCTGCGTTGCGCACGCTGAGTCTTCACGGGTGCATATCATTGGCGATCTTCCACGCACTTACATGCATCTGCACTATGTTGATTTTACTAACTTGCGTGATGTGTCGGCTGTGGGCCGGAAAAATTTCGACAGTTAAGATGTTAATTCTATAAATTTATGAAAACATATGAATACATATTAATCAAATTTATTAATCATGAAACAAATAAATTACCCATTAACCATTCCAAAATCATCAACCATAAAATAAGCATAAAATAGCATAACAGCATAAATACCTCTCCTCCCACATCGACGCCGAGCAGAGCTCCATTGAGATGCAAGGTCGTGATGTGGAAAGAGGGTTCCAATGTAAATGATTCTCACCTAAATAAAATTTTTGAAAATAGATTTGATGTAGTTCACAATAATTGAAAAGTAGTTGAAGATTTTCTAAATAGTTTTAAAGATTTAACGCTTTTCAAAACAATTCTTTGTTCTCAAGAAAAATGGTGTCTTGAAAAAATGGTGGTTGTTAAATGTGAAAATGGATCAGTATTTATACCTACTTGTGTGACGTGTAAGATTTGATGCAGTAAAACAAAATTCGACCTTGTTCTTTTCTAGCAAATTCTATTATTTAATTTTAATATTTTTTGATTTATTTTTATAATTTTTTATTTAAAATTTTTTATTGAATTATTGCTAATTCAATTTTTCAATTTAAATTCCACTTTAATGAACTTTAATTGATTTTTCTAATTTCGTCGAATTTGTCGTGTTTTCTTGTTGTATTTGTGTAGGTATCGTGCGGATCTTGATGCATTTTGTTAATATTTTATTTTTATTTTTATGTTTTTTAATTTTATATTTAATTCTTTTATTTCTCAGATTTTATCGGGTTTACTTGGTGTTTTTCAGGTTTATTTTAAATTGCGTGTTGTATCTGCGTGTGTGTTTCTGATCCATTTAAACATTTATCAAGGCCGTTTACGTTCTGGCCCAACATTTCAAATAAGTGTTACGTTTGTGTGCGCACGCGTTGTTTTTCTTACGTGTGTTACATTGACAATTGATTTTTTGGATTGATTGCATTTTGATATCGAGTTGAACTGTGTGATATGTGGTTTGCGTTCATGTGCACTTGGATGTATGGATTTGTTTTCCTTTTGTTCTGTTAGTTAAGTTTCTTCCAGTTGGCCTTTGTTAGGAAACGAAGTTTAGACAGTGGAATTTTTTCGAAATTTTAATAAAGATTGTTCGGACTACTTTTGGATCTAGCTGATGAATTTATTTTTCTAACTAATTCAATTACAAATACTTTTATTAGGTTATTAAATATAGAATATTTCGATGGAAAGGAAAATCTAAATGCTATTAAGAATGATTGAGGTGAAATATGAAGATGTTGAAGTTAAAGGCTTTAAAGAATTTTAACAATGATCAATCATCAGAACAACGTCATTGAGCATGGTTTTCTATTGGGAAAAGTCAAATTAAGAAAGTCGTTGTTTTTGGAATTATAATTGGAACTTTGAAGTTTCCAGAAAAATTTTAAATGTCATCAAGGAATATTAACAGAATTATAATTGACATGGGTCAAAAAGATAATTATGTTCAAGAAGAATTTTGTCTAAGAGCTCCAAATGAGCATCCATTTTTGTTGATTAATACACAGTTGAATTCCAAGGTGAACCGTGAAAAATGACACAAATCATGATTGAAGCATTCTATTCAACAGCGATGAATGTTACAATTCAAAGAATTCCATCTCTATACATTCAGATCCTCATTCTGTCATTACTTATTTTAAATCCATCTTTATTCGTTGCATAATGCTAATAAATAAAAAACATGAACCGAAATTTTATTCTATTAAAATTTTCCTTCTTGGCCAAGTTTGGTCATTTTCGTTGATTTGGCTGTAATTTTAGTTCTTGCTTAACACTAATCAAATATATAATTGTGTCTCTTAAACTATTTTTCTATTAATAAACAAATACAATTTAACTTGAATTTTCACATTCAATATCATAGACAACATTTAAAAAAGGATATACGATAACATTAAGTGATATCCAGTACATTTCCCAATAGTATACTAGTTTCGAGCTAAGGGCTCTCATCAGTAATATGCCGGGAGGCGCTCAGAGAACTCTGAGCGCCAGGTAAGTGTAAAAATAGTGTCAAATTAACACTGTTATACACTTATCCTGATGCACTGGACATCAAAAAAGTTTGCAAAGTTTGGTTTTAAGGCAAGACAATAAGACGAATCGTTATCTTGAACTTCCTTTCACTTGAAACCACGGTAGATACCATCATACCTCTGTGGACTACAAGTTCAACACAGAAACTGGTAACAAGCTATCAGACTACCAAAACTACTTGAAAAACTTAGTGTCATTGATCACTATGTCTGATTATATTCAAAGAATATACGATACATTAAGTGTTATCCAGTCCATTTCCTAATAGTATACTAGTTTCGAGCTAATGGCTTTCATCAGTACTATGCCGGGAAGCGCTTTAAACAATTCAATTTAAAAAGAATTGATTTTTTATTTGGTCTTTTTTAATAAATAATTTTTATTTTATTTATAAATTAACTTTATTTAATTATTTAAATGTGATTTAAAATTTATTTTTTACAAAAATTTTTAATTATTTAGATATTCATTTTAGATTTGGAATTTCATAAAAACATGAAATAAGTATAAAAATTATTATTTGTAAAAAAATTTTAAATTTAATAACAATTCAATTTATTATTTTTAAATTAAAACAAACTTTTTTTGGAAGCTGTCGAACGCAAAGATTCTTTTTTAATCATAATTTGGTAATGTTGTCTAACATTTGAATTTTATTGTGTTAGAAAAATATTTATTTTCATTAGGTTAGAATCCAAAAATATATTTATTATCAAGCATAACAAGATTTTCAACACACAGGTAAATTGATGATTTATTTTATTTATGAAATAATTAATTTTCATATAATAATGCATTTCATTTTGTAATGAATTTTACGAAATTCTTACATTTTTAAATTTAAATTATTTCTTCTGATTTCTTTATTTGTTATGTATTTTATATTTAATTTGTACTTTTTGTTTTTGTTTTTTGATTTTCAATTTAAATTTGTACTTACCTTTATCTTTCAAATGTTTTCTTTTTAAAATTGTTGCATTTTTACGTGTTTTATTACCACTATTTAATAATAACAAAGTTTAAAACATCTATTAATGCCAAAAAAGTGAAACACGAGGAAAAAAACACTTTCAAGGAGAAAATAATAATAAAATAAATGTCAACAATAATGAAAAGTCAATTTTAGATACATTAATAAATGCTTATTTTCAAGGTTTAATGTAATTTAACACGACTCTAAACATTATTTAGAACGGGGCGCAAAAAGTGATGTGTACAAGGTTTTATTATAGAGTCAAAAAGGATGAAAAAATAACTTTTATTGTTGAAAATTTCAAAACTATTAAAATAATTGAATCTGTATTTCGTTTCCAAGTCTCTTCCTTGCCCAGAATCTACTTTCAATGACATATACAATCCATTAAAACAAGGAATATTACTTAAAAAATTAAACATCAGCAAAGTAAATAAAAATACAGAAACCTAAGCGAATTAAATGCATTAACAATTTAGGATAACTATTACTTACTTGTAAACATTTACCGTGATTCCGTTTTGCTAAAATGTTTCCTTTGATTTATTTTATACAATTCAAAATTTATTCAAAATTTTGTTTTAACTACAACATGTAATTTAATATAAAAATAATTTACTACAATTTAAGTCTGTTTCGATTTAATTACAGAACACAATTTTATGTTTATTTATTTTATATAGTTATATATATATATATATATATATATATATATATATATATTTCCAATTTTACTATAATAATAATAAAAATTATATTTTAATGATATTAAAAACTTTTTTTTGACTATGAATCAGTAAAGAAAAAATCGATGGTTTTTTGATATCTCTACTGATTCAGAGGCCACCGAATTTTTTATTAATGTCATGGAAAAATGAAAAGAAATCAAATGTGAAAATCAAAAGAAATTCTTAAAAAAGTAACAATATTAATAGTATTAAACGGTAATTCCTTAGTAACAGCATAAATTAAAATATCAGATAAGTAAATAATAAAATTAGGCCTTGTGGCAAAGTAATTTTTTCATCAAAATAATAATTAATTTGCAGCATGGATTTATTTTATTATTTACTTATCTGATATAATTATATTTAGAAAAACTTTTCTATATGCACACTGATAAAATTTATTATTTAAAAATGAATCCATGGCAACGCAATTGCACCAAATTCAAATCAATAAAAAACCACAAATCAATAGAAATTGTTCCTATTCATAAACACGACTCTTTTACTAGCATTTCATCTTTTTTTCTCTTACCTTTCAATAGAAATGTGGAAAATGAAGAATTTGAAAATCTGTACAAATTATTTGGTGAGATCGATTTTATAATCTTATATTTTTCAGAGGAGTTCTGAATGGGTTTCAAAGATTTCGACTGAGAGGAAACGTTGTTACACGAAGGATATTTCCGTATATCTTTCACGGCGTTCAAGCAATTGTGCTGGCTCCTGTCGAAGTTTTGACACTTCGGCAAAGTATAAAAGGAATGATGTCTTGAATGTTTTTGATTGTACAACTGAATGTGCTTTGGACAATAAATCGATATGTCTTGTTGATCTTCACAGCGGTACAATACCGCAGGCTCCTTTGTTGTCTCCTTATTATTGTCCTCCTTGCATTCAGCTTCATCACGATTTCTCCTTTCACGCAGAGTCAGATAATTAGATAATGAAATTGAGACATCAGTTGTATCTTTAGGAATATCTAGATGCTTCGTGTTTGATCTGAAATTAATATATTTACAATCAATTAGATTATTATTATTATTATTATTATTATTATTATTATTATTAAAATTTATTAATATTTATTATTTACACCATTTCTCCAAAATGTGTTCTGAGGATAAAGCGACCAATTATTTTTATTTATATCACAAATAGATTTCCATTTCACTCTCTACTTTACTTTTTTATTCTTTCGTTTTTTTTATTTAGAAATTTTCACCGAATTCTAAGTGAATGTTGAACAAATTATCATACTCATTTAACAGCTCCCTCACAAGTTGTCCTAATCTTCAATAAACTCATTAATTTCTTAGCATTTTTTCTTTATTATTCGGCAAATCTTGCCTCATCATACACTATGTGAGCCTTCTTAATTTGGTAGGAAAATACATTAAAGCTTTTCATCTATAAGTGTACTTTCAACTTCAATAATGTTAATTTCTTATTCAATGTTAATTTTTATTTTTATTATTAACAATAAAGAACAATTCACAAACAACTAATTGACATATGATCAAGCTTTAATCAACATTTATATTAAATATTTAATAACATGAACTTAACATTATCAATTTAGCCCTTGTGAATCATTCACGAGTAGGAATCGTGATAGTTATTTCAGTGAAACAATACACTTTACCATATTTAATAACAATTGAAATAACATTCAACAAAGAGACTGTTAATGCATTTTTATTATGAATAGATAGATAAATAAAACTATTTATTTTTCTAAAATAAAATAATATTAAATTTCAAGGTCAAATGAATAACGGAAAACACTTTATTTGCGAATATCTGTGAATATTTTATAAAATTTAAAATCTCAAATTATATATTAAATATAAAATTACCGATGAAGTTCGTCACATCCTGCCATATATGACAATGCGATTTCGAGCTTTTGTATTTTCTGTTTCAGAAACTCATTTTCTTGTTTCAGCCTTGATTGGGACGAATTGCTCGGATTATTTGAGCACAAGGACGATTTCAAGGTATCCGCTGACTTGTTGACAGTTGGTTCGTAATTCATCATTTGACTTAGACTCTGAAATAATATCTCGATTTGTTTTTTTTTCCAATGAAAATAAAAAAGTTTACGATGCTGACCAACTGACAACAACCGTACCGATCTGTTTTCCTCACTTTTAATCTGAGATATCGAAAAAACAAATGTTCCAAAAACAAAATTGTTGAACAAACAAACATCCCAGCCAGCAGCAAGATAAATGCACTAATAAAGTTGGTTACTCCAAGTCTTTTATTAGTACTGTCAAGTGTTCGTTGTTTTTTACATTGACCAGTCATCCAGAAACGTTTTGCTCTCTGTAGTTTACCTTAACCAAAATATTAAAGAATATCTTTTCTTCAAGCATGCTTTATTTACTCCATTTCCTCACGTAACTAAACTCGTCTTTTTAAACTTTTCTCTTTAGTTATAGTTTGATAATTACTTGATACAAACGCAAAAAAGTAAATTATAGAAAAATGAAATTTGAAGAGTTCCTCTGATGCTCATTCCAAAAATTTAAACTTGCTATAGAAATCACACAAAAATGTTAACCGCAACTCTGTATATTTTAAAAATTAAAACTTCATCATAGAAAGAGAGAAGAAATTATTTGTAGGAATTTACATTTCATCCAATAACACAAATACACCAAGAGTCAATAAATCGGACCTTTGGCGACAGTCGGTACAACCCTGGATTTTTTAAATGTTTAAAATTTTGGAATAAAAAAACTTGGAATGTTGTTTATCTCAGTTAAATTTTTAATTTAATCACAATTTATACATGAATTTTGTTATTTTTTATATGAACTTTGGAATTATTCAAAAAAAGATAAGTCATTTATTTATTAATTTATATACCAAAAGTTTTCAGTTTACCCAAAATATTTTGTGAAAAATCTGTTATGCGATGGTAATAATTTGGGTTTTATTCATAAAAATCAGTCCATCTTTCATAACTTCTATAATTCTTTTTATTGGTATTTGATATTCTGTGATGATTTTTTATAATTTAATTAAATTTTAAATATAAACTTACATATTTCGATGAATTTCTATGTGCCAGATAGTTAATATGGTGGAAGTATCAGTAGATATTATGTAATAAATTTTATAGAAATAAAAAAATATAATAGATATAATAATATATTTTTGGTTCTTTTGATTGTACGCAATTGTTGATGCCGTTGAAGCATTGAAAATATCTTCAAAAAAAATCGTTATTTTTAAAAAAATATATAAAAATAGCTCCTATTTATTGACTAATTTACTAGTACCTTTTTAAATGAAATTTTCTAAACCAAGATTGTGTGAAAGTATTTTTGTTTCTTCTCTCATGAAATTTCTCTACTCACCTATAATATAAGCTCTTACCAACATCTTATTTTAGCTATGACACACACACATTTACTATTGGTTATATTTTTGATTGATTATATAAAATACATTATGCTGTCCATTTCGCTCCAATTTAATGCGCTTTGGTGTATATGCTACGACATAGTTTTACACATTGTGTTTTGTGTGTGAATTAATGTTTTAAGATTTCATTATACCTTCGTGTTTAGAGCCCCAATGTAAATATTGCTTCGACACTCAATGAATTAATCGATACAATATATTTTCATTAGAAACTATAAAGCAGGTAATAAGAAAATACTTGAGTGGTTATAAGTATTATTATAACATAAAATTTTATTTTTAAGTTTAATTTATACACATCAGATTATGCTTATGAACTTGATTAGAATTTTTAATATGGTTTTATATAGTAATAATTTTAATATGTTTAATTTAATAAAAATGTTTTTAATTATTTTTTAATTATTTTTTTTGTATGTATTGGCTTATTTCATACTCCTAATTCAATAAATAGGTAAAGATATTAGATTGATAAAAATAATGAAGGACTAGCCATGTATGATGTATAATATTAGCCAAATACAAATGTGCCACAGAATAAATTCAATTTAATTTTATAAAATTGGTCAAAATGAAAATATATGAAATGTAATTTTTTTATTTAATAAAGTTCTTTTTAAAAATTTTTATTTAATCTTTTTTTTAATTTCAAATTTGGTTTCTTAATAATTGAACTTCACGCGTTTGTGATTTTGGAAGAAATTCATTAAAATTTCTAATTTATTCATAATTACTGCTAATAATAATAAAAATATGCAAATTTATATCTTTATAAGTTCAATTTTGAAAAAAGAAATTTGAATTCGTAATATAAAATATTCTAAATTTCCAGTAATAATATTTTATATAGTTTAATAAAATTAATTAAAAAATTAAAAAAAATATTAAATTAATGGTAAACAAAATGCCGTATTACTTTGAATATAAGCCACACTTTTTACTTACATTTTTAATGTGCAAATTTGGATGCGGCTAATATTCGAAGTAATACGGTAAATCCAATTAAAATATTTCATGTTAGTATTAAATGGTGCTTGAAAGAAGCTGTGACAAAAATTTATGTAATATTTAAAACAAAATATTAATATATAGTAAGCATAGCCGATGGCTTTAGCAACAAGTCACAATAAAACTAAAAATATTTCCGGTAAGGAATGAATATTAAAATTTAAAAAATGTAAAATGGGTATAAAAATAAAAAAACTTATTTTATTAAATAAAATTTCTAATTAAATTCATTTTTATTATGTATTTGTACACAACTAAATACTACACCTCTTTACAAAATATAAATATTTTTATCATTTTTTAGCAGCTTTTACATCTAAAAAAGGAGTAATTACTGATCACAAATTATTGGTCAGATTTTTTATCAACTTTTTGAAATTTCACATTTTAAATTATTTTCTTGTGATCTACATGAATTTTAATGAAAGTTTTTTTTAATTTTTTAAAAAAATTAAATAAATATTATTAAGATTTAAAAGTTTTTAAAAAATTAATGAGAAAATGAATTTTTAAACAATTATTAATATTAGAAAATTCAAACTCACAAAATTTTTTCTTTGCTTTCTTAAAATGAAAAATATTTTCCAAGTTCATTTTTAAAAAAAACTTTATTTACAAGAAAATGGACTCCCCATAGAAATAATTATAAACCCATTAAAACAAAATAAAACTTAAAAATTTACCATATCTCTGATATTGCAATATCAAATCATTGATTTTCTGTCGCCATTTTGATCCCTTCGGGAACCCAACTCCGTATCCGGTCATAGCATAAAGGTTCCCAACAGTTTTCAATTTACACTTCTTGTCCTTAGCCGCCTTGTAATCTAGGACATTTGAATCATAGATAAAAGCGTCAATTTCCCTAATGAATAAAAATGCTTTTTAATCCTCATTTTCGCAGAATAAAAACAATTTTAAGCCTACCCAGTTTTCAGTGCTTTGATGCCATCGTCAACTGTTGTTTTGTTAAAATTTTGCATGTATTTAAACATTTTAGGGAAATTTATTTTCACATTTTCTTCAGTTGCCCCACTCGGAACCGTCGCAAACCGGAATATCGGTTTGTGAGTATGAGGATTCATTAACTTGAAATATGTCAAAATTTTATTATAATAATAATAATAATAATAATAATAATAATAATAATAATAATAATAATAATAATAATAATAATAATAATAATAATAATAATAATAATAATAATAATAATAATAATAATAATAATAATAATAATAATAATAATAATAATAATAATAATAATAATAATAATAATAATAATAATAATAATAATAATAATAATAATTTGTATAGATTCTAATAAGATATCTCTAGTAAAACATCAGAAAAAAATAATTAAATTTGTTTTATGAAAGCGATTTACTGGTGGCTCTCATTTCATTTGAAGTTGTAACAAGTAAATAATAAATGTTTATTCAAGTTACCTGAAAGTTAAACAAAATATTTTCAAAATATTTTGTCTTTAATTGCAAAAAATAAAAGATATTTTCACACTATAGATGTGCAAATAATAAATTTATTCTTTTAAAATTTTACTTGCTAGTATTGATTTAATAAAAATTACATTTTTTTCTGTTTATTATTAATTATTATTTTTATGATAATAATAATAATATCAAATAAGTGAATAACAAAAATAGTAATTATTACATTGTTGAAAATTAAACATTTTTCAACAATATAATAATCACTTTACAGCAAGGGCTTATTTTGTTATTCACTTATCTGATATATTAATTTATGTTGCTGCCATGGAATCTCCGTTTTATAATAATAATAACCTATATAGATTCACTTATTCACATAGGTTTGTCACGAGAAACGAGAATTTCTGTTGTTAAAATTATAAAATTATACAAAATTGTTACTTTAAAAATACTCCGTAAAGAAAATATTAAATAACTTCTCATTTCACACAAATTTCTACTGAGAAACTTTTGTGAAATATTATAATGTCAATTGTTGACATTAACATGTAATAATATCAAACATAAAGGTGACTTGAATATCAAATTATTTCGAATGCATAAGTATGTTGTATATGTGTTTGTATTGCTCATAACTTAATTATTTTTGATAATCCTCTACCGGAAAAATTCATAATTAGTCTTCTACTAATAAATTGCAATAAAATCATTTACGACAATGTTTTCTTTTTTTCCCTCAACAAAAACTGATAGTACTCATGTTTGTAATTTTTTTTCAACAAATTTATTTTCATCAAACTTTTAAAATTCCAAAAAAGTATTTTACTGTTACGTTTTAAAAATCGGATACATTTCATACTAAATTCAAAACTGTAAGTTCTAAGAGTAACAGAAATGTAGAAATACTTCTGAAATAAAGTTATTAAAATTTCAAAAAAATATAATTACTATAATTTAAATTTTGAAAAATTTTTAAAAGAAAATTCGAACTAATATCTATTGCATATCCAAATTCACCCTTTCAGGCCACTTGGTCCAGCAATCAGGAATAACTAAAGAATTTACTATCTAATTCCTGGGCTAGCATATTTAAAATGGCCATAGTTTTAGTCGCGACATTCGTCACGGTTTCTATTACACGCATGACCTTTTCTGCTCTTGAGATTTCGGTTTTTGCTTCTTTGTAAGTTTCTGCTTTACTGAGTTTAGATTTTATGTCGTTTTTAGTTTCAGCCATCGCATCACTGAGTTCATATTCGATGTTGTTGATGTCGTTTTTCATGTCTAGAAGATTTTCCAACTTGATTACTTTGTTTTTTCTTGAAATTTGGCCTTGTTTGGAAAGGCTACGTCGATGTCTAATATTCTTAGCCAAATCGTCATTCCATTTCGATTGGACGTTCTTGAGGAAATTTTCTTCTAACCTGTCTTCGTTTTTCAAATAGGTCTCGGAAGCAATGTCTTCTGATAGAAAGGTCCTTGATCTACAGACCGTAAAGGAAACGTTTAGATAAATGAAAAAAATAACAAGTCCCAATCGAAAGTTTATTTGCATTATCAAAATGTCGGTTTGTTTTCTAAAAAGAATTTGTCGTTATTTTTCAAAGTCAAAATATTCAGTGAAGATTAGATAAGGAGTTCAAAACCCATTTGAAAGTAGCTAGTTTTCGTTATTTAAATACGTATATAAACAACAAATTGTATAATTTTTGATTACATTTGCTGTGAATAGAAAATAATAAATTAAACAAAGAAAACAATTCAAATTTTTTTATTTATTATTTTACAATTTTGTCTTTTTGAATATTTGTGAACTTCATGCATTTGACTGAAGCATCGTTTTGTTTTAATTAATCTATTAAAAATAATGTACTATATGAAAGATATAGTTTTCAAATTTTAAACTTTTATTTTTTATCATTGAGCGTTTGTTGAGAAATCTCTCTTTTTAACATAGGCAAAATACGATTTTATAGTATTTTAAAAATAAAAGCGGTGATTTTCTTTTGCATCGCTTTTTACTGTTATTTATTTATTTTGTAAAATTACTTCCTTGATAGTAGTTTGTTGCACTTATTCTTTCTAAATCTTAAGGACAAAGCCTCACTACAAGTTTGTCTAAAATACGTAATAATAATAATAATAATAATAATAATAATAATAATAATAATAATAATAATAATAATAATAATAATAATAATAATAATAATAATAATAATAATAATAATAATAATAATAATAATAATAATAATAATATTAATAATAATAATAATAATAATAATAATAATAATAATAATAATAATATTATTATTATTATTATTATTATTATTATTATTATTATTGTTATTATTATTATAAAGACTTTTTTTGTTTTTAACCTCTGATTTCTTTTTATAAATAAAAATATTATTATTATTATTATTATTATTATTATTATTATTATTATTATTATTATTATCGTGATTTTTAAAAAAAAATTATTATTTATAGAAATAAATGGAAAACACTTGACATAAGAAATTCGAGTACCTGGATTATCTCAATTTATCGAAGTTAATTATTCATAATTTTTATTTGCGCTTTTATTGCATTTATTGTAGATTCATTTGAGGGGCACTTACTTTCCCCTTGACAAAATACACCAGAATTAATAGGCTGGATTATTTCACATGAATTTCCACGCAAACATAAACTAAGCTCTATTAAAAGCATATTAGAAAAATATTTAAGGAATATCTTTTCTGTAAGTCACTGATTCTTGGTTACCGTCTTTGCTTTTGATATACATATTAAAAGAAATAATAATAATAATATTAATAATAATTATAATAATAATAATAATAATAATAATAATAATAATAATAATAATAATAATAATAATAATAATAATAATAATAATAATAATAATAATAATAATAACAATAATAATAATATAAAACAGTGATTCGTTGGTAGCATCATAAATTAATATATCAGATAAGTGAATAACAAAATAAGCCCTTGCTGCAATTGATTTGATTGCCACGAACCGGAAAACTGAAGAGGATTATTTATTAATCGAAACTTTTTTCAACAATATAATTAATACTTTGCAGCAAGGCTTATTTTGTTATTATTCACTTATCTGATATAATAATAATAATAATAATAATAATAATAATAATAATAATAATAATAATAATAATAATAATAATAATAATAATAATAATAATAATAATAATAATTATAATTATAATAATTATAAATGCAATTATAACAAAATAAATTTGCATTAATAATAAATGGTAAATAATTAAAATTTTTAGAAAAAACAAATATCATGCATACCAACCCGCCAATCTTTGATTCCAGAGAGATCGTAAAAATCATCCTTTGCTATCATAAAAGCTGCTAAATTAGCCGTGTAGCTTGCTAGAAACACCAAGGCAAATAGAGCCCATATATTAGCGAGAAACCTGCTTGCCACTCCTCGCGGATTATCTGTGTTCACCGCGGCACCAAACAACATTGACCAGATCAACCAAAGTGATCGAACGAGTGAAAATTTATGATCTGAATTTATATTATGAGTTTTTTTTTGATTTTACCCTCAGCACAAAATTTATTTAATAATCGTAAAAAATCAGTTTTGCTAATATTTTTCATATTATAATTATATTTTTTAATTTAAAATAAAAATTTAAATTAGCTTAAGTGAGATTTATAACTTCTTGAACTTGATCAGATCAAGTATCTCTTAATGCAAAATTTAATAAAAATAAAAATAATTAATAAACAACTAAATAAATAAATGATATATCAATTAATGCTAGAAGTCTCATAATGTCTTCCAATAGTATCGAGCCCAATTATTATAATCAAAGACTAAATCTCGTGAATTGTTGGATTTTCTCAAAAGTCTTGATGGGAAATATCAACTTTTCGTGACGAACCCCGTTTCCCCCATGTTTTGCATGATTTTTGTCTCGATTTTGTATTTTTGATGGTTTAGCATGTTATATATAAATAATATAAATAATATTATCTATCTATATAAAATAAAATCTATGTTTGTTTGTTTGTTTGTCCTGTATGCTGTTCATCCGATCACCAAGAAACTTTAAGAAGACACTATTGCGAAGGTTTCAGGTATACGTAATTTTTAAATATCAACTAATGATCAACTAAAGATGAATTGATTCAACAATTTTTCCCAAATATCATGTGAAATTACACAAATCATCAGCGGCTCAGTTCACGTGCAATATTAGCCGTTACTAACAATGATGTGAATGCCAACAATTTTAAATTTTAAGTGGAATACCAAGCGACGCGACAACATATTAGTCGATAGACACCGTGACGAATCAAGACGAAATTTTCAATTACCCAGCGGAATCCCTGAATTCACTGGATTTGCCAGGTAAATGTGTAAATAAATTCCACCGCACATTTTAATATTGAAAACATCAATCCACGACACATTCGGTAAAAAAATTATGAAAAATTTCATTGAAGCTACACTTTTGAATGGCAAATTCAATTGGGAAGATGAACTGTTACCACGTATTCCAATGGTCCCAACAGATTTGCCATTTGAATTTAATGGTTTACAGTTTCCGGTGCGACTCGCTTTTAGAATGACCAAAGCATAACAAAGCACAAGGACAATTGATGCAAGTGTGTGAAATAGATTTGGAGAATTCGTGCTTCTCACACGGACAACTATATGTGGCCACTTCACTTGTGGAAAAACCTTCCAATTTATTTGTATGTACAACGGACTAAAAAACAAAAAATATTGTATATCCCAAATCACTCGAATAAATAAATTAACAGTATTAAAATAGATAAATTTCAATGTGTTGCTTTACTTATTTTGTCCTTGAATTTCCTTTCTTTTGAGATAGCAGCAACGCGCGACGGGTAAGCCAATTATAGATAAAATAGATCATGTAAATATAAATATCAAAAACTGTTCTACGTTTTTATAAAGAATAAATTTTAAATTTTTTCTATTTTTTTTCTTTTTTTCTAATTATTGCAATAGTTGAGTCCCCCCAGTCAGTGCATTTCTGGTCTAGATATCAATCTTATACTTGCTCTTTCATCTCTGGAGATACTGATCACTTTTATAAAAAACTTCCAAAATAAACTTGTCTCAATATAAAACGGCGAAAACTTAGTTTTCCATTCTTGCAGGTGGATTATTTTATTTAATCATTTTTAAATTTTAAATAAATTTTTTTAAATTTAAAATTAATAAATTTCTGTGTTATAATTTAAAAAATTTAGGAAATTCTAATTTAAAGTTAATGGTTTTTGTTGTTTTAATATTCACCAAGAGTTAGTTTTATTTATAGATTGTGCTATTTAAGATATTCTTTTTGTGAATAAATAATGCTTTTTTTAATTTAAATTTTTTTAAATAAATGGAATACTTTTATACAATATTAGCCATCGGTGAAGTCTTGGATTGGAGGTGTAAGTGCTTTGTGATAAGTTATCGCGCGGCCTAAGGTGACTGAAACGATTTGAATTTCCTTTAGGTTCAATCATGATAAATCTTTGAGATTTAGCGATTCTTTGGGAGTATCCATTGAAAACTCGAGTAGCTCCCTTTTTTAACAATGAGAACAACTTTCCAAAATAGCCAACTTCATCTTGCTAATTTGATAAAAAACGACGATAATTTCTGCATTTCTAAAACTCACTAATTTTGGTTTGCAATCTAACCAAAATAGAACGAAAAGAAAACCATTTAGTTGTGCCATCATATCATTGGGGGTAAGGTAGCTATAGGTCAAAGTCAGATGGAATATATAGGTCTTTCAGTATTTTTGTAAACGGTGCAAATAGATATAAAAACGGATGTATTGAAAATTTGTGATTAAAAGAAAAAAAAGTTATTGAATTGTAGATTTGTGTCTTACGCTGTCAGCAGCCGGAGGTTCCCAGAAGTTCAGAAATCTGCAAGTCTACAATTTTGTCAGTTTTATATTCTATTATTTCACATTTAAAACAAAATTTTTAACTTGATGTTAAAGCAATTGTTTTTGATTTGAAAAATTATTTAAATTTAAACCTTTAAAATATTTCTTGAATTTAAAGAAAAGATTTACAAACGCTGTCATTCTTAACTTTAAAATTTTTTATTGGAATATTTAACTCGTTATCCAAATGGCATTCCATTCGTCACGCTTTACTAAATAATCCTCCAATGAAAGACGAGCTATAAGTTATAATGCCAAATGTTTTCCATGTCTTCTAGAACTCGGTCTTTTGCTAAAATATCAATGTATTTGTTTTATTAGACATTTTTGATTAAATACATGTTATCTTACTTTAGATAAATATCTAATTACCTGCTCGTTGGATATTGCCACGATCCAGCCCGTGAGGACTGAGCCATTCATAAATGAACAAAGCAGCTCCACATGCATGAACACTGAATACGAGAATGAGGCACCATGATGGATAGTCATAAGGTTCTAAAAAACTTAAATCAATCCTTTATTATCGAAAGGTTTTCTAGTCCTCCATTTTAAATGTAAACTATATATAATAATAAGAATATTTTATGTCATTTTTCAATCCGCCAATAAAATATAGAAAAATGATGTCTTACGCACGTTGACTGCTATCTGTACCAAATATCAATATGACGTGCATAACGCGTCTTGTGATCTTTGCCAAGTTGGTAGTTTAATCAATAAGTTATATTCTATTGTGCCAGAATTATAAGCTAAAATAACATATCTACTTGCTGTGAATTACTTAGGGCAGTTCTGACACACACTCTAGTTAATTAATCGATAGCGAAAATAATTAATATAAATAAATAAAAAATTAAAAACCAATTATTTCTTTAAAACCTATAATTAATAAAAAATTACTGAAAAAACTTACTAACTTATTACTATTAAAATTATTGAAAAATTTGTCATTTTAAAATCCTTTACAAGTAAACTTTTAATATTCACAGACATTTTGCGTTGACTCCTTTACTCCAAGCCTGTTTTGCTCCAAAATGAATCTACCCCCCCCCTCTAGTAAAGGTTCAAAGAAATATAAATAAAATCAAACTGAACCCAATCATAATTATATAACAGATGCCTCATATAAAAATAGAAATTAATCAAATAAAATTGAATTCAAATTCTAAAAAATTAATTATTTCCATTGTCATTTCAAGTTGGAGAATAAATTCAAGTAAAACTAAGATTAAGTTCTCAGATTTTGCAATGTTCTCCCCCCCACCAAATGAGTTATTATTTGAAAACATGTAGGAAACGATAAATAGAGGAAATACAGGCAATTATTTCTCTACCTAGGAGATGTATATTATCATGAAACACGGCTCTCTGTTTCAAATGGAAATCTTCTGTAAATATAGAAAAGAAAATTAGAAAACAAATTGAAAATAACAGATCAAAAATCATAGATAATAAATTTTTAATTTTAAAATATTTTTAAGAGATAAATAAAAATACGGTAAAGGTATAATTAAATTGGGCACCGGGAACATTATGATCATATAAATCATTCTCTCAGACATTTGATGCCTCGCAAAATGGCCAACCTTTCCCGCACCGAATTCTGGGAACGGAAAATTAGAAATAATGGGAAAAACCCATAAATTTATATATTTAAGGCATTAAACATCCGTCAAACTATTTTATTATTATTATTATTAATTATTATTATTAATTATTATTATTAATTATTATTATTAATTATTATTATTAATTATTATTATTATTAATTATTATTGTTATTATTATTATTGATTTCAACCTTGAGATGCGAAATGCAGAAGTAAAAACCAAAAATGTTGTGAATGTCTTAATGTTAAAATAATTACTCTATGAATAAATAATTTGTGATTTTTTTGTTCGGCTATATCGTTTTTGCAAAAATAAATAAAGTTTCATATTTTGTCTTTCGATTACATGAATAATAGAGTAAAATGTGACCAATGCTATTTAGCGGTTGTAGGATCACAACTCCATCACTTTTTATTCATGAAAACAAAAGCACTAAACAACACCAGTTTACAATGAATAAATTCATATATAATACAGTAGGTAAAATCACTAAAACATTTAAAATTTCTAATCAAAACTTTTATGTCATGGCAAACATAATGCGCCTATTCGTGAAAAATTTCCGCATATCGAAAGTTTACATGCATATTTTTCTATGTGATGTGCTTATGTGATCAATTGATTTTTCTATCACTTTCTCTCTTTTTATAATGAATGAGTTAATTCATTGCAAGAATAAAATTCAGCACACAGCTGGGTTTGTGTGTTTCTATAATACATACCTTTAGATTTTATTTTTATATATTAGAATGAGTTTAATGATTGAAAGCGAGTGTATTAATCAAAACTTTTTTATTTACTCTTAAAAGCCACCAAAAAAATTTCAAGTAAATAAACGTAAAATTATCCTGATTAAAGCAGATTCAATTTGGAAATGGTTTAAATCTTGATTTATCACAATCAGAAAGAACTTTAGATTCAGAACTCTATGGCTGATTTGTATAAGAAACGAACAAAAATGGTGGATTTCTAAGTTATCAATATAACCCCCTTTATTAATTTTGGTGAAAAGTGAAAGAAAATTTCCAAGAATCTCTAAGCTATAAATTTTGCTGTTAATTTACTGTAATCCAAATTTTTTAAGTTCAATACTTTTTCAAGAGCTTGACAGTGATTTACATCTCTAGAACCTAGATCCATTAGCCGCCTAGGATACCCGGACTGGATTTGAGAAAAATATTATTATTTATGGCTATTCTAAAGAAAATATTATTATGAAATTTCCTGGATTTTTTTTTTATGTATATAATTAAATTCCAATTATAATTATTTTTTGTGATTCCACATGAGCTTCGCGGGATAATTATATTACTATTTTTGAATAAGCGAACATCTGGATTCAATTAATGATTCCAGCCAATGAAAAGCCGCCCGCCGCCGCGCAAAGGAACCTTTATGGAATATTGTGAACGAAATTATAAAAACCAATTAAATATTATAAATTGATTTTGATTATATATTCTTTTTTTAGAAAATTTTCCTGTGTAGAAGAATTTTAATTAAAAAAAATATTATTCCAGATGTCTTTCAACTGACTCGGTACTACCATTATGCGGTATGGACAATAAATCCTAAAATTCATTAATAAAATTATTAAAATCAAATATGAAAACAGAATTCACCTGTTCAATGATTTCCGCTGGTTTTAATATTAACTTGATTAAGGGCGCTACCAAATAAATGTATGAAACTACCCCTTCCCCAACTTTTAGTTGGGGTCATAAATAATTTGTGGTTTTGATTAATGAACTATTTAAGGCACTATTTACCATCAATTTTAAAATTTACTTTTGAACAATGAACATATTTGAATTGTCTTAAGGACATTGAATAAGTCTCTGGGATAAGGAATTTATTTTCATTTTTTACACAACCAAATTTTTTTTTACACAAAAATTTTAAGATTCTATAATATTACCGTTGGGCTTGAAATTGGAGAAATAAAGTAATAGGATGATTTTCATATGGCAATACGTCTGTAAGTTGTTGGTCCATTCCACCAACTATCGAATATTCTACAGAAAAATATGGAAGTAGTACAAAGAACCAGTCATTTTGAGAGGGCGCGTGTAAAAGGAATTTAAATTAAATATATTAAAAATATATTAAATAAATTAAATATCAATTAACTTTAAAATCAATTAATATTTAACTAAATACTCGTGAATATTTATTATCGATATTATTATTAATTATTTAGATTATTCATCGAAGGCAGTTTGTTTAAATAAAATAATCAATCAGTTCTTGGATTTGACATAAATAAGTATTAATTAACAATTAAAATATGAGTACATGTCAAAAATTCCTTAAATTATTAAAATTAGAATTTAAAAAAATATAAAATTTCATAGATTTTTAAAATTCAAAAACAATTTATTTATAGAAGATTAAAGTTTAAGAATATGTTAAAAATTTCTAAGAATTTTAAATTTTAAAATTTAAATATTTTCAAAAGAATAAAATAAAAATATTTATATTTGTTAATGCTCAAAGTATATCCAAGAAATGTTAATCTCGATGTGTCTCACGAGGGCATGTTAGAAGTTCTTTAAAATAGTAAAATTTAAAATTTAAAAATAAAAACAGTCATTTAGCTAGATCGAGTTTAAAATGCTTTCAGTCAAAATTTTGAAATTATCAACCAAGGAAGAAGCTGATAGATAGCAATAAGAAGATCACAATGAAAATATTCTCCCTTTATTGTTTTACCAAATTAAACTGAGTATGTGTTATTTTTCTACTTTGACAAAATATTTGTATTTTGTTCTCTTAATAATCTATCATAGTCACTTTAAGACAGTCTCTTAATGAGTAAAAATAAAACCAAAAATAAAAGATAATCTAGGTGGCATAAAAATGTCTAAAATTCAAATAGTGCAACAGAATAGGGAAGCGTACTATACATATGGAATATTTTCTGTATTCATGACCGTATACCACTTATAGAGATGCATTCATCAAAAGTAAAATTTTTGCATTTTTTTTCAAAATAATTTCTCCTTTCCCCCAAGTCACATCTATACTTATTTCCATCATTTTCACCATTCTCCAACATTCGTCCATCCAAATTCATTCCAGAATCCTCACAGTATCCCTTTATCTTCATCATTTACCATCAAATTATAGTCAGTATAAAAGGGGTACTGTGTGTACGGGCTAACACCTTTCTACAGTTGGCAGTTAAAGTGAAAATCCTAGAAGATCCAACCAATCCAATTCAAGTCCGATAAGCATCACTGATTTTATAATTAAACTTAAATTAGCCCATTAAAACAAAATACATAATTTGTTATTTGACCGGTTTAAATAAATTTAAAATCATTATATTTGAATATTTTCCGTTTAGGAAATTTGTCAAAAATATAAGAAAACAAAAAAGTATTTTCTCCCAAAAAAGATCTATCAAAACTTGTGAAACATGGAACCCAAACAACGCCGGAGGCAAATCCCAATTAGATGATTAAGCAAATACGAAATGGGGTATTTATTCCTCGGCAGACTTTCTTAGTTTACGTCGAATCTAATTACTTATTCTTAAGGGGATTCGGAAATATTCAGGAGGAAACTAAATTTATTATTGTAATTTTGTTATTTAAAATCTATATAGTTGTTAAAAAATACAAAACTCATTCAAAATTTTTGTATTTTTCTACAAAGTTTTGATTAATTTCCATTCACCGGGTTATGGGGCGTTTTCCAATCTTTTCAATCTAGGAGTGAGCTAACATTTTTATGGTTCGCAAAATCAAAGCTTTTGTTAATAAACTCAACATTTAGCTTAACAAACTCAGAAATGGTTATAAAAGTTCCCGCCGGTCTTAGAAATGGTTAAGGACATCATGATAACTCATCAAGGAATTCTGGATATGTATCTGAATATACATCAAATCCGGAGTAAAAGAAAAATTCCTTTATATTTATTATTGTTTTATCAAAAGTAGTAAATATATTATAAAATATAACCAAAAAATAAATCTCCAGACTTTCTGTATTATAACGTAAAATTATTATACCAGTAAATAATTACATTAAATTGACAATAATTAAAATATCAGATTAACATAATCAAGATAAAATACAAGACTGCTTAATAAGAAATTAACACTATTAAATGAAAAATTAACAATATTAAATCTCAAGGTCACGCTAATAGATAGACTTCAATAAAATATTAATTGACATAATATTTTCTACAAAATTTGACTATGAATCAGATTTATTTAAAGTATTCACGAATTTTCGGCGCAGCCTTTTTATTGTTATATTAATTGTTATGAAAAAAATACTTTCTATAATAACTACATTCTTTTATTACAGAAATAAGCTCTAAATGCATATTAAATACATTTATTGGTGTATAAAATAAAACTTCATATTAACCTCCCCAAAAAATTCATGTAAATTCAAATGCGATTTCCATACAAATTGTCGAGCTGTCGTAAAACGATTTTATTAAAATTAAAGAATGTTAATTTTTAAAATAAAGAACATGAAAAAATTTATTTTTCGTCGTCATCATAAACACGATTATCCGCGTAATTTGAGTTCTTTTTCACAGTGCTACACCACTGAAATGACAATATTAATTCTACGGTTGATTTGATTGGTTACAATGATACGGTTCATTTCACTATCTCATTTGGTGACTGCGTTAAGTTCCCCATCATAAATTGTCTGAAGGTGAAATTTTTAAATGGGTAATTATTTTTGTTCGGTTTATTTTACATGAGTTTCTTTATTGGAAAGTGGTGAATATTCAAATTTCATAAATTTTGCAGGTTTTTTCTACCAGGTTATAAAATGTTAAAAACTTACCCAGAAACGCCGTCGGTGAAATCGCTCCTTTTCTTAACGCAACGATAATGGCGATTCCGGTCTCCATGAAAGGAGCACTGAAATCTATTTGTTCACTTCGATTCGGAGTGATTTTTAGGGATGTCATAACCAAATCGGCTTTACCATCCAAAAGAACTTTGACCAATCCATTCCATCCTTGTGGCTATAAAAATATAAAATTATATTAATGAAGACAAGACTTTAGTATGAAAAGCTGAGAATTCTTCATAAAATACAATAGGAACAATAAACCGAAGCAAAGGACAAACGGTAAATATACACAGGCCCTGGAAGAAGAGGGGGTATCAGGAGGGTCATTTGACATGGGTCTCCGAATTCAGGGGGCCTCCAAAATATGGCTAGTTACACTATTATAAACAATAAAAAGGGATAAAAAATATACATCGCACTTTTATGTAGTCCTTACATTTTAAGGTAACAAAAAAAGTTACCTATAATACAACTATGGTTGGCACCGTGATCAACAATGGTGTAGAATCACGTAAATGGTCTGGTGACACTCAAAATTAATTGGGATATTGCAAGGACTTAGGACTATTCCGAATCGATAAGTTATTTTGCATCTCTAAAGACTCGAAAAGCACTTTTTTAAATTTCATTATTAAATTTCGTTTTTGTTTTTTCATATTTTGAATTAAATGTTGTATTCAACAAAATGGTACAATTTTGTTAATTTTTTTCAGTAGATGGGGTCACATTTGTTACTAGACTTGGACCTCTAAGTGCCTCTTACAGGCTCTGATTATACATTAAATTGGATTTTGCTTTAATTTTACTCTTTCTTCTCTGCTGCCAATCCGGTGCTGGACCTTACATCAACATAACCAACTATTTTATTAACCCCACTCACGCCAAACTAAAAACGTAACGATAAAAAAATAAACGCTATAAATTCAATGATTACTATGAAAATAATAGAAATAATATTACCAATTAATATTTCTTTTTATTATAAATAAAAATATAGTTGAAAATATCTGACCTAAATACATCAAATACATTTGTGTTTATGATGAATGACTCATTGCTTAATACCATCCTAACGTAATGGCATTGAGAGAATAAGTAACACTTGATAAAGGCAGCGCCAAAAATTTGCGTTGCATACAAAATAATTATTGATCTATATTATAGGTTAGGGTGAAAATAAATGAAATAACAAAATAAGACAACCAATCAAATATGACTAAAAAAATAAAAAATTTACAGATATATTTTATTTCTTAAAAATTACACACTTTATAAAATGATATAATATTCTGAAAATTAATGTCAAAGAAAAAAATTGCCATGTTACAAATCATACGAGTATTTTCAATGACTCCCTCTAATGATAATTTTGTGGCAAAAATAGAGAAATAGGTTAACAATGGAAGAGTTAGAGTTTTAATTTATGATGAGGCGAAATCGTGACATATCTACAAACATACCCGACATCAAATTCTACAAAAAACATGTTTTACAGAGCTCTTTTAGAAATCTCGCCAACTTTGTTATAAATGCAGTCATGCCAAATTGTATACATATTTAACAAGATTGCCTTAGGTAGGTTACTATTGCCTTAGGTTAAGATTAAGGAAAAGTTTTAGATGTACACCTCATCAACGGAAATAAAACATTTAATCTAAAAACAGGCACCAAACTGTTTTCCAGAAAAAGCTTCGAAAGGAATAAAGTTCCAGAATTAGCCATGGTTTGTGTACCATAGATGTGGTTTTTAAAAGTAATCCAAGGTCTTATGATAAGACTAACAAAAAAATTATGAGATTTTTACAAAAAGTTCTGAAACACCCCTTAAAGTTATCCTACATTTGTTAATTTATTATTATTTTTAAATGCTTTTGTGGCCCCCCCATTCCATTATAAATGGAATATGATTACCATTATAAAATAAAACAAATAAATTTGCATTTCTATTTGATCAATTCTAATTAAATTATGTCAAGAAAATAAATGATTAAAATTTTTTACTCAGAATCGCTTATGAGTAAAATTGAAAATTTACATATAAATTGTTTTAATGAATTCAATTTCAAATGACAAAATCAAAAATGAAACCAAATAAAAAAAACAAAAACAATTAATTAAGTGCATGATTTTAAAGATTTTCAAAAAAAGAAAAAAAACTGAAATCCTGACTGACTAGATTATGAGTTCACATAGGAAATCTTTGTAGGAAAATTACATTATGTTTGTTATTGGGATACTTTTTCTTTTGTTGATTACATAGTTACTGTAACTATGGCTTCAGCTCGTACTCCAAACTACGTATATAAATGTTAGAAAAAATCTGTATTAATTTCATTTATTTTGTAAGTTAAGTTTGAAAAAATTAGAAATTGTAATTAAATAAAAGTCCCACTGTGACAATGTTTTGGAAAAGATTTGTTTTAATAAACTATCACTGTTTTTATGTTCATATTTCTATAAAAATTTGAGGCCAAACCAATTTTTGAAACTGGCAATATTAGAAAGCAATTTGTTTCTTCATAACCTGACGGAGTTCGACTCCGAGGCTCGTCGTCTACGAAATAGCTTTCTAGAAATATATTAAATATATTACAACGGGTTTGCCTTTGGGAAAGGAAATCTTCATTTCCAGTTTTCACTGTTTGAACATCAGTTTTACTGAATTAAATTCTGTTTGTAAGTTTGATATTTAAATAAATTGTTTTAAATCTCCTCAATTTTTTAAAGCATTAAAACAATTTTACTAAATTCTGAAATAAATATTTTACATTTTCTAATGCAAATTTACTTGTATAAATAGTTATCAGTTGATTTTAAGTAATATATTATTTACTATTTCTATTTCACTGCAAAGCGCGGTTTTTGTCAAAGCTTAATCCAGATAAATGATTTGTTATTTGTTAAACTATAAATAGACCAATCAAAATCCTATTAAAATAAGCTATAAAATCTTTACTGTTAAATTTTTATATAATGTAATTTATTCATGCTACATTATAGAAAGGTTGACAGTTGAGACTATTTGTTTGGAAATAAGACTATCGAAAAGTTGAAAGACTTCATTTTACAGTGATTAATAACTTAAGAACGGAGATGACGGGTAATCATTCTTTCATTATTTTTACTCTTCAAAATGATGCTTTTCAACCAGTAGACTGTGTGTTTTATTAGTTAAACAACAAATTATAATCAGGAAATATTTTACCAAGATTTTGCAAAATTTGCATTATTTTATTTCCCTATCAAACCAAATAACAAGCGCCAGTAACTAAAGAAAAGAATATTTTTTTTGATGGTTGTCTATTTGAAAAAGTTGCTTAAAAGCGATGAAAATCTTTGGGAAAAATGCAACAGATGATAGAATTGAATGTAAAGAGAACAGGAGAGGGATAGAGATGCAAAAATCAAAAAAGTAAATTAGATAAAAACGTAAAAAAAATTATTAAAACAAACTCAGTCACTCATGGAGAAATAAAACTAAAATTTACCAAATTTATTGATCTATCATCTAAACAAAGTGAAAAAAGTAAGTGAATACAAAATAAAAAAATTTCAGATATTTTTTTAGAAAAAAAAGAAAATCGATTTTTTCTCTCATCTGAGACTGTAAAATAAATAATTCTGTGAAAGCAGTTTAAGTGCCACAACAAAGGATTGAGAGAGTTGAATGAGAAGATTCTCTGGAATTGTTCGTGAGCTCTACGAGAATATAGAGAATTGTTAATGAATATTATTTAGATTAGTCGAAGCATGAAAAACTTTGTCTGGTGTAGCCTTTTATTTCGATGTAATTCTTTCATGATTTACGCTGGAGAGAATTTTGGTGAAATTGCGTTTTTGAGATAAATTTAAAAATAAGAAAAATAATTACGCAAGAATAATTGGGCCTGATGAGCAGCTTTAAAAAGGTTTTAGAGCTTGAATCTATCCTAGGAGAAGCTATGTAATAAAGATAGTTATTTTTAAATATCATAATTATTATTAAATAATAATAATAATAATTATAATAATAATAATAATTTTGTAATTTGTTTAACACTAGAGTTGCTAATACCTCAAAATGATGAATTTCACATTTTTTGGTTAGAAATAATTTTTTATTAAAACACGAATTATTTTAAGTATTTTTATTATGATAATAAAGTAATTAAAAGTATATTTTTATTTTCAATTTAAGTACATTAATGACATTGATATGCTTAACGTATATATAAATATACCAATCAACTTTGCCAATTCTCCTGTTAATAAATCTATAATATCTATCGTTTATTCTATCAAGCCTTATTATGACAGTGAAACTTTTGAAATATAACGCAAAACATATGCTTGAGTGGTACATTTTAATATATTTAAACAAATTTTTATTTATTTTAATATAATAATTGGAAGATGTCATCTGCCAAAGAAGTTCATATCCAACTTCAGGATTTATTATTTTCAATATTTTAAGGGAGCAGTATTTCGCCGATATATTTTTAGGATTTCATAGATCTAAAAATTAAGCTACATATATTTTCACACTTTTATTATTAAATTGCTTATTAGATAATTTTTTATGAAAATAAAGATAATAAATTGAGATTTCAAAAATAAAAAAAAATATTTCATAGATAATTCTAAAAATATCAATAAAAAGACACAATAAGCCAAATTTTATAAAAAATATAGAATATAAATCTATTTTGCGCTCAATGGATTTCTCGAGGCGTTTCTTATTTTGTGAAGCTTGTTGTGGTCGTTGACAGTACAATAGCCTTCTTTTTTCCATTAGAATAAACTGTTTTGTACTTGTAGGTGTGTTGTCGTCCAGGATTTTTTTCTCTCTAAACATTTTTAAGAACTTCCACCCGTCCCTATCTTCAACTTCCTCATCTTCATCATCATCATCATCATCTTCGTTTTCAACTTCTTCATTATCATCCTTATCTTCGTCTCTTACTGGGCTCAGTTCTTGTGGGTTTTCAGTAATCTTAACAACCTCTTCATCTAACATTTCGTAGTTAAATTTGAAAAAAGTTAAATTGAAAAGTTAGTTTAACCATTTCAATTAAAACGTGAATATTCTTAATAATTCGAATTAAAACTTAATCTATGAGTTATTGGTTTTTAATTAATTATAGATATAAATTTAATCGAAAATAGATAATTATTTGGTATTTCATAGATAATTATAAAAAATTATTTGGATATGTAATATATTATTTTTAGATCTATGAAAGCCTAAAAATAGATCGGCGAAATCTTTTTCTCATATTTTAATAAGAGAAACGTTCCAGGTTGAGAATTCTAATTGGTTTTCATTTGTTTTAGTACACGAGGTTACTGGACGGATGGAGCTGTCACGACGGTTGCATGACAAAAATTATTTAAGTGAATTTACAGGAGTCAATAAAACAAATAAAATCGCATGTGTTAATTATTAAAACAAAAAACTAATTAATTTTTATAGGATTTAAAATTAGGATTTCAGTTGTAATTTTAATATAATTTTAACATGAAGACAGTCACAAATAAATCAGAAGCTTAGAATTTTGAACACTTGTAAGGATGCCCTGCCTTATTAATAATTTTTTAATTAATTACAAAATTAATCATTTGTTGAGTTTATTTTCATTAATAATTAAATTAATTATTTAAAAATGTAATTAAAAGTTCAAACAAAGTTTTGAGATTTAAATTGATAAAATATTCCAATAAAATAAAATATTACTTTAATTTTCTAACACAAAATAAACTCTTACAGTCCATCCTCCCCATTTTCCGTCTGGAACTTCAAATAAATCAACGACAAAATTCAAATCCTTCATCATTTCATTAAGAAGATCCATCGTTAAGCCAGCACAACAAGAATGAACATAAATTGGAAACTTTCCAGAACTGTTGGAACTTGATATTGTGTCTGGTCTTTTATAAATAACCTCTTCTTCATCGTCTTCATACACCTTTCCAGCATCCGATTCATCTGGAGCCTTTTGTAAAATTCGACAAGGAATAGCATTAACGTCGCATTTACCATTTTCCTAAGGTTTAATAATGATATTCAATTTCACTGATCCTTGTATAAAGAGATAGATTTACAGAAAAGTTGTAAAAGTAAAATGGAACAAGACTTTTATTAATATTTTACATGTCAATAATCTTAAACCTGAACGTCATTTTACTAAAATATTAAGTAGCGCCAAAAGATGAGACTACAACTTTTATTTTGTTAAAACTGTTTTAATGATAGGGGAATATATAAGTTGCTCCTAAGATATTAAATACATTTATATACATTTGATAAAGCCGGCAAAACAATTGCCAAATTCTGGGGTTGAGTCACAAAGTCATTACATTTAATCCAGTGCAGGATTGAGTTTCTTACATGACACCGATGAGAGTCAAATGAGCTCAAAATTAGTTTGCAATTAGAAATCGTTATTTTAATCAGTAATTCATCCAAAAACTTAAACCAATGGATTGTATTAAATTTATTGTTGTTTTAATGGTTACTATCCACTAAGCCTAAGAATGGTTATAAAACAATATTAGATCTTCAAAAGATCATCGACATTGAATAATGGTCGTAACAATTTAATACTCCTGATCGGAACAGATCAATGAATTTCAAAAAATCTATAAATTATTTTTGTTTTATCTGATTGCTCTGTAACTCATGGATCAAATACCACTCTCTCTTTCTTTCTCGAACTCTTATACATTTAAACAAGAGCGCTAAATTCAACGGCCAACATCATTTTTTATTAATGACATATCTAATTTTAGTACAAAATTCATAGTAATTACGATAATCAATTCTTTAATAGGATTTTTTGTTTTTATTGGCAATTATTCAGAGGGGAATATTTTCATTTATTGGTTCCCCTTTAGCGGCTTTCACTGAGAAAGTAGCAATATTCACATTCGATGTTTAAATATTGAACCAATCAACTAGAAATTTATCCCTATTTAAAACAAAATGTAAATCTTTTAATGTTTTTGCGCCCTGCAAAACTTTGGTTCATCATGGAATTATTAGAAATAATATATTGAGTCATCAATTTAATAATGATAATATTAATAACAATTATTATTATAATTATAGTAAAAATAATTATAATAAAAGAAAGCGTCATTCAAACAGTGGTTGTACGATTTATTTCGACAGTTTAACTGTCATCTTCAGGTACATAAATATACTAAATTAATATGGATTAATTTATATATTTTGCACAAATTATTTTAAAATTAAATATTTTAATAAATAAATTTAATAATCTATTCAAAAACTTTGCTATTTTATACTGAGCAGTATCAATCATCGACAACACTGGCCTCATTAGTACACCATCTTTATGGATTTTTGGAAGCCCATATAGTTTTGCCGGCTGCGATCCTATTGGACAAAAAGATTTAGATTTTTGTAGAAATTCTTTATTATAATAATAATATTATAGAACTGTTTTTGATATTCACAACTGATTTTTGTTCCTTTTCCAATTATACTATATTTATATTTATTAAAAAATATATTTTACTATGAATCAGTAAAGATATTGATGTTTCTTGATATTCGGTATAGCGTGTTTCAAGTGCTAAATAATAATAACCGAATCAATAATAATAATAATAAAAATAATAATAATAATAATATTAATAATAACAATAATAATAATAATAATAATAATAATAATAATAATAATAATAATACTAATAATAATAATAATAATAATAATAATAATAATAATAATAATAATACTAGTAATAATAATAATAATAATAATAATAATAATAATAATAATAATAATAATAATAATAATAATAATAATAATAATAATAATAATAATAATAATAATGACAAAAATAAAATAACATTAATATAAATAAAAATTAAATAATAAAGTTGGATTTATTTTCCGAGAAATGATATTTGATAATTGGGTCCAAATGCAATTTAGCGAAAAATTACAATTCTTGAACTTTATTCATTCAATTGTCAACTCCATTTTGATATTTCGAAAATATTCACTGCAGCTCAATAATTAATTATATTGAATATTGATTATCTATAATTGATTAATAATTAAATATTGATTATTTATTTATTAAAATAATGGAATAATTTAATCACTGATTCAACTGGGTAGGGGAGTTTAGCGTATGAAGGGAGGTTATAAAATTAATGCCAATTTCAAAATGTAATTTTATTATATTTTTTTATTATTAATTAATTGTTAAACTTTCTTACTAATCGTTTCCCATAGAATACAAATGGCATTTCTTGTATAGTAGCTACTCTCAGTTTGACTTTATCGGGTCGACCTTTCGGTGGTTTGTTTTCTCCTCCGGGCCAAGTGACTCCATCTATTCGAATTTTTGATTTCGTTTTGCCCCATTTGCTGCTCATCGACCACTTGCCGACCTAGAAATTTTCTAATTGTTATTGAAATAAGATTTATTTTAAATAATTCACTTTAAACCATCTCATTCTACCCTGGACGGTTTTGGAGTTGAAAATGAACAGCTCAGTCGTATTTATGGCCCCATTGCTATGGAAACCTATATACTCGTCCTCGAATTCCACAGTTTCCGACTTCATAATCCTAGAAAATATCCATAATAAATTTAGTAGGATCATTGAGAAAACTTTGTGGTCTTCTAAAGTCACAGTAAAGACGCTTAGAAATTAATATAATAACAATAATAATAATAATAATAATAATAATAATAATAATAATAATAATAATAATAATAATAATAATAATAATAATAATAATAATAATAATAATAATAATAATAATAATAATAATAATAATAATAATAATAATAATAATAATAATAATAATAATAATAATAATAATAATAATAATAATAATAATAATAATAATAACAATAATAATAATAATAATAATAATAATAATAATAATAATAATAATAATAATAATAATAATAATAATAAAAATAATAATATTATTATTATTATTATAATTAAATTTTTTAATAATTATTAAATTATTATGTTTTACTAATGTACTTATAGATATTTGGTTGTACTTAGACAAGAAAAGAATCCATTGAATGAAAGATTAAATTATTTATTTATTTATTATAATATTTATTAAAGAATATTTAATTTTGTGACTAAACGCGCAGGGAAAAAGTGAGGAATACAAAAGATTTGTAATATTAATATTTAACTGGATCTGAAAATTATTTCCTAAACTATCGCCAAATTTGAGCTAATTTGTTTCGGCGAAATTCCATCATAATCTCGCTGCTTGTCCGCGATTCAATTTACTGGAATTCTGTCGGAATCTCCAAAACTTAATCATTTTTTATGTCGAGATTTGTTTGCGGATTTTGTGATTTTTTATTAGAGATTTTTAACTTTCGATATGGTTTTGAATTATTTTGACTTTTTTTTTATTTCTATGTGGAATCGCAAATTATGGCCGATAAATCCAATCAAATATAGAATGGCATTTATTTGTTTTACTGAAGTATATGATAGGTTAACATTTAACATTCGACAGAACAGAAAGGTCAGTACTAAACCTCACAATTCGGTTTACTGATAGACCAATTCGCAACTAATTTAAATAATTTTTTCAGGCTTCAGAACTGTTTGGATTTTGTCGACATTTTGAGTGAGAGAATCCTTTACCCTTTTAATGGGGACATAATTTATTATCTATTAAATTTACGTTAAATAAAACAAATATTAAATCAAGAACGGCAAAGGTTAATTATAACATTTAATTTAAAGAAACAATTACAATATATATAAGTATTACTATTTTATTTTGTTTTAATGAGTAATTTTATGATTATATGTTTTCTCCATTTTTAGTAAATGTTTTACGAATAATTCGCACAATCTCGCGGATCTTAATTCATGAGTCGCTATGAATTAGATAAAAATCCAAAAACAAATTGAATTTCTAAAATTAAAAATGGAGAATAAATTTTCATGAAATTTTTATTTTTATTTATTAGTTAGCCTATGAAAATATATAATTTTTTTCAATAAACAAAAAGTTTTCTAATCAACTCCAAATCACAGAAATAATATTTCACGGTTAGGATAAAATATAATTAAAAGTTATGTAGACATTTACTGTTCAACATGTGGAAATGGGAGGAAAAGTAAATTAGTAACCACTGTCTCGGATTTAAGGTTTTTATGAACATATTAATGGATGGTGGCGCTGCTGCCTCTCTGGAAGCTGTAGAATCGTGTCGAAAGGGAGTCGTTTATCTTAATTTATTTCACCAATTACATACATTTATAATTCTTTTTGGAATTAATTTCAACAACAAACATTTTATTCTCTATTTTCTTTTATTATAAAAATAATAATTATCATAATAATAATAATAATAAAATAATAATTATAATAATAATAATAATAATAATAATAATAATAATAATAATAATAATAAAAAATTGATTAATTTGAGAAAAATATTTGGGATTTCTAAATTTAGTGTGGAGAATACTGTGATAAATTTGAGTAAAATAGTGTTGAATGATGATGAAGAGCGTGTTTTAAAATTTGGTCCAAATCACTGTATTAAGAATCGCTTGGATGAAACAAAATTGTGTGCAAAAATTGAAAGTTTATATTTTCATATAGCCCGATCGATGAAAGGCATTAATGGTAATTATGTGAAGAGCTCGTTAAGTGCAAGTACGATGGAGTATATCGATAAAAACAAAAAGCAGAATATTAGGGATTTTATGACTTTAAAAAACTTAGCTAAAAAAAATATAAATATCTGTAAGTTTGACAAAGGAAATGGGATAGTCATTCTTGACCATGATGTGTATGTAAATAAGTTGAATGATTTGTTAAATTCTCCTCAGTTTGTGAAATTGCCAAAGGGTCGGAAGAATGGAAAATTACCTCCTCTTAAGGATGAAGAGTTTGTGCAAAAAATGTTAAATGGTTTTATTGAGAAGAAGCTTATTGATGAAGAGGTAGGTAAGTCTATTCGTCCAATAGGATCGCAGCCAGCTAAACTATATGGGCTACCAAAAATCCATAAAGATGGTGTACCTATGAGACCAGTTTTGTCGATGGTTGGTACTGCCCAGTATAAAATAGCAAAGTTTTTAGATGGATTATTAAAACCATTAATGCGATCAGAGTTTGAATGTAAGGATAGCTTTGAGTTTGTTTCTTGTATTGGAAAGCTACAAAAACGAAGTATGAATGATGTTATGGTTTCGTTTGATGTTTGTAGTTTGTTTACGAATGTGCCACTGGTTGAGACAATTGACTTATGCTGTGCGTTGTGGAATGAAAATGATTCGGAACATCACATTTTGGATAGAAGGGCATTTCGAAAACTTCTTGAATTTGCTACTTCAAATGTCAATTTTCTTTTCAATGATGAATGGTATCAACAAATAGATGGAGTCGCTATGGGTTCCCCTTTAGCACCAACGATGGCATCAATATTTTTGGCTAGTTTGGAAAAGAAAATTGCTTCTTTCCAATTTGAAAAACCTTTTGTTTATAAAAGGTATGTGGATGATATTTTTCTTATATTTGAAAACCAGAAACATGTAGAACCGTTTTTGCAGTTTATGAACAGTTTACATAAAAACATTGTATTCACATGTGAAACGGAGAGAAAGTCATCAATTGCGTTTTTGGATTTGTTAATTCAACGCAAAGATAAACAGTATGAGACAGAGATTTATAGAAAACCAACTGATACTGGTCTTTATACTTCTCCAGAAAGCTTTTGTGAATTTAAGTATAAGAGAAATATGGTGAAAGGATTGATTTATCGTTCATGGGCTTTATCTTCTACTTTTGCTAATTCGGTAAAAAGTGTGATAAATTGGTTGAGTTGTTGATAAAGAATGGATATTCTAAATCATTTTTATTGTTGATGATAAAAGAAACTGTTGATAAATTGATTAAAAATCCTAAGGATCCATGTTGTGGAAAGTCTGAATGTAATTTGTCGGATGGGTGTGAATTGAGTGTTGATCTGGGTGATTGTAAAAATGGATATAAAAAATTGAGCCTAAATATGTGTTAGTATTGCCGTACTCTGAAGGCTTTACAAATTATAAGAGGAAGTTGGGTAAACTGATAGGAAATTTAGAGTATAAGATCGTCTCTAATTCGTGTAAGGTACGCAATATGTTTATTAATAAATCAAAAACTCCGGTTGGATTGTGTTCTGATCTCGTTTATCAATTTACATGTAATGGGTGTAATGCCACATACATTGGAGAGACTTCCCGTCATCTCTGTACTCGAGTTCTAGAGCATTGTCGATTGAAGGGTTTGACCAATATTAGTGAACACAATAGAGGCTGTAAAAGTGATATCGGAATGTCTGATTTTAGAATTTTGTTGAGAAGTTTTAATAGTTATTGGGAACGAGTGATATGTGAAGCATTGCTGATAAGGTCATTGGATCCAAAGATTAATGTGCAGAGTGCTGTGACTACGAATGTTTTGAATGTTTTTAAATAGTTTACGTATGTTAAATCATGTTTGTTTTTTTAATATTATTAAAATAATTGAAAATTTTAAATTGCATTAATTTTTAAAAAATTAGAATATAAGTAAAAAATTTAAAATTTAAAATTAATTTAAAATATATTTTTAAAAATATTTATTTATTAAAAAATTAAATTAATAAAAAATAATTTGTTTAAATTAAATGTTAATTCATAATATTTTTAGTTGGTTTTGAGTACCTGAAGATGATAGCTGTGCTATCGAAATATATCGTAAGAAAGGTTTTTTATTGGCGTTATCGTTTAATAATAATAATAATAATAATAATAATAATATTAATAATAATAATAATAATAATAATAATAATAATAATAATAATAATAATAATAATAATAATAATAATAATAATAATAATAATAATAATAATAATAATAATAATAATAATAATAATAATAATAATAATATATCAGATAAGTGAATATAAAAGAAACTAAAGAGGATTTCTTAACATTCGAAACTTTTTTCAACAATATAATTATTACTTCGCAGCAAGGGCTTATTTTGTTATTCACTTATACTACTACTACTACTACTACTACTACTACTAATAATAATAATAATAATAATAATAATAATAATAATAATAATAATAATAATAATAATAATAATAATGATAATAATAAATAATAATAATTATCATAAAAATAATAATAATATTATTAAATTTAATTAACAATGAAAAAAATAAATTATGGATTTAAAATAAAAATGAATTTTTTTGAAGGATTTTTATGAATCGGATAGAAATTTCCTGAATGGATTTTCGGTTGATTAATTATTCTGTGAAAATGATCAGAAAGATTCGTGTTGAATTACATTTGAAAATTACGTTTTCATGAATTATAGATAAATAACATAAAAAATTAATTAAAATCCAATATAATCAGAGCATTAAGAAGGATTTTCAATGGTTGCCACTGCCAATTATTTATTAATATTTGATTTATTGATTTCCAGAAATAAGCATCGATTTCCTGCCTGGAAACAATCGATAATTTTGTGAAATAAAATCAATAATTATTAATTTTTAAAATTTAAATATCGAAAAACTGATGGTTCATTATTAATAAAACTCGAGAAAGCCAAAAAAAGAAATATATTTTGAGGAAATTATCCTTATCACCAGTCTGCCATCATAATCTTTGTCAAATGTTATATGCGGAACCAATAATGATGTGATAGTTACGATTTAATGATTTAATTAAATAATCTCAATAAATTTTAAGGGATTGTCATTTAATCACCAAAGCCTCACATAAAATTCTTTCCTACTTATTACTATGTTCCTTTAATAAATCTCAAACCCAATAGGTTTAGTTTCTGATCAAGTGAATAAATTTTCATGAAATGGGTGTAATGCCACATACATTGGAGAGACTTCCCGTCATCTTGACACACGGGTTCAGGAACACAGCCGATTGAAAGGCGCGAGTAATATTATTGAGCATAGAAGAATGTGCATAATAACAACTGATTTAAAAGATTTTATATAAAAACTTCAATAATAAGTGGGAAAGAATTTAATGTGAAGCTTTGGTAATTAAATGACAATCCCCTAAAATCAACGTTCAATCTGCAACAAATTTATTGAGATTATTTAATTAAATCAATCAATCGTAACTATTACATCATTATTGTTTCCGTATATAACATTTGACAAAGATTATGATGGCAGACTGGTGATGAGGATAATTTCATCGAAATATATTTCTTTTATTTTTACTTTCTCAAATTTTTAAAATTATATTTACAAAATCAGTTGCATTTAAAATGAGATTAATTAAACCACATACTTTGTTATAAATGTTTTCGTGGATTAAATATAAATAAAAACTTGCTATTATAAATTTTTTTGGTTCTAATATTTCACATAAAATATGCCGGCTGTGCAGTTGTTGGGAAATTAATTCAACTGACCTAAATTAGCATAAGAAACATTGGGCTAAATATAATATTTCGCGTTGGAAATTTTTTTACTTATTTCTTTTCCAATATAAGTAACATTGGAAATGAATAGATCCATTTTATTCGAAAAATAAAAAAATATTCCTTTAATTTATATTAAATTAATTTTAACAATTAATTTTAGGTAATAATAATAATAATAATAATAATAATAATAATAATAATAATAATAATAATAATAATAATAATAATAATAATAATATTAATAATAATAATAATAATAATAATAATAATAATAATAATAATAATAAATAATAATAATAATAATAATAATAATAATAATAATAATAATAATAATAATAATAATAATAATAATAATAATAATAATAATAATAATAATAATAATAATAATAATAATAATAATAATAATAATAATAATAATAATAATAATAATAATAATACTAAATATTAATCAACATAGTACAACAATTTTATAAGAAATACTGGATTAAATTTGTAAAATTGTGAATTCATTAGATAGAAGTCGATTTTATTATTATTGTAAAATATTAAATAATCAGAATAAGTTTTTTTGAAATTTAATATTTTACAATAATAATAATAATCACAATAATTGTATTAAAATAATAAAATCGACTTCTATCTAATGAATTCACAATATTTCAAAAATTTTTTTTTTCGAAATTTATTAATATTATTATTATTATTATTATTATTATTATTATTATTTTTATTATTATTATTATTATTATTATTATTATTATTATTATTATTATTATTATTATTATTATTGTTATTGTTATTGTTATTGTTATTGTTATTATTATTATTAATATTATCATTATTATTATTATTATTATTATTAATATTATTATTATTATTATTATTATTATTATTATTATTATTATTATTATTTATAGTTCACAATAGAACCGTTTTCGGACGGGAATTTATATTAATTACCAAATAAAAAAGCATATTTTAAAAAATTTTTTGTTATCAATCAAAAATATTTCTCAATTTATAAAAAAACAATTTTTTAAAATTTATTTATGAATTAAAAAGAAACTTCAAATTGCAATTGATTACATTAATAAGTTGGTTTCATTTGGCTTGGGGTTCAATTGAGAAACTCAAATTTTAATAAATCTGTCAGTTAGATTTCTTAGCCAGTTAATCATTTTCAATCTTTTGCCACAAAACTGAACTCGATTAAAACAAGAAAAATTCCAATTCCAATTTTTCCGAATTTTTAAAAAATTATGATTTTGATGTTTTAGCGAGTTTTTTCCTTAAACCTTTATGGTTTACTTTTTTTATATAATTTTATGGTTTTAATTTTTGTGAGATTAGTGAAAATTTACGCCTATGGCCTTATCAAAGTTGTACCAAGAACCCTTTCATTCATACGCAGTCATCCGGTAATTGGAAAATAAATATATTAGATTGAACGTTCATTAGCTCTAGAAGTTAAATAATTAAATAATTTACTTAATAACATTGGTATTATGTATATTTGCATATTGAAATCTAAAAATGACATAATTATTATACACAGATTTTAAACAAATATTTATAAATTTTGAAACCAAAATAAAAAACAAATTCTTGTTAATTGCCCTGCTTTAAAATATTTGTGCTAGGCCTACTTTTGTTGTAAAAAATTATTGTAAAATATATTTGATTTTTAAAAAAAAATAAGAATATAAATAGAATTTATAAATATTTAGAATTTAAATTAAAATTAAAATTACGTAAATATAACTTTTGTCGGTTTTGGTCTCCAAATGAATTTAGTGGACCTTAATTGACAGTAAAATTTACAAAATAAATAAATCAGACACCTGAGAGATTTAAACAAATCCATGTTCAATCCATGAAAAACTGTTCCGAAAATTTGAGAATATCAATAAAACATCGATATCATTACTGATTCATAGTTAAATAATTAAAAATTATTAATGCCATTGAAAAACTTGAAGATAACTTTCAATAAAAGTTTTTAAAATTTTTTTCTAAAAATTTAAACAATTAAAAAAATTGAAAATAATTTCAGAATTGCAGATTTTCTAATTGATTTATTATTCAGTTTAAAGAACATAAATAAAGCCACTTCACTTGTCAATTAGTGGAAATAATTTATTTATTTTTGAATTATTTATGTGTCAATTCAATTAAGGGAACATGTGACTCGTACGCAACCATTACCGAGGAAGCCCTAGTCACACTTTACGGAATAGGAATGCTGATTTAAACAAAATTTGCTAATTTAAGTTAATTACAATGAAACCCACATTCGTTAATTCATGGAGGTTATCAAATTGAAAATTTTAATAATAATAACAACAAAAGTTTTAATTTTAAAAAAATGCATTTAAAAAAAATTGTTTTAATATAAAGTTTCCATAATTATTTGACAAAAGGTTTAATGAAAAAATCTAGTTCATTTACAATAAGTATTAATATAGAATTACATAGTATAACAGTTAAATAAGAAATTCTTGATTAAACTGCATAAATTATGCACTATTCGATAGAGAAAAACATCGACATCAATCCTTATATCGCTCGTTGCTTATAGTTCTGAATTGCTTCGGATAATTTCCATTGTACATTGATACATATTTTCATCCCATATATGAAATTTGATGAACTCCAGAAATTTAGCGACTTAATTTTCTCTTTTTCTTCCTGCAAAACCTTAAAATATGTCGTTTTTTAATTCACTTTGAACAAGCCGCTTGATATAAATGTGGACAACAGGTTTCCAAGTAAGAAATTTGACTATTATCACACCAACTGTCTTGCAATTAAACATAATTCGTTCACAAAAAAGTTCCTAAAATATTTCTAGAACGACCAGAAATTGATTTTTAAACAATCTTTTACAACTCCGAAAATCCTGGATGTCAAAGAGGTAATTTCAATGTCTAATAACTTTAAAGGGGTTCAACACGTTCCTGTCATATTAAGGTTTTTGAAGATTTGCAAATCATCAATACCTCCCTAGCCAGTGCCGCCCAAGGGTTATGGCACCCAAAATCAACGCATACTTTGATTACCGTGTAAAGCCGGCTCTGTGTAACAAATTTGGAAAGTTTGCTATTCAAACAAGAACAGCAAACCCTTACTCAAATACTTGTCAAATATATTGAAAAACACCATTTAAAAACGATTCACACTGAAGTCAGAATATTAAAACAAATATTTCTCAACAAAGAATAATTTCAGTGTTACCTTAAAACAGGAACTAAAATAAAACTGTCAATCTGTTTTACGCAAGTTTTTAACAAATAAACTCTTGAAATTTTAGTGAGACATAATGACCCAGCATAATTGAAATTCTGGGAGGGGGATTAGAGGATTCAGCGATGCAGTGAATACCTTGCTAATTAAATTGTTAATATTATAAAATATTTTAAAAAAATAAAAATTTTTATTTCTATGTAAAATAATGTACTCATCTCCCTCATTGTGAGCTCTAAATGCATCATTGAGAATGTTGAATATCCATTACTTAGCAGTCAGATTTTTCAATGGGAAACTTTTTCATTTCACATCTTTTAATATTTCATTTTTCATATCATGATTATAACAAAATAAATTATACTAATAATAAAAATAATAATAATAATAATAATAATAATAATAATAATAATAATAGTAAATAATAATAATAATATTAATAATAATAATAAATAATAATAATAATAATAATATTAATAATAATAATAATAATAAGTAATAATAATAATAATAATAATAATAAATAATAATAATAATAATAATAATAATAATAAATAATAATAATAATAATATTAATAATAATAATAAATAATAATAATAATAAATAATAATAATAATAATAAATAATAATAATAATAATAATAATAATAATAATAATTAATAATAATAATAATAATAATAATAATAATAATAATAATAATAATAATAATAATAATAATACCCATAACCTATATTATTATAAAAATCAATAAAACTTTCCCAGAAATAGTTTTTCACCATTTAAACAACAAAATAAACTCATCGAAATAATTAATTATTCTGTTATCGTTTTAATCAATCCAATTTTATTGTTTTATTTTAAAATTTTTATTAGCAATTTCAGATAATCAAAACAAAAATATAAAAATCAAAAAAAAATATTTTCATTTCATTTTTTGAATATGAATATCTAATTGTTTGAATCGATGTTTTATTGTCCAATGGAGAATGCGCACTCTATCATTCATCGAACTATTGTCGCTATTCGTTGATTTCTGTCGAATGTTTCAAATTGACCAATAAAATTATTAGAAAAGCACAGTGAAATGAGTTTGAGAAAGTTCAAATTTGATTTAATAATCGTTTTACGATTTAAATGCGGCATTGAGAAATGTTTTCATCTACGAATTTATCCGACTGGGAGAGTGATAAAAATTGGGAATATTTGCTCAAGAGTCGAAATGAGAACTGATTTAATGTTTTGCGACAATTATCAGTAGTATAATTTGATTATTGATAATTCGATAAATTATATTTTTTCCATCGATTATTATTATTATTTTATTAATATTTTCTTATTATTTTCTTATTATTTTCTTCTTCTTCTCCTTCTTCTTCTTCTTCTTCTTCTTCTTCTTATTATTATTATTATTATTATTATTCTTATTATCCTTCTTCTTCTTCTTCTTCTTCTTCTTCTTCTTCTTCTTCTTCTTCTTCTTCTTCTTCTTCTTCTTCTTCTTCTTATTATTATTATTATTATTATTATTATTATTATTATTATTATTATTATTATTATTATTTATCATTATTTATCATTATTGTTATTATTATAGCAATTTGTATAATTATTGGTACTGCCAGTATTATTTTGAATTTTAATTTGTATTTATTCTGATACTGCTATATTGAAAATGGGTTAATCAAACTATTATCATAAAAACTGTAATTTAATTTTTCAAAAAAAACCTAACCCCATAGAAAAGAGAAAGCGTGAATAACTGACCCCCCCTAAGAGCAATCTATTAGTAATATGTTTAAATTTTATTCATTCACATTGACTAAATGAAATTTTGAATTATTTCCCCAATTATAAAGAAAGTAATCAAATTATTGTTTTTAAATTTTGTTAATAATCTGTATAGAATAAACTTCCCGGGGTCTTCACAAATGTGCCGATGATATTGATGCCGGTTGACATAGCGATGTCAGATTTCTGTGACCAATATTCAGCAGTTTTTAAGATTTATTGATATCAAAAATAAAATAATAAGATATTAAGTTACGAAATGTTAAGAGACTGAGTGTAAAATAATATTTAAACCTTATTAATGGTTTCTATCGGAGAACTGGCGTTGAATGAATAAAATTTATTTTAAAGGATTATGCAATTCACTTCAAACAAAAATGGATATTAAACATATTTCAATTAAAATTTAATGTTAAAAATTCATATTTTTTGTTATGTAAAAAATAGCAATGCTATACTATAAGAAACATAAAAACTTATCTGCGTGTTAAAAATTTCATTTAAAGATCAGCATTTCATTTGATAAGCAGATAGATTGAAATGAAACATACTAACACGATTTCTATAGCAACAAAGACAAGTTAATTTGCTTGAATTTTTTAAAAAATTTAATTTAATTATTAAAATTAATAACTTCTCAATTTTGAAAACATCTTTTCTAATGAGTTTTCCATTAATGTTTTAAAATATTTTACTTAATAAAGATTATTAAAACGATTCGGTGATAAATGCCAGCACGAAAAATGCACAGACAGTATTGCTCACACGAAAAATCCTCACATAGAAAAAAGCACTACAATAAAATAATTAGAGAAAAAATCAAGAATAATATTCAATCTAAGAGTTAATCAATGTACGATAATAATAATAATAATAATAATAAAAATAATAAAAATTTCTATTAATCACTGTGACAAAAATTCTTTTTACTTCATTAATAAAAGTAAGTAGATTTGCCTTCATTTTATTGTTTTGTTTTGCTTTTTTTGTATTACCTAAATATTTATTATTTTAAAAAAATCAAATTCTCAAGAGTTGAGAATTCTTAAATAATTGAGAATTTTCGAGAAATTGAGAAGTGAAAATTTTCGTTCACAACTCGGGTTTGAAATAAATTATACTTAAGAATTTTTTAAGTTGTCTCTATTTATTTTCTATGTGGACATTTTTCGATCACGTATTAAAACAGTCGTTCAATTATAATTGCAAAACTTAAAATGACAAACTTCTTACTGTTATTTAAATATTGCATAATAAAATTCATATTTAATTACAAATTTTAATAAAATTATTATAGTGATTTCACAAACAATGCTCAATAAATACTGTGATGTTTGAAAATATCCAGGAAGACAAAATGAGGTAAAATGGCGTCGGTTGTTTTGATTTGCAAAAATATTACGTTGCGGTATTTCGAGCTATTATAATCGTTGAACGTAAAATAAATTGTCAAATTTTCTTTTTATTTTACATTCAGATGATAAAACTAAATAAATAAAAATAAATACAAAAAAATAAATCTAAGTGGTATACACACAAACACACAGTGCAAAATTATAACTTTTGATATAGTGCAGCAAACTCAATTCGAGATTTTTCTACGCTTTATTGTAACACTTTATTGTGCAATTATTAAGTAATACAGTATTATTTAGCAAAAATCAGATTGAGGGGGGGGATATATGATAAATGGTATTCAATTGACTTCAATTAATGGTAGGAAATAATTTTGAGTTTAAAGAATCCTCGTTTGAACTATGTAAGAAACTCGAGCTCATTCGGTATCGAAATGCGTGAGTTTGCAATGGCACCGGATTGTGGCAAATTCAAATGATTGGCGGGATTACTATTTATTTCAAGAAGTTTATGAATATTAATCAACTTTTTAATTGTCTTTTAAGTAAATCATTGTTTTACTTACTGGCCTTTCATGTTTCAATAATTCACCATTTATCCCAAATTTTTGGACTTATCCGTCAAAGAAGATTTATTAATATTCATAATTCACTCTCAGTTCTCATTTTTGTATCAATTCCCCCGAAATTAGGCACCTTTCGTTTTAAATAATTTTTTAATATTTTCTAGTGAAATTTTAAATTTATTTGTCAAACGGCAGCTCTAAATTTAAGTTTCTTTAACGTCAAAGTATACCTTTAATAAAATAAATTTTAAAAATAAAAGAACTTTTTTTTATTAATTTTAATATAATAAATCATTTCGTTTATCAATTTATATGTAATTAATATGTAGTGTTATATACAATGGAGAGAATTCTCGTCATTTCTGTAATCGAGTCCTTGAACATTATCAACCGAAGGGATTGACCAATATCAGTGAACACTATCAAGGCTGCACTGGGAATGTGTTTAATGTGAAGCGTTCCAGATAAGTCAGTCATTGAATTCGAAATTAATGTTAAATAATTTGCGATTTTCTTTTTTAAAATTTATTTATTACAGATTGTTTATTTAAAACAACATTATAAAATCATAATTATTTAAAAATTTAAAAAAATGTTTATTTTAAATTTTTTTAAGCTTTTTAAAATATATTTATTGCAAATAGTCATAAAATGAAAAATTATTTATTATTTAAATTAATATAATGACTCTATCAAGAAAATAAATGGCAGCAAATTAAATATATATAAAGCTCCAAACTAGGTTTTAGTTAGATATAGGTTTTTTATAAAGTTACTCACAAAAAACATTTGATTTGAAAGTTAATTTTAAAAATTATAATAAATTAAATTAAAAAATTATTATAAATTTAAACTAAGATATGGTTTCATTTTGCCATTTATAATGGTTTATATTTCTGGAAAGGTCAAAAACTCTATTTTGAACTTATTATTGTCTTTTTTTCTTTTACTTAAACTTTCCCATGCGATGGTTTTCAATTATTTAAATTCTCATAAATCTTAAATATAAAATTTCAATTACAAATCTAACTTCCTGATTGGTTGTTTAGTACGCCGTTATGCATTTAAACAAAAGCTGATCGGGTGTGTAAGTATATATTTAAAAATTAAATAATAATTGTAAATATTAATTATGTAAAATATTATTAAAATAGTATTTTCAAATTAACATAATGTTTTGTAAATATAATATAATAAATTTAATATATAAATGTAAATTGAATGTATGACTAATGAAATCTGTCCTTCTGAAAATGTCAATAGTTTACGCTTAAGAAAAACTTATCAAAAACATTGTGTGTTTAAATAATATTGAAAAACAGTAGATTTTTGAATTTCTTGAAATAAATTATTTGTTGCAGTTATTATTGAATGTTATAAATACGAAAGCTGCAGTAGATAATAGGGTGTAAATCTAAAAAATCCACAGACTGAGGCACGACTCAAATATATGCAAAAATTTATATTTTTTATTATAAATTCAATTCAAATTTAGACTGATAAATTTACAAATTCAAAACCAAAATGAGATTTTCTTTTCTTTTATCTTTTTGATCTGAAACGAGCCAAATCATCAAATGAGTTTTGGAAACGCAAATATTTGGAAAATAATACGCTTGAAATCCAAGGCAAATGAGCTCAACACAAACTTCATTTTTCTGCATTTTTTTACCGTGTCAAATTTCTCAAAAAACAAACCCAATGCAACAAGTAGAAATAATTAGATATTTGCAAAATTTTGTTTTAATACTTTAATTATTCGAAAATTTAGTTTATAGTGTTTTTATGGGGATTTTTAGTGGTTACATTTGGATTCATCATCGATGGATACGGAGAAAAAAGAAGGAAATTTCGGAATGCAAAACTCACTAATATAATGTTACTTTGTTTCTAGGTTAGTCAACCTTTTGACCTCCAACTTCTTAAATTCTAAAATGAACATTATAAAAAACCTCTGGCTCCTTTGTTATTCGCCTGTTAAATTAACCTTATTAATGTTGGAAAAGTGACATAAAACATTTAGGAATTGTGAAAATAAAAGATTTTTTAATTAATTAAAAATTAATTAATTTTAAAAGAAAACATTAAAAACACTTTCAAATGTTTAGGATAACAAAAATTTTATAATGAAATTCATGGGAAGCACCAAGTCCAGAAAAAGTATACTTTAGAGTCTGAGGAAAGGGGAGAGGAATTGGCCAAAAAATGTTCTAATATGACATACGTATAGAACATACACACACACACACAGAACCTATAATAAAAATGCACACATGATGACAATAAATCAAAAGACTTTTACCGCCGATGATAAATTGTTACAAACCTCTGAATTTATGAATAAAAAATGTAAATTTAATTTAAATTGCAAACTCCTCCATAAATTTGTAGAAAAAAATCTCAACATGATTGATGGGAAAGAAATAATTTTTATAGTCATTACTTGATCTTATTCTATATCTTGATTATATAAATAAATAAATTTTAATAAATTATCCAAATTATTAAATGTAATTATTCGAGAGATTTAGAGAAAATTGTAACAAAAATCCGAAATATATTTTTTGTTACTAATTTTTTTTTACATATTTTTTGACACCAGTCTGACAAATTGAAAGATCTTCTAATTGTGAATTTTCGATAAATCATCTTGCGAACCGGGGGGGGATAGGAATAATAATTCGTTTGCATAATTATTTTACCAAATAAAATTAATTATTAAATATAATAATAATAAAATTAATAATAATAATAATAATAATAATAATAATAATAATAATAATAATAATAATAATAATAATAATAATAATAATAATAATAATAATAATAATAATAATAATAATAATAATAATAATAATAATAATAATAATAATAATAATAATAATAATAATAATAATAATAATAAAATAATAATAATAATATAATAATAATAATAATAATAATAATAATAATAATAATAATAATAATAATAATAATAATAATAATAATAATAATAATAATAATAATAATAATAATAATAATAATAATAATAATAATAATAATAATAATAATAATAATAATAATAATAATAATAATAATAATAATAATAATACTAATATATAAATAATAATATTATATAAATAATAATAATTAATAATTATAATTAATAATGATATAAATAATATAGATAAAATAATAATAATAATAATAATAATAATAATAATAATAATAATAATAATAATAATAATAATAATAATAATAATAATAATAATAATAATAATAATAATAATAATAATAATAATAATAATAATAATAATAATAATAATAATATATTTTATAAAATATTTTGAGAGGACAGACAACAATTAGTAAATGGCGCATTTTAATACTCCGATTTGTCTGCGTGAAATATTTGGCAGAATTTTATACTCTTTATTTTGGATTTATGTTTTTTTGGACTGATACATTTTGATAGATGAAACATTTTCTGTTCCAGCAGTAATGCATCTCCATTAGTGGATCAGATCAAGGCTATGCAAATTATTATTAATTCAAAGAATATATAATTGCCTATGTCTCTTGGGTCATATGTCAAAGAGAAAATAATTGTTCGAGGTCTTGATTTTAGGGCCCAATAATAATAATAATAATAAAAGACATTATATTTTCTACAAAATTTGACTATGAATGAGATTTATATCCCCCCATTGAAATCACTTGAAAAAGGCTGTGCGAAAATTCGTGAATATCTTAAATAAATCTGATTCATAGTCAAATTTTATAGAAAATATTATGTCACTTATAAAGAAATCAGAGGTGAAAAACAAAAAAAGTCCCTTATAATATTATTATTATTATTATTATTATTATTATTATTATTATTATTATTCTTATTCTTATTATTTATTATTATTCTTATTATTATTATTATTATTATTATTATTATTATTATTATTATTATTATTATTGTTATTATTATTATAATTAATATTATTATTATTAATAATTATATTATTATTATTATTATTATTATTATCATTATTATTATTACTATTATTATTATTAATATTATTATTATTATTATTATTATTATTATTATTATTATTATTATTATTATTATTATTATTATTATTATTATTATTATTATTTTCTGCTGAAATTACAAATTAACAAAACTTTTCAATTTACTATTTTTTTTAATAAAAAATTACTTTTAATTATTCTGAGAAATTGATACATTTCCTGAATTAATCTTGGTAAAAAGTATCATTTGTAAATAGATTTGTTTTAGAATTATTTTAAATATTTGAAAAAATAATTACAATATTTTCCTTCATAACGGGAAATATGTTATTTTATTTGTTATTAAAATAACAATTAGATTATGTATTTGTTTATCATTGATCTGAATGTTGTTTAATAAAACGATTCAACCAAACAAAACTTACTGATACAATCTTTTCCCCCATTTCCATACCGACTCATTGCTGTTGCAAATTCCTTTCGGAATGATTTTATTCTTCAAATCTGTCGAATTTGAAGGGAATCTTTCTTTAATGAACTGAATGAGTTTCAGTAGTGATTTCTGCCACAATATTCTAACAAATTCCGTTTTTTTCCTGTAAATCGAGTAGTGATTTAAACACGCAAGAACTGAAATGGAAATAAATTTCGAGTCTCGTTTTAGAATTTCAAGTAATTTTTACAAAACATTCCCGAAACTTGCATCCCTTCTTTACTAATCCAGTTTTGAATGACGATGTTATCTAATTGGATGGAATTGCTGCGTTCCGATGTTTCTATTGGATTCATGAATGATGGAGCGCAAATCCACAAGTAACCTTTACCAAGCAGTTTTTTCAAATAACGTTTCGGTCCATTTGATTTTCTTACCGCTGCAATTAGTGCCACTAATTCCACTCTGAAATTTGACATAAAACCCATAAAAGTTTACAAATAATGTTTTAGATTTCAGTAGTTTTTTCTCTATTTTGAGTCTTTTAAACTACAATAATCTTTATTTTATTCAAAGCACTAGAATTTAGACAATCCCACAAAAGGCCTTTTTGAATAGCAATAAAACATAAACCTCAAAATTTATGTCTCCAACGTTTTCATTTATTTAGGCAACGGTTTCGGCCCTTTATCTGATGCAAATTCTACTGCTCACCACTGCCTGCCTAGCTACAACATTTACAAATTGAATCTGCTATAAAAAAGTTGTGAGTCACACTAGCAGTACACATAAAAAACTAAAGGAATGGTTATAAGACAAAGCACCTATGAAATTTTTAAAGAGATATTTATTGACTTTTCTGGGGATTTAATAAAACCATAGACAATAAGCAAATATCTTTCACTGAAGCAGGGGCAAAGAAAGATGAAAAGGTCAACAATGGACTGAAACGGACAGTTTGGATTTAAAAGAAGAAATAAAAGTAGAGAAGAAATTATAAATAAACAAAATAAAAAACCAAACAAATATCTATGACTTCTAGAAATTTTAAGATTAAAGCATATGTATTAGTAAAGCGAGATAATGTAAGTAACATGGATGAGGGTTATCAAGAACCGTATGAAAATATATAGAACAGATTCACGAAAAAGCTGTAAACTAAGAGATATAAACGGAAAGAAAACTTTTCGAAACATAGGTTTTTAAAAAGGAGGAAACTATAGAATAAATGAAATTAACCTATTGCGTAATAATATTTTAAAATTGTAATTTAAAAGTCAGAGGTTATTTAGAATGTTTAATGGTTTTGTTTAAATGTTAGTATGATTGTGTATCATTTGTAAAAGAATAAACTCCTTTTTTTATATGTTACACAACGAAGAGATTTCTGACAGTGATTTGGAGATTGTCGTTAGAATAAGCTATTTTGCATCTTTCTCTCCTTTCAACACATTCAACAAAAAACCTCTTAATGTTAGTCGCAGAATCAACCCACATTTTTGATTCCCAATTTGAACTTCAAATAGAAACTTTCCAACGACGTAATACTAATTTAAAAAAGGATTTTTTTGATTGTCATTTCGGATACAAAACCAGTCAAAACACTGAGAAAATTAACTACCAAGCGTCGGCATTACCTTCATAGCTCATTAAGCTTTATAATTGAATTTGTAATTCAATGCCAAATGTTACGTTGTCGGTGAATTATGATATTAACAATTATTGATCTAACTCTGAGCGTGCTTTACTAATAACAACGAACTCTCAACAAAATATTAAAATTTATTGATCAGCAAATCTTTTCTCATTTTCCTCGTGACTTATTTTTCAATTATCAATAGTATTGTTCCATTTAATGTTATATTTGTTACTACATAATTATTTAATTTTTTTATTCCACTATTTTAGACATCATCAGCATAAAAGGATTTTGTTTTCCGGGTCATTGGTCTCATTCCGTTGGTTAGTTTAATTTTATAAAATATTTAAATAAAATATTAAAAAGTAAGATTATAAATTAACATAAATCTACAATTAAATAATAATAAATCATTGGAAAATAAATATCAAAATCTTACAATTTTTCACAAGTTGCATGCAAAGTCTGGATTTGCGACATGAAAATTGATAAGTTGTCGCAACTGATTTGCCAGTTTCAGAGTGTCATTTTGTGTTTTGGTTGAATAAATTTTATTTCTTTTTTATTTATAAAATATATTTTTTATCTTCATTTAATTGGAATTTCACAAAAGAAATAAAATACAAACTCTCTCTTTTTTAAGTTTGTTTATTTGGAGTTGTATAAATGCGATCTGCTTGATGAGATTAAAGTTCCATTTAAAATTGAAATACAATTGACATAAAACCTCACAAAAACAAAGCTATTTGTATTGAAAACGAATTATTTATTTATTCAAACTGTACCTGTTGCAAATGTAATGAAAAAATGTTAAAACAAAAAATATATTAAAATATCTAATAAAAAATAATAATTTGTTTAAAATATATTAAATAATCCATATTATTTGGGTTGGTTATTTTACTCGATTGTGACAGTTAATCAGTCGAAATATATCGTAAAACGAGTGTTTGAATAGCACTGTCAATTTATTAATCAATAAAAAAAACTTTGTTTAAAATCATTATAATAGAAAAATAATAATTATTTAAACTAATATCGTTGTTTAAAATAATAAAATAAATTAACTTTAAAAAAAGTCTAAAAAACTAATTATAGTAATTTTGAAAAAAATTAAATTTAAAAACAAAGAACGGGTTTAGTATCGCTTGTAAATTATTTTTTGATTAGTTTTCTTTCTCTTTGTCATCTTAAACTGTTTACCAAGGGTAATGATGAAAGATATAGTGTAATTTTCTTATCAGATTACCTGGCATTTGTTTTATTATACCAATGAGTTTTATTAATAAATGTTTCTGAAGAATTCAATTTCCTAAATCTCCGCGTCCTTTTGAATAAATAATACAGAACCTAAAACTAGAAGTTTATATAACAATTTCACAGCTTGAATCACTATATACACTTATATGAATTGACTTCTCCGATGACACTTCAAATGATTTATGTTTTTGGTAAATAGGGATTTTTGCTTGAGGATTCAATAATTTCTACCGCTTCTATATCGTTTCTCTCTAATACTTCGGGATTCTCAATTTCTTTTGGCTTTTTGCTATTTTCTTTTTTTGATTTCATTCAAATTCGTAGATATTCTAATTATTGAGTAAATCCTAAGATTCGAGTCATTAATTACTAATCCAAACTAGTGAATCATGTTAAAATATTTTTATTTACATTAATAATTTGACTATTCTACTCGCTTGAAACAATATAGTCATTTGTAGTTTTAACGAACTATGCAATGAATGGATTATCAATAACAACCAGGTGTGTATTTCTGATTGTTCAATCGATGGTTTTAATATAATTTATGAATAAATCAAACCAAATCTCTTTTATTTAATTTTTAGGTATATAATAAATTTATTAATTTATATTAAATAAAAATCTGAAAACCGTTAATAGTATAGTGATATCAATGATGTCAAAATGATTTAATAATTTTCCGTATGCTATTTTAAGATCCATTAATTTCAATTTTAATAATTTTAACAATATTTTGTTTTAATATACCCAATTACATTGAAAATAACCAAACTGAGCTACGTAATAAATTTTTGAATAATATAAATAAATAATTTAAAAATCTAGGTACCAAACTCTATTTGATAATACAAATATTAGAGACAATGTATAATTTGTCTCATTCTATTTTATGAAATGTTTTCGATATTAAAAAATGGGAAAATTGAAATTTTATTTATACAATTTTAATGGAATTTCTAGGGAAATTTCAAAAATAGAAATTTGATAAAATCAACCCCATATGGCAAATGGTCTTGACATAGACAGAACAGGAAGACATGTTTTTATCTGTCATTATTACCTAACTGGTAATCAGCCCCCCGGGCGAATTCCGTAAAAATAACAGCACTATACCATTGATTTTAATAAAACATCGATTTTTCTACTTTTGTAAGCGCATTTAGGGATTTTTATATATTTTGTTTAAATGTACTGAATATTTATTATATAAATAATTAATATATTTTTTAAAGAAATATAATGATTGAATTTAATCATCGGTTTTAGATTTTTTAGACTTATAGATTGTTTTGTTGGTCTTGAAAAGCAACTTCAACAGTTTTAGTTGATCAGAAAAATATTTTAAACATTATAATAAACAGCCTATTTCCACTTTACTAATTTTCCAGAATATATGTATTCATCTTTCCACACTTTGCTATTCTTATAAATGTATTTTAGTTTTTTAAAATCATATTACTTTTGTAATTTCACTTGTCTTCATTACCCAAATGCTTTGTTTTACCTGTCCAAAAAACATTTTGTAACGAATTGAAGTGTTATTTTAACATATATAATAAAATCGGGCGCTATACAATATATAACTTGTTCACAGAATTGCAAACCAAGCAAAGATCACACAACATGATATGCATGTCAAATCTAAATTTGGTACAGATAGCAGTAGACGTGCGCAGTACATTGGTTTAGTGCAAGTTATTGAGTTCTCTATTATAAAGAAATAAAAATAGATCAAAAGTGAAAGAAAAGATAAATAATTTTATTGATATTAAATATTAAATAAAAATATTCAACTTTGCATGAAATACTTAACACAGCATGAAAAAAATCCGAGTTATTTGAATATTCACATTTTTTAAAATTTAAAAATGGTATTATTTTTGTTTTAATAGATGATATTTAAACTTGAATTTTTTGAAGTGAAATATTGTATTTTTAAATGTTATAAAAAAAATTCTCGGAAATATTCCATTTAGGATCAAACATATATTTTTAAATGATTTTAAGTTTAAATAATTTTTAAAAATTAAAATTAAATTAAAAAAAAATAATTTTAAATTAAAAGTCATTATAAAACGAAACCTTTAATGAAATATTTATAATTAAATTTTATAAATATTTTCCATAGACGAAACCTGGAAAACACCGCCAACAATATTTATAAGTAGATTAGAACTTGCCGCTTAATTTGCTTTGAAATATGAACCTTTCCATTTTATTTAATTTTCCTACGAACACAGTTCCAAATTTAATTTATCGAAAAATATTTATAATTATGTGACATTTTTTTAAAAATAAATTATTACAGGTTTTGTAAATGAAATATTTCCACTAATGGCAGGAAATTAAGAAAGTTTATTTCCTCCGATGAAACTCATCTTAAATTAAAACTAATTAAAGTAAAATAAATTAATTAAAATAACTATTTAAATTTTCTACATTTTCTATTATAAAATCAATTAAAATAATTAATTGTGACAAATATCTGTATTATTGTCAAAATTACAAATGCCTCAGTTGTTTGAATATTAAAAAAGACAAATTGAGTAAATTTGAATTTTGTAATTAAATAAGTTGGATTATGTGTTTTGGAAGAAAATTTGAATTGAATTGCGTTTAACAAATAAAAAAGAAAATTTAAAACTTCATTTACAAATAGAAATATTTTTTACACTAACATAATATCATCCCAACCGAAAAATATTCATAAAATAAATATGTTTTTACGTTTAATTATTAATAAATTAATTTGAAAAAATCAAGATTTAATCAGAAATCATCAAAGATATTTAATAATAAATAAAATATAAAATTAACATAATCAAATTAAAATAAAACAATAATAAATTAGAAATTAACACTATTAAATTTCAAGGTCATTCTTTAAAGTGTATATTATAAAAAAATGTAGTAAACGTCTTTTTATCATTTTCAACTTCATTTTGCTACACCAAAAAATATAAATTAAAGTATGTTTAGCCATAAATTAAGGTCTAACCTAATTATATAGAAAATATATACACCTACTTCATACAAAGACAAAAATTATGGACTACTAGCTTAAATAAAAAGTACAAACACGCATACACCACACACAACAAACCTATATTAAAAAAATACATACAAACGGATAAAAATTATTAAATCTGTTTTTAATTATAAAATTATGTGAAAAATGATGATAGATTACCAAAACTTATGGAAAATATTGAAAAAAGCATTGAATAAAAAGCATTGAAAAAAAATTGAATACATTTAGATATTCACAAATTGATAAAAAGGATCAATATGATCACACAAGAAATTCAAATCGAAATTATTATTATTATTATATGCATTTAATTAAAAATTTAATAAATTTTAACTTTATAAAAAAATCACAAATGACTTGAAATTTACAATAATCACAAAACTTTCATTTTATTAATAATATTTTAAAGAAACCTTTTAATTAAATGTAATTAAAAATATTACTTTTAACATATAAATTGCCCATAATGTTTGCTTTCTCACATAATTTATTCGCTTTAGCGAATAATTAGAAAAGTATATATAATGAGTGATACATACACACACATTTATTAGTGGGATACAGTCAAATACACGAGACAACTATGAAAATGAATATTAAAATATTCAAGTCTATTTATAACAATTACAAATAGGTATTAAGCAGATAATTTTGAGTTTATTGTTCGTTAGAAAATTGTCACGTGAGTGTGTATAATTTCCCGCTTATAACAGATTCAATTTGGAAATGCTTGAGTGTTTAGTTATCAATTAACTGATGATTTAATTCATTATTCATAAAAAGCGATAAGTTTTAGTAAACTTTTGAATGTTGTTTGGAAATTTATTTTATATTTTATTACTATTAATTTATTTTATATAATTTATTCTAGAAAATAACAGAAATAGAATTTTTTTCTTCAATTAATTCTAATCCTGATTTGTTCATTATTATCATTTTTTATTGTTCTTTAATTTTTAAACTATAAATCACTATTTTGTTTCAAATCGACTGAAAATCAAAAAACAATTCAATTATAAGAAGAAATTAATAAAAGATCAAAAATTTTTTTTACATTGTTTTGTTGTTTGTGCAAAAATTTAAATCGTATTTAATTACAAAATCAAAAATGGTAAAAAAAATTTTTAATTTTCAATGCGACTAATTGACATTGCACTATAGTTATTTTTGATTAAAAAATAATTATAGTAATTAAATTATAAAATATCCATGTATTTTTTGATGATTTCCCTGTCTATCGGAATAATTAATCAGTCATGCGTGGTGAACTATGGAAGCATTTTGTCAGTCATGCTTCAAAACTGATTTTGATTGGCCAATAATAATCCAATTATCTTTTTCATTCCTCAATAGAATATCAATAAATTAATTAAATTTTATTGAATTTTTAAAAGAATTTAAAAAATCAATAAAAAATTACAAATATTTATTAATGAAAAATTTCTTCGAATATTCATATTTCATCTCAAAATGATGTCGGTCAGCTGTGAGCTTAGGCCTTTCGGGTTTTTTTATGGAAAATGATTGTGTTAAAATCTTAGTTACATGCGCGATAATTTCTTTGAAAAATCTAATGGGGGGGGGGAACTTAATCCTTCGGAAAGGAAGGACTTCTACTTATGCAATTACAATTAGGTTTTCTGCATAATCTCTATATTTTAATTGTACTATTTGTTTCTCTGTATTACTTCTCTCACGTAACCTTTCAATATTCCAGGGGGAGGTTTTGATTTTAACTTTCCCAATATTGTTTTCTATTGTCTAAACTTCAGCTCCTTATTTCTATGAATTTTATTCTAAAACACATAATCTTCATCATCAGACAATGAACAGTGGCCATTTTGAATTTCACATTCCCAGATTGTAAATCATTTATTTTTCAACTTTCATGAATTATTTTAATTTTTGTTGTTATTATATGTTTGACACAGACACTTTCAAAACTGTATATTAATATATATCGAAAATTTCAACAAATAATTTTTTTATTTTTGGTCACCTTTGATCTGTTTTCTGAAAATATTTTATTTATTTTTATTATTGCAAAAAATCTATGCAAAAAAGTGTTAATTGATGAAAGCTTAATCAGAAAATGTGTGGAATATAAACAAAATATTTGATCTTTTGACAAAATGAAAATAAATAAAATATCATTAAATTATAATTTTATAATATTTTTTTAAGACAATGTGACAATGTCACTAAGTATTTCTTTAAAACCCAACAATATTTTAATATTGTAGAAATATATAGATATATAAAAAATGATTTGAATTTACAAAAGTTGAACTTCTTTCAACCAAATTCGCTGGTAATTAATTAGCACTCGCTAGTATTGAACTCGTCAAAAGAAATGCGCAGTGAGTTGTCATGTTATTTTAACTTTGTCTGCGCTGTTAAATAACTGCCAATTTAGCAAAGATTAGATGAAGTGTTATGCACACCATATCAACATTTACTACAGATAGCAATCGACGTTGACAGCTAGTTATTCTAGCGTAAATAGTTAATGATATATTAATATACTTTTTGTACCGTATGGTCTATATTAGAGCAACAATGATAAATTAAAACTCTCAATCATGAGTTTCAACCTATTTCCTCTCGAGTGATGGTTGGATCTGAAAAACATTTTTTATTTTGTTTAAGTGCAAACTTAAAATCATACGAAATAACTACATTTGGATTTTAATTTGCATTTTTATATTAATTAACATTTGGTAAAAAGGTATAAAAAACTATTTACAGTAATAAATACAAAAGATGTTTAATTTGACTTTTTACCTTAATCTAGTTAATGTTTATTTAATATATCATCCAATTGTCAATCTTGTTTTAATAAGTGGAACAAATAAGCACTTATTGAAAACCGGGGGAAGATAACGAGAGTGATAAATTCGAAAACACATCATCTTAAAGTGAAACTAATAAACTGACATTTCGTTATAATTAAATTATAATTTTCCCAACTGGAATGGATAAAAGAGACATTATGTGATTAGATTTCTATTCTTTTTACTTAGATGGGTTTGTTTTAATGGGTGAATTTTTAATTAATTAGATTTTGAAACTCTTCGTTGTTTTAAATATTATATATATATATATTTCGAAATAAAATCAGATGGACATTTTGAAATATATTTTAATGTTTTGTTTTTAAAAATGTATTGTGTTCAAATTAAGATGATATTCAATTATGTTTTTAATTAATTCTTAAAATTATTACTTTTGTTTTGTTATCATTATATTATCTTACTTTTTATATTATTTAATTTAAATTAATTATTTTTCATTTGTTAAATTATCTTTTTTAAATTTTCTTTATTTATTTTTACTTATGAATTTTTGTTTTTTATTTACTTTATCTTAATTTGAAATGCATTTATTATTATTATTATTATTATTATTATTATTATTATTATTATTGGTATTATTATCATTATTATTATTATCATTATTATTGTTATTATTATTATTATTATTATTATTATTATTGATATTATTATTATTATTATTATTATTATTATTATTATTATTATTATTATTATTATTATTATTATTATTATTATTATTATTATTATTATTATTATTATTATTATTATTATTATTATTATTATTATTATTATTATTATTATTATTATTATTATTATTATTATTATTATTATTATTATTATTATTATTATTATTATTATTGATATTATTATTATTTTTATTATTATACAAAAATCCTTTTAATGAACACAGAAAACGTTGAAATATATTTTACTTTTGCCTTTTGCTGATGAATGTTTTTGGCCTAAAATAAACCGAATTGAATATTAGAATATTAAAACAAACAATTAGTTAAGATTCTATAAATTAAATATAAAAAAAATTTTCCCAGCCCAGAATAAAACTGGAGAATAATTTGCTTGTTATAATTGTCAGAAATTAAAAAGAAACGGAAACGTGATTAGGATTTCCAGTTCCAAATAGAAGAACAAATCGAGACTCCTGTGGAACTTTCGTAATTGTTTTTATCGAGATTATTTTGAAAACTTTTCCATAAAATATTAGGAAATATATTTGTTTGAAATGGCATTTTTAGATGGTTTAATTGTTGAATAATTAGACGGCTTCCAAATTGGCCAATTAATTCATGGACTTTTCTCCATAAATATTTAATGTGCCATGCTGCTATTGTCCATTGAATCTATTTAGAATTTTACAAAGGCCCTTTTATCTATTTAACCATTAATACTAAAACAATTAAAAAAATATTAAAATCATTTTTAGTGTAGAAAAATTTAATTAACTAAAAAGAATAGTATTTACAATCTTATCAATTTAAATTTACAAATTATTGTTTTAATGTTTAACAAGTTGCAGTAAAAATTCAAAAAATAAAGTTATCACAGTTTTGAAGGGTTTTAAGGTCTTTCTACTGGCTTTAGTAAAAAATGTGAATGTAAAATAAGGACATTTTAATTTTGTTAAAGATATACAAAACTGTATAAATAAAGCTGGTCCTTTGAAGTGGCTAGAATAAAAAACAAATTAATTAATTAATTAATTATTCAAGAAAAACAAATAAGTCATTGAATAATTTCAGAAAATGACAGGTTAAAGAGCAGTTTATCAAAGGAGGAAAGTTGAACCAGTGTTATATGGTCATATAGATGGGCCCCAGATAATTCATATGGGAAAATCCCCATAAATACGAAGGCAAAATATTATTATTTACCACTTTAATTGAGCGAAATATAGACTGAACAAATAGACCGGAAAATTCAGACACGAAATTACTAAATATTATGACCCAAATATTATGACTGTGATTAAATAAGTGTTATTTTGTTGAGATTCGAGTTTTGTTTATTTTGTCATTGAACACGAAAAGGCAAGATCGAGAGATAATTGCTATCGACATTTCATAATCAATCAACAATATGTAAAATATTAAAAAAATAATTAGTTAATAAAAAAAAATTATTTTGATTTTAAAATTATAATATAAATAATATATTATTAAACTTTCTATTAAAACAAAAAAAAAGATTTATAAAATTATTGAAGTGAATATTAAATTAATTAAATTATGCAAATATAATCTACCTTATTTAGAAATATTAATTAATTAAATTAATGTTGTAATTTAGCAGATGTTCCATTCAAACAAAACTGGTAATGGATTTAATAAATGAAAATTAGTACAAATTATGTTAAAATATTCTAAATGTTAGAAAACTTATAAAATTACCAAATTTGCTTGATTTGTGAAAAGAATTTTTATAAATTAGTTAGTCTTAAATTTTTAAAATTTGATATTTTTTTATGGTTTGTTAATTTGTGAGGCTTTAATTGAAATTTTAAGAAAACCTTTGTTGTCCAAAGCCTAATTTAGTTTTACTTAAATAAACATAATGTTTACATTTTTCATTAATCAATTTTTTGAAATTTAATTAAATTATAAAATTTTGATTGAGTGTTTTAATCAACTATTAAAAGTAGTCTTTAAAGTTTTTTAAAAAATACACTATTTTATAATACATATATTTCTTTAAATATTTCTTTTTTGATTTTTGTTTTCGCTGTTAATAAATATTTTTAAAAATTTTTATAATAAAACAAAGTGAGCAAAAAATATTAAAGGCGAATAAGGAAAAATTTAAGTTGATAAAAGTAAAGTTTTCTATACTGAAAATCATTTTGCCGGTTTTTTATTTGATTAAAAATATTTTGATAAATTATTGGATAAAATTAATGTAAGATTATTTAATATAAATAAACTACTTAAATTTATCAATAGTATAAATAAATATAAAAAATGAATGATAAAAGTTTGAAATTAACAAACAAACAAACTCAGTTTAATGTGAAACTAAATAAAAAAATTCTAAAAAAATACCTTAGATGAGTCTACTGAAATAAAAGATATTCCACGGTTAGCGGTTTTTAAACGTTTGGTTTAGCTTCCGTTTAAAGAATTTAGGAAACTTCTTTCGGAACTTAAATATATCCAAATCTAATTAGTTTCGTGATTAGAACTTGCCTATATTCGAAATCACTTATAATTGTGAATTAATTTATTGAACAATAAAATTTATTAACAATAAACATTATTCGCAGCTAAAAGATGTCAATTTCACTGAATTATTAAAAACGTCACTAACAAGTTATCATTCTGATTTATGTAAAAAACAAATTTTGAAATTTACATTTCTACTTAAAATTTTATTTTACAATTTTATTATAATTTTTCGTATTTTTTGGACCCATTTTTACAAGTCATTTTAAATATATTATTAAATGTAATATTGAAATTTGGATTTTTATTTAATTAATGTTATTAAAAATATTAGGACATGAACAGAGGCCAATGAAAAGTTAAATATCGATATACACCAAGCGAAGTTGAGATAAATTCCGCTATAATGCAATTTGAAACGTAAATCAACTTATTGGAATTTATTTTTTGTGAAAATTTAATGGATTTCAGCCATTTCTGAAAATGCTGCAAAGTAAGTTATTTTTTAAAGTTATAAGGTTAAAGTTAAAAATGTTTTAAGAATTGAATTATGATTTTACAAGGAAATTAAATCATTATTGAAACTTATAATTATTACTTTTGATCCACAAGTTCATATATATTATTATTAATAATGATTATAAATATTCAGGAAATGATTTATTTTATGATAATTTACTTTTCGGAAATTATTCAAAAAAAGTGAGTTAAATTATTTTTGAAGTTATAAAAATTATTAATTTCATTAAATAATTATATTTTTTATGAATCTTTTGAAACAAATCTTAGAATATGTACACAAAATAATAATTGGATTTATGATTATTTTTTAAAAATTACTAATATAATTTACAATTTATGCTTTTTTTCGGATTTCAGGTTTTGGTTTTTTTTCGACAAAAATATCTGAAATATTAAATTAATTTTAGTATTAAGGGTAAATCATATGAAGATACATTCTCATTTACTCGAAATTTCCTAGCAGAAACCTCAAAATTTAAATTAAAAATTTTTTACGCCTTTTTATTTTTTTAAAAATATCAATAAATTAATTTATTATAGGATTTTTTAAACTTTTGATGGCTTGCATGTTTTATTATGGGTTGTGTTAATGGGCATTATTTTATTTCTCTGTCACTTTTTGTGTTTCTATAGTGTAAGGTTTGTTTCAGTGATTATTTTACAAACAACCTTAAGGTGAGTTGGTGTGTTTATATGCTATAAATTTATTGATTTTTGTTTTATATTATAGGTGATTTCTGTCAAAGTGGCTTGGTGTAGTAATCCGCAGACAACATAGTTGTGAAAATACAAACTAATTAATTAATGAAATAAAATTTTGTTGACGACATCAATAATTTCTTTCAGAAAACAAAACCATTGAAATCGGCAGGAATAATAGTGACTTGTCAAAAGCAGCTCATATAAACAAATGGAAACTTGAATAATTTTCCAATATTTTGAATAGAAAATGCTTTGCAGTGAGCAGAAAATATTACATACTGAGTGTAATAAATACATTGAAAACAAAATATATTTCTAACTTATTCCCAAGAAATATCACAATTCGGTCGTTGTTTTTAAATATTCTTTCCAATGCAACAAGCATTGTTTTAATTGTTCGACATCGGTGCATCTGTAGAATACAATTGTGCAATTCATCGCTCTCCAGACCTTCGAAAGTGTGAACATCTGAAATTGTGAATCTGAAAAATAATTAATATTTAATTAATACTATTAAATAATTATAATTACAAAAAATATTGATTTTTACTAATTAATGCATTAAAACAACGTCAATAAATATGTAAATATTGATAATATCATTGTAAATTATACATAAATTTCACACTAAACATTGCCAATATATAATTTGTGTATTGGAAAACATTAAGAGGGAAAAAATCTGTGACAAAACTGAAGCTTAAAAAATACGTTTATAAACACAAATAAATAAGAAATATTTTTCTATCGTTTTCGACATATTATTTCTTTAAAATATATTATCTGCATTTGATTGGATATCAATTTGATTTAAATAATGTGGAATATAATTAATTTAACTAATTAAAATTATTAATAATTTATTAAATAAAATTCTATTACTGATTGTGTAGATTAGTGGTTCTTAACGTTTTTAGCTACTAGCACCCCTAAAGTGTTCAAACAAAATTCTCGTACCCCTTACCAAAAATAAGGAATTGTATAAATTGGGAAAAAAACAATGCACAATATATTTTTTATTAATATTATGTGCATAACAATTTTTTAAAAATCTTAACTATTATCTAATCAATTAAATAAAATAAAAGAGGTTAGGTATAGGATTAGATCAGTTCTGGACCAAAAAAAATCCAGTTATGGTTAGTTTTTGCATTTTTTTAGATTCGAACCCGGCGGGTACTTAAGTGCATAAGTACCTACTAATTACAGTGAATTTGTAAAATTGTAAACTCGCACCCCCCATATATACTAGATCGCGCCCCCGGGGGAACGAGCAACTTTGGTTAAGAACCACTGGTGTAGATGTTTGTTGTTGATTGATACTGTTTATTGAATTCCTTTTTTCTATATTACTACATTGAAATAAATTCCTCGTGCAGATTTGTTTTAATAATATCATTGAAAAGTTAATCATTTTATTAGGTTGTTGCAATATAAATGCAGGGTTTTAAACCTTAACTTTAAACGAATTTTATAAGACTCCATCAAATACAAAAAAGTAAAACCTGCATTTATATTGCAACAACCTAATAGCTTCATCACTTAGAATTTTATATATTCAATTATTTATTTATATTTTATATATTAAATTATTTATTTAATTATCGTTAGAAAAATTATTTTTTTCAACCTCCACAAAACATGACATATGTAGAAAAATCCAAATCTTACGGGAAGTGATTATTATTCTCTATGTTGCTTCGTTCTTTCTGAACGTTTCTTAATTCCTTGAGGAAGGTATTTTTTTCTCTCTGTTTCGAACTCATGACTATTGTAACAAGGTCCCAGTTGTACGCCTGCATGAAATCAACAAATGCACGAGCAATATGCCAATTCATTGGCTCGAGACGTAACGCCATGGAATTTGCATAATTCTGGAAGAAATTTTTAAAAAAATCTTCGTCTTCAGAATCCTACTTCCATTTGACCCGACCTATCGGGAAACCAAGTTATAACAGGAATCTTTATGATGGATGATAAATACAGAAAATATTCCAAGCCACTATCGGCATTCTTTTTGTCAACCTCATCGCCATCGTCATTTACAAGAAGCAACGTATTTGTTATTGGTTGGATCCTTGTTCCTTGAAATTCTTTGCAGACCATTCGCATCATTTTCCGAGGATTGAAATTTGTCCGAAAATATTTCTCATAATTAAAAGTCAAATCCAGTGAGCTTTTCATTGGATTTTCTTTCATCAATTTGATAAGATGTTGAAGATCTTCATCCAAGGCTTCATATTTGATTGTACTCTTCTGCAAGTTCGCAACATTGTTCTCGAAATGAATTGCTTTCAGTCGTATCCTGATGAGGCTGCTAGCATCGAAATCTGCCCGGGTAGAGAGGAAATATAAAACGAAAACTGATGAAGAATAAATGAAATTCAGCAGGGTCCTGAATTATTGATGAGAATGAGATTATAAAATTTCAATATAAAATAATAACCAAATATTTATTGTTGTTTTACTGAAGTAAAATTTTTCATTGGAAAATATTTTGACATGATAGTTTTTAGAAAAATCGATTTCATATTTTTAGTATTTAATTAACCTATTTATTTATAATTAAATTAATAATTTAATTGATTAATGAAATATGTTTAATTTATATTTTCACAATAATAATTACTATAATATTTATTATTGGATTCCTAGTAATATTAAAACAACAATAATTAAAACCGATTTATAAAAATTTTTAAAAAAAAGTTTTTGAATTATTATTAATTTTTGTAACAAAAAAAATATTGTTATTATTATTATTTTTATTATTTTATTAAAATCGTAATTATATTAGTGTATATTTTTAAAAAAAAATTTTTCACCTGGAAAACTTCTAATTTTTTGAGCATATTTTTTAAATAATCGTTAAAGCTCATTTTTCTCTAAATTGTTGAAATACCCTCTCCAAAAAAAATTAATAAATTTTTAATTCTGCTAAATTCCCAAATTTTGTCTGAATATATTTTAAAAGAATATATAATTTCTATAAACTTATCATTGCAGTTGCCTAAAGTTTTTATTCATGAAAATTTTGTTTTATTATTATTATAATATTTCTAATATTTTTTATATATAAATTTTATGTGCTTTTCTCTTTTTTATAAAAAATTTTAATTTAATTAATTTAAAAAATAAAAATATATATATTTCTATTTATTTCATTATAATTATATTTTGAGCTGACTAAAAAATGAAGAAAAATATCAGTTGTAAAGAATGCAACATCAGCTAGATTTGTATGATAGTGAACTGGATAAATAAATTGTCAGAATAATTTTATTATTAAAATATTTTTATATAAAATTTTCTGCAAAAAAGGTCAAAATTTGGTATAGAGATATTTTCCGGTAAACAAGACTTTTTTTATACAAAGCACATGTTGACATTATCTTAAAGTCAAAATGGCAATTTCAGACCCATCATTTGGGTATTTTTAAACACTTTCAAGGCCTTATAGAACATTGAAATAAAAACCATATGTGTTCTGGGAAGTCATTTTTGTTAGATTACATTTATATTGCAGACATGTAATGTTGTTTTTTATAAAACTAAACCCCATCTGAAACTGTGAAAGCAAGAACCTTTCTTTTGGGGTTCTCCCAAATCCTGCACAAAATAAAAGTTTACTCAAAGATTTTATTAGAATACTAACATGGGGCACAACACCAAGAAAGTTAATATTGTAAAAAAACTGGTAATAGAGTAGAGAGAAAACTAATATATATATATATATATATGAGTAATGTGTGTAGTGAAAATATTCACAGTCGAGACTGAATATTCACTGAATATTCTATTGTATAAATATTGTACACATACATAACCTAAAATAATCGTAAATGTAAACAGTTTTCAAACATAGTGTATACACTGGACTTTATGCTTTAACTGTGAAACACACTTTAGTCAGTCTAGGCTGACAATTAACACTCACCAGTTGGTGTTTACACTCACTGTGTTAGGACTGCAACTCACACATAAATACACAACATTAGCAGAAAAGTCCAATTATTTATTTAACAAGAATGTTTTTCAATACTACTATACTCATTAATTATTATCACAAGTAGTCTACTTCAAATGAGTTCGATTTACAATATCCAATTCAGACGTCGTATTGATAGTGTGGAAGAATAAATAATATCATTTACTAAAATAAATTGAAGAGAACTATTTCATAGTCGAAAATTCGCTTATTTTTTTGAATAAACTTAAAACTTGTAGAAAAGGCTTAGCGTATATTTTACTTATTATTTTTGTGAATTTGATACTACTACCAAAAAATAATTTTTATATATAAAAATGGAGTAATAGTGAATCGTTTGTAGAAAGTTTACAAACAACATTTTATATAACAAATTATATTTCATAGAACTTTCTAACCAATATTTATATATATATATATATTAATATAACAATGGAATTCGTGCGTTATGTCACTTGCGTTGGTTACGTCATTCGTGAAAATCATTCCTATGACTAAATTATAAAGCATTGAATGGTAAATTGAAGGAAAATCGGATAAAATTCATTGCGTAGTTGAAAAAATCTTGACTGGTCAAAAATATTACAAAAATATAAACATAAAAAAATAAAAGAATAATAAAAGCCAAACTCAAAAGTTGAAAGTTGAAGAAATCTTTTAACATTTATTAAAATTATAAAAATAAAATATTATTAACTTAAATAAAAAACTCTTACATTTTTTGATTTATTTACTAATTCCGTTAAAATAAATACTTATTTGATTTTTACAGCTTTCTTATTAAATAAATTTTTATTTAATAAAATAGAAATTATTTGTTAATATTTCGACCAATCAGAACGCGATTTCAGTTTTATGACTTGGAAATTAATACTATCGTGGGAAACTGTAATTGTTTGGGAATAATTACGTGTAGAAAGGTAATAATTGGTTTTGATTGTATTTAATAAGTAGGATATTTAATATTTATACAGGCAATTGCGCAGAAGAGGAAACTAGAAAAAGTTAGATATGCTCATCAGTGATACAAAGGTATTATGCTTTTCAATATTATAATTGCCCATGAGAGAGGGGGGGGTGATCAGTGTAATGTTATGGTAAGGTGAGCATTTGAGGTAAATGTACATCTCGTGTATAAAAGTGTGAGGGTGTCACAAATCTGTAATGGCTTGTGATTAAAAGGAGGATGAGGGTTTTTCTAGAAATGTGAAATCGCATGACATTATATCAAACATCGACAAGTTTTTAATTTTTGATTATTTACATTTTGTTACGCACACAGTCACATTTTAGATTTTATTCTTTTTGATCATTCAGTGCATCAGTTCATTTGACAAACCCAGTTATTTATTTGTTGGATTTTAATGACAATCGGTTTCGTAGCAATGAATTCTCGGTGTCCTCATTTAAAGCACTCAAACACCAAACTCAAGGACGTCTAATCAAATTATCCCACCTCGTTACAACAATTTATATACTTTTAACAACACTTCAAACCTTTATCATTTTAATAAAACTTTAATCTGTATTATTTCGATATACTTGATTCACTATCCTTGCGCTGAGATCAGTCTTCCAATGGTAGATCTCTCTTCTGGTAACCAAAGAATAAAATTACTACGAACTTGCAATAAGTTATTTTTTGGCTTTGTTCTGCCCTTCAAAATTTCTTAACTTTTATCTTCGACCAAATTGGCAATATATGAAATTTTTTCCTTGCTTATATACCCTCCTGGTAATAGGATTTCCTTTTGAAAGATTAATTTTTTGACAAGATTGATGATCAAGAAACTTTATAATTTTCCCTGTGGTAAATTTATTATTGTCGGGTTCCCTTTCGATTCGGGCTGTCCCTTATATTGCAATATTTCCGAATCCAATTCAATAATTTTGTTGACTTCCCGGGTTTCCTACATTGCTCGGGTTTTCCATTAGCTAATTACTTTTCAATTGATTTTAATTTTCTTTAAATATTTCCTTCTAAAAGCAAACAATTTATCTTCTAATTCTGTTGACTTTTGTTGTGGTTTTGAAGTATCTAATTTCAATTTTGGCAGTAACCCACAATATTAAAACAAATAATAATAACAATAATAAATGACATAATATTTTCTACAAAATTTGACTATGAATCAGATATATTTAAGGTATTCAAGAATTTTCGGCACAGCTTTTTTCAAGTGATTTAAAAGGCTGTGCTGAAAATTCGTGAATACCTTAAATAAATCTGATTCATAGTCAAATTTTGTAGAAAATATTATGTCACTTATAAAGAAATCAGAGGTGAAAAACAAAAAAAGTCCTTATAACAATAATAAGAATAAGAAAACACAATTTAACTAAAATATTTCTGACACCAATTATGACAATGACAAAATTCTTAACACAAATATGGATACTCAACACGAATAAAAGTGAAATGGCTAAAATTTGTTTTTATTTGATCAGAAAACGAAATATAATGACAAAATAACAATTTGTGTTAGAATATGGTATTGGAATAGGTAAACATTAAAATAAAACAAAAAAAGTTCTTCTTAAAAAGAAAGAGTTATGTTTGGTAAAGCATATCTTTAGATATATATGATATACATCCAAGCTGCCTTAACCTTTGTGGGTCTGTGATTAACTTGTGAGACTATGAAAATAAAATGTTACTGAAATCTTGATAATCTAAAAATGTTAAAAGTAATTCAGAAATTGAACGTTTTATTATTCTCACAATATATTTTTTATATCATTAGGGACCGGTGATGGATTCGTGACTAGCAATGAGAACAAATGCCCCTTCAATAGCTTACAAGAATTGTCATATATCAGTTTATTTTGCAGTCATTTATTACTGCTTTTAAAAATGATGACGTTTTTCAAAAATTAATTTTCGAAATAACAATTTCAAGTCATTGAAATACAATATATTAAAACAATAAATAAGCTAGTTTTTGACTAATAAAACGCTCACAGCGCTGTAGTACAACTTTGATTGGTTGATTTCGAACACAATTTTAATACATAACGTCATGTCAAAGTTATGTGTTGTGATTCTTGGTCATGTCGGCGATTTTCATTTAAATCTAAAGTTAAAGCCCCCCTACTAGATGACCATGATCCGTCACTGTCAGGAGCCCCGTTTACACTTTGTATAAATGTTTAATAAATTTTGGATTAGATCCATAAACATTTAAAGGATAATCTCAAATTTTCCGTAATCATTTTATTAGTAAGATTATTCTAAAAAAATTACAATCTGAATATTTTCCGACAAAATTTTCATTTCATTCCGTTTGTTGATTAATTGTGATTAATATTTTATGGGCATCAAGAGGCTAGATATAAAATTTTCTCCAAATATTTTTTATTTTACTAAAAAAATGTTACGGGGAGAGAGAGATTGAAAGATTAAAGAACCCCGGTCTCTAAGTTTGTATTTCAATTAAAACATTTTTATAGTTTTAATCATACATTTTTAGGAGAATTTTCTATGACTTCAATGTTTGGATTCATAAATTTCAAATAGATTAAATTTATAAGGTTTGAATTAGGAGCGTAATCGGGATTTAATTTAAAAGGCGAATGAAAATTTTTTTAGATAATTTTCAATTTTGAAACTTTTAATTTTATTGAAATTTTTTATATACTATTTAAGTTCTGTCCACTAGTTTGTTTACGATATATCGGATTCACTGAGTTGTAACTGCAAAACATCGCATAACATGTCTATAAATAGTAACATAATAACTGGAAAATTAAAATGCCGACTTGAAAAGGATTGTACGCCACTAATTTAAACAACACTTCTTTACTCAAAAATTCAGATATAATTTTTGGGAAATATAAATCTTTATTAAAATCCCATGAATTAAAAACACGTAACTCAAATACGATTCAATGTCGGAAAAATACAAAAACAAGTTGAGAACTTTAGCTAATTTTTATAAATAATAAAAATATAATTTTAACTAACATTTACAGTAAAACCTCGATTATCCAACACTTGATTATTCGACAGTCAGTTTGTCTTTCAAACATTTTAAAAAGCAGCATAATTAATATTTACTTATTTAAAATAGACAACAGTATAAATTAAAGAACCAACTTTTGTTACATTTTAAATATTCAAATTTTACTTGTCCATATTTCAATGAAGAGAAAATATTTTAACATTTTTAGCTTTATCTGATGAACCAGTGGCGGATTTATATGGAGGCGATGGAGGCGATCGCCCCCCCTTCTCCTTAGATTATTTTGAAAGAAATTTTTTGAGACTTTTACTTGGTGTTTGCAGCCCTTTGTTAAGAAATCATGCACTGTCAAATTTAATGCAGAAATATAATGTTGTAAATTATATTTTGAAGTGATTTAAAATTATTGAAATACAATTATTTGATGGAGACTAGAGAGTTTTGTTGTTTACTAATAACATATTTAACACTTTAATTTGTTTATTATTTTAACAATTTATAACACAAAATCTCGTTTACGATTTCACTACTTCGCAAAACGATCAATCACGTTTTAAGCATTTACTAAAATGTCTCTGTGTACATTACGTAGGGCCAATCCGACTAGTCTGTTTTCTGCTATTCGTGTTCTCAGCCAGGTTTTAATTCTTCGCTGGGTTGAGATGCTACGTTCAGCACTGCCAACACTTACAGGACATGTTTTAATAATTTGGAAAAACTTGTGAGTGATTGGATATTGCACCTGGTTACAAATTAAAAACAACAAAAAGATTATTAGGCAGTGATTATATTCCGTCCTCTTCCTTCATCCTCATGCATTTGCACTGCCATAGTTGAACTTCCGATGTAAATTCAGGTGTAGGTAAGTTTTGGATACTAAGTCCAAGAATGACGCAATTGACATTACCCATTGCAGAAACAGTTTCGGCAACACCTTTATGATTCAGCTTAATAATATTTTCTGGCATCAAAGAATTTTTTGTTTTAAAACAATCAACAGGTCTTTAATGCAATTTTTTGCTTCATGTAAGTCTAAACTTTTCTTTTGAAACAATTGACTGAGGCCATTTATTAGAGAGAACACATGCACAGCACAGCCTAAAGACACAATAAAATCACTTTCTCTAATTGATGATAATAAAGTTTTTGCTTTTAATAAAGTTGTTCTGTCATTTCATTTAGATATATTATAAAGTTCGTTAATTACTAGTGGAAGTTCAACACTAAACGTCAGCAAACATATCATCTAACACATCATGTTGTTTGAAAATGGAGGTAAATTAGGCTTATTAAGTAGATTGTTTAAAAGTGTTATGAAATTTAATAAAATTGTGTGGTGCGAATTTTAAATCGGACTATTGGATGTCATTACCTAAATCGCCCCCCCCCCTTACTAGATGGTATGGATCGGCCAATGTGATGAACAAATACAATTGAATTAATATTCGGGTTAAGATAACTTTTCCCATAATCTGCAGGCCGGATTGTGTTGGATAAAAATGCATTTTTGTAATTTTTAATAAATACAAATTATGTTAGATAGGGCAAACTTATGCCGTATCTGCTAATTGTGAATGATAATTCCAACAAGTCTCCTACAAATGAGTTCAATTTACAATATTCAATTCATGTCCATAGTGTCACAGTATCATCAACTAAAACTGAATGGTCACAGTTGACTTTATGTCTGTTTATTTTTAACTCATAAAACTGTTTGATTAATTTAGTTCTAAACTAAAGCACGTAAATTGTAACCGAAATGTCCACAAACATCCTAAACATGCCTTTTATACTCCCTTATCTAATGACACCTAAAGATAATTACCTTTCTAGTTGCAGTCTATCACCTTTAACCATTGACTATTCTCTGACAATTGTCAAGATAGTCACGCTTTATCCTATTTTTCATTTTCATTTTTCCGATTTTTCAGTTCAATCCTCGAGATAAAGATATTTTATCTTATTTCTTGTTGCATTTCTCATTTTCGTTTTGCACTTGTTAATTGAGAAAGCGACCTTGACGTATTTCTGTGTTTACCTTTATTTATTTATTATTTCCCTTCTCAATTTTTCTTTATTGCCCTTGATTTCCCTTTTCCGAGTTTCGTAGTGACATACTTTCAATATTATGCTTTTCCCTCCGAATTATTTTATTTAATATCTAAGTTTTTATTAATTATGAATATTTAAC
>CM039682.1:42806404-42811404 GCA_022537955.1 Schmidtea mediterranea
GGTTTGTAAAAATGAAAATAAATCATGATACATTTATGACTTTGATACGCATTTTCGTTGCCCAAGTGTGGCACAGTCAAATAGTAAGGCATATTTCCTAGATTTTCACGAAAAGACCAGTTATTAATACTAATGAGATTTTGTGTGCACGGACCACCAAGAATTGACTTGCGGACCACAGTTTGAGAAGCACTGTAGTAGACGACTAATTGGTACCCAATCCTTTCAAGTCTTTCTAATGTTGACGGTTTCCTCGGTGATTTTATTCTGCATAGCTAGTTTTATGTCAACTTACACCGCAACAGGATCTGTGAAAATCTACACGAATAATGTTACTCGTGTTTGTAAAGTTATTCATTGCTATGGTCCTTACACCCAAAATGCTGGAATAAGAGTCACCAGGTGATCTATATTACCCTATGTAAAACCTAACTGGATTTTGGGGAAATTTTCCTTTCAGATTATTATTAAGCGGAGTCAAGGGTAAAATGTGAGGAGTGAAGAAATGTTTTATATTTGCAGACTCCGTAACAACATTAACATTCTTAAAATGTTTCTTAAATTTGAAAAAAACTAGTAGACAAAGCTAGAAATTTGTATTGCATACAATTAATTTTTAATCTTTTGCCATAATAAAAATAAATAAAATATTTTTTAATTGAAAAAATTGTTGATTTTTGTCAAATTTACTTTTATTTATTGATTTTTAGTGTTTCAGATTTTCTCAAATTTTATTGATTTTGCTGATTTCTTTATTTTTATCCCTTTATTGATATTATAGATTTTAATTTTATTGATTTCATAATTTTATTGATTTTTCTCAACTTTATCATTGATTTTTATATTGATTTTAATATTTTTTTGATTTTCTCAAAATTTGTTGATTTCTTTATTTTTATCATTTTATTGATATTATCGACTTTAATTTTATTGATTTTTATATAATAATTTTAATATTTTTTTTATTTTATCAAAATTTTGCAAAATAATGTGGATTCAAAAGTACTCACTAGCCACATTCAAAGCTCTCCATTGTCCTAGGCAAGAATATTTCTTATTTCTGTATGGTGGACAGCAAGCTTGAAATGTGACCATTCTATTCGGATTCAGGATTGGTTCATTATCTCTGATGAGTAAAATTGACTGAGAGGAGCCGTTTTCGTTGATAGTCTTCAGCCCGTCAATCTGCACTTGGGCCGGCATTAGTATTGATTCCTTTTCAGCACGACCATTTTTCGTCACGGTGAAATACGAACGGCACTGCAAATAGTCACTTCCATACAGAAAGAATCGGCCAGTCATGTCGATGTCAGTCATATCGGTTACTGAACATAAGTTAAACCAAATAAGTGAAATAGATTTTTAATGAAGTAAAGGGTAAACCCTTCATGGCCATTCCGAATTTCAGCATTAATTTACTGGGTGTTTTATTATCATCTTTGAATATAAAATCCGACAGCAAAAATGCATAATTTCGATTTTTAAGGCCATAATGAAATAGAAAGAGATGAGGAAAATAATCATGGAAAGCTGGGTCTCTCAAGTTCAATACTGTCCCCCCCCCGTAGATTGGCTTGTAACTCTTAATAGAGAACCTCGAAATATTTCAGTATTTCACTATTTATATGTTTAAAGATTTTATGCATTACATATTTATATATTTCCTCTTGTTTTTATAAATTATTTTTTTGCAAATGAATTTGAATTATTTTTCAATCAACCAATTATATATAATGTACTATTGGGACGAATGATCTTGCTATAAAATATCAATGATTTTAGTTGCAACTTGTTTCGGTAATTTTCAATGTAATTTATATTGCTAATATAATATCTGGTTAGTAAAATAATAACTCTATTTCTGGAAAAATAATCCGAGCCTCAAAGGGTTAAACTTTTTAAAATTTCCCATTACAATTTTAATAATCGAAAATTTTTTAAATTTCTAGTATTTTCCATTTTAATTTTTTTTAATATTTTTAATTTTTCAATTTTTAAGTAATTTTTTATCAAATTTCAAAAATTATTTTTCAAAATATTTTCTGCAATACTGAAACATCAACTCTATGATCAACTAAATTGTTTCGTTTTTAAATTAAATATAGCTAAAAGTTTACGTATGTTAAATCATGTTTGTTTTTTTAATATTATTAAAATAATTGAAAATTTTAAATTACATTAATTTTTAAAAATTAGAATAAAAGTAAAAAAATTTAAAATTTAAAATTAATTTAAAATATATTTTTAAAAATATTTATTTATTAAAAAATTAAATTAATAAAAAATAATTTGTTTAAATTAAATAATAATAATAATAATAATAATAATAATAATAATAATAATAATAATAATAATAATAATAATAATAATAAAATTAATAATAATAATAATAATAATAATAATAATAACTAATAATAATAAATAATAATAATAATAATAAAATTAATAATAATAATAATAATAATAAAAATAAAAATAATAATAATAATAATTAATATAATAATAATAATAATAATATTAATAATAATAATAATAATAATAATAATAATAATAATAATAATAATAATAATAATAATAAATCAACATACAAAATATTTGATTATTTAATCGCAATTAGAAAGATTTTTCCAATATAAATTTGATTAATAAAATGAGAAATAATTTAATAGAGAACATTATCAAATATGTAAAGCATAAATAATTGAATAAATAAATTTCATTACATTTCATGGGAACCACCGTCATCATAGCGGGTCCCCTCGATAAATGCAAAAAAAGTTTGGAATAGTGAGGATAATTGTAAATATTTTAATTTTCTCATCTCAGAATTCAACTAAAAATTTAGAAAATTAGTAATAAACTAATATAAAAAATATTTGAAATACAAACATATTTTTTCTTGCAAAAAATTTAATTTTTTTTTTTTTGGAATCGCGTTAAAATCAAATCAAATCGAGTAAAAAGAGAATTAGGTGTTTATAGAGTTGTTATTTATCCGAGCAATTCAATATATCTAAAGTTTTTGTGCAATTCTACTATTTGTTGTCTTTGTGCTAAATTTAATTTTTATTCTCCTTTATTATTCATTCAAATAAATTACATCACCACACAGGCAAGTATGTATGTCGCTATAATATAAGGCTATTGATGCTTTTTTCGTATATGATAGAAGTGCACCATCAGTTGATGAGAGAAAATTTTAATTTTTACAGGGTGGCTGAGACCTTATTTATAGAGAAGTAAAATGCCACTATCAGCATTTTTGCTCTCATAAAATCACATCTTCTTTTGTTTTATTTTTCCACTTTTCTATTTGTAAATTAAAATAAATTATCATCCAATGAAATTAAGTTAAAATATTAGCACTTGAATGACATGGGCGTTGAATAGGAAACAAATTAACTCATCTACCGGTTATTAAAAATTTTTATTGCTATTTTCCGCGCTTTAATAGAAGAATCTTCAGTTGTTGAAGTTTTTCTTTTAAAAAATGATAGAGATTGAGATCTACATTTTAGCGGACCGCGATTCGGGTGTATTGGATAAAATTTAATAGTTCAAGCCGACTGCAGCCCTGATAACCGGTAAAGGAATTAAACATAAATTGACAGTCGAAATGAAGATGAATAAAAATCTAAAGAAAAAAACAGATCAAAGGTGAAAAATAAAGATAAAGGATTTTAGTGATGTTTTTTTATTTAATTTAAAATTTTTCTTAAATTTTATAATTTTAATTAAAATGTAGGTAGATGTGAGCCCTCGCGTCACCATTTGTTACCGCGCACTGGTTAGCAACCAAACCCTACCCTAGCAAAAACTCATAACGGAGATTATTGATTTCACCAATTATTGATTTTAAATTTTACTGATTAAAGTGAATTTATTGATTTTTAAGTGTAAATATTGATTTTAAGAAAATTTTTCTTTTTTAATCGCTCTATAGCGCGCGCATTTGAGATTTTCAACAAATTAAACATAAACCAACAGTCAAAATGAAAATAAATAAAAATCTTAAGGAAAAAACCGATCAAATGTTAAAAATAAAGACAAATGATTTTAGTGATTTTGTTCTATTGAATTAAGAATTTACGCGTGATTTATTTTATTTTCGTTTTTTTAATTTTATAACTTTAATTAAAATATTAATAATATTGTAATCAAGACAACTGACCGATGATGTTCAATTTTAATTCCTTAATAACCGAGGTGTATTTGGCAGAAAACCCGATGCATTTGTAATTGAGTTGGATACTTTTCCGTGACTTTTTAGAAACGGTTAACTGCATATGAAACTGATCGAGTTTGATGACTTCCATTTCCGTGTTCGGAAGGCAGTCCACGCAGGAAAAGCTGATATCATCAATGAAGCTTCCATTGCATATAATAATAAATCCAATCAGCTGGTATTCGGTCTTCCATTGTGGATGGACATAGGTGAAGTCGAGTTTAGGACGGTCTGACAATCAACTCAAATAAGTGTACACAAAAACAAAGGATGATGATCACCTCCTGCGTACACCTGAATTGGAGTCGTTATCTCACCAAGAAAAAGGCAGAAGGCAAACATCGTCATATTTTCATACTTTTTTATGAAAAATAATTCCTGTGATTCGTTGTCCCATTTCCGGTTTAAGTAATTGCTCAGTTGGGATAATGGAAACGAGTAATAGGTGGTATAGAGAATGTATATCGGCATCGAGGAAACGGAGTACGGGGTCATATTTTGATAGTACATTGAATGGCACATAACTCTGTCCCCGGGATTGAAATCGTACAAATCTGCCGATTGGGCAATATTATTTATTAGTAATTTTGTTGAAAAGCGACCTTAATTGTTTCACTTATAATAATTTTTTATTTTCATCAACTTATTACTCCCCAATACAAAAGGATAAACTCCAACTTCTTTATAGGCGTTCGTGTCATTAGATTCATAGTTCCCGATGTAACAGAGAATCGAAAGACCGCCAGCCGTATTCGTTAGGTTCTCCGGAATAACA
>CM039682.1:42813904-42893904 GCA_022537955.1 Schmidtea mediterranea
AATCATTATTAACTGTGCAAACCGAAAAGGCAGAAGTGATTTGTTTTAGAATTAATATAATGTAAATAATAAACATTATAATTGATTATTATTATTTAAATTTTATGCAAATGACACGAAATAATTGAAATTTTAAATTTCAATTTAATAATAAAAAATGTATAGCTAAATTATTAAAAAAAATAAGAATAATTTTTGTTAAACTAAGCTTTACAAAATATAAAAATGTTTACTTTAATTTATAATTGTCTTAAGAATTAATATTTCTTTTTCAGAATTGTTTTAAATTTATACATAAATAGTATGTTTTTGTCTATTAATGTGACCTTGAAACTTACTAGTTATATAATAGTCACATTTATGCTTTCTAAGTTATATCTATGTAATTTATCTGATGTTTGTTATATTCTTATTCCTAAATATAATTCAGTGGTTCCCAACCTGTCGATATCGCCCGGTTTGGGGCAAAAAACTATCGAAAGGGGGTGGTTGGTTATTATAAAAACATACGAAATTTTTTAAAAATATATGCTATGATTTACTATAAAATGGTATTGTTTAAGTATATTTTAGTTGGATTATATTTTTAAAAAATCAAATCTATGGATTATTTTTCGTTGCATATGCTTCTATTAGTAATGATCATTATAAAATTTAAATAAAATTTTCTAATTAATTTTTGAAATTTACTTTTTATTTTATTTATATTTGATAGTTAAGCTATTTTTACTAATACAATTTTGAATAAATAGATTTTTATTTAACTTACTTTAAAATTTCTTTTTTTGTTATTGCAAAAATCTTTATAAAATATTCCAGAATACATTTGACTGTAAAAGCGTCAGATTTTCAGGTAATTTTGCGATTTATTGTTGAACTCATGAACGCTGAAGAAGATCTTGCTGCAACTCTCGAAGATGGTAGCTTGGAAATAGATTATATTCAGTCAAAATCTGATGATGTAATCATTCAAGTTCACCTTCAGAAACTGAGCCATTTCAGACCTAAATGTCGTCATGTGACCTAAATATGAAAAAACGTGATTTCATAATCCAGTTTACCATAAATAAAGACCTCGCTATAAAAATATTTCAAGAGTCAACATAGACTTCAGTAGAATGGCATTGAAGGCAGCTCCGACAGCAAAATGTAAGTTTTAAATGAATTATAAAGGAATAGGTACATAAGATCAGCTTATAAGGTAAGGAAAAAAACTACTCTGTGAAGCGTAAAACCCTAAGATGGCTTTCTGCTCTTTTTGCACTATGATCGATAAGGCTGTTTACAACGTTTTTGTGGTTTATGTGACTCAGAAATGATCCAAATTCAAGTTGTGATCTAAATAAAGATTCGGTTCAGTCAAAAATTCCCAAAGTTAAACGAGAAAGATGCAATATTTGTCAGGTCAGCAAAGCAAAAGCTCAAATAAGTTGTGATAAATGTTGAAATTTCGTGTGTAAAAATCACGTAAAATCTTTTATTAATAATATTATATTATAGTAAAATAAAATTAGGCCTCCTGATCACGTTATGGGTTTATGTAATATTTTTACCATGTTCTCGAGGGTTAATAAACTTTTTCTAGTTACCACTTTTTATCAATGCTCGAATAGAAATCGTAGTCAAAGTCCATAAAAGTGTCTTTTTGCAAATGACATCATCAAGATCAGTGTTTCTCAAGCTTTTTTAACCATCGCCCCCTTAAGACATAATTTGATTCGCCACCGCCCCCTAAAAATTATTTAATTGGATAATATACAAAATGTATTACATGTAAATAATAAATTTTAACGGTACAGAACATTTGCTACCGGATTGCTCCAATAGCGTTATTTAACAGAAACTTGTTACAACTTGATTGCGTACGGCGTGCGGGCTATCCTAAGAAATTTATGTTAAGTATTTTAAGTTTTATACCGTCATACGGGGCAGAAATATAAACTAATTATTCGTTATTGTGTAGTAGGTAGGTTTTAATTTTAGTGACATTTAAAATATAAAGTAAATTATATTACAAATCTACCATCGCCCGCTTAACCCACGTCAACGGCCCCCATTTTTTTCTGGGCCTTTTAACGCCTACTCGCTAGGTCTCAAACGCCCACAAAGGGGCGTTATCGCATATTTTGAGAAAGACTGATAAAGATGAACACGAAGCATGCACTGTACCGGAATATTATAAGACAAATAAAACTTCTATATAATGAGAATGATGATAAATAGTTGTAACATGAAAACCATTAATGTACGATGGGTTTTTTCAGGACGGGAAACTCCTCTTCTATTCCAACTGTACGGGTGTCCATGTATATTTATATTATAATGTGACTACCTGCGTGTCTGTCTCTTTGGGTATGTGTCACTCCATAAAATTTCGCTTAATTAATAAATTCATATTCAAAACTTAAATCTATGTTAAATCAATATAAATTATTTTATTGAACAACATATTAAAAGAATATAATTTTTTAAGTTATAAGGTTTTACTCGTCGAACAAATAATCTTTCAAGTTTTTAGGTTTTATTAACAATATTTGTTTACGATATTACATTCATAGATTTAGCATCAATAAAATTTATTAGCGCTCACTGCAAAAACGTAAAAGTATTATTTTGCCAGTGCATTTTTCATATCTGAAATGATATTTCATTTGATTCAATCTAATAATTTCGGTAAAACGTCACATAACAAACCTATATTTATAATTGTATGAGTCTTATCCAATAGTCATGGACGGGCTTAGTTTACAAGGTTTTACAATATTTAATGAGATTTGATACTGTTTAATTTTTATCGTCATCTATATATTTGTTACAGTAATTTGTGGACTATTTTTAAAAAGAATTCTCTCAAATCCCTAAGTGCTTCCGAAATTTTTCTACGTGCTATTATCATATACTTGGCATTATAATATTTCACAGTGATAAAGGCAATGAAAATAGAGCAATGGTGAAAAAGATTAAGATTTTACTTCCAAAAATATGTTTCGTATCTTTAACTTTTAATTCGATTTAATAAATTTTCTAAAACAAAATGAAGTCCATGAGACAATCTCAGCTTCATAAGGCTTACTCAACAGCTTCCATTGAAAGTAAAACAAATGGTATCAATCAAATAAAATAATTGAAAAAAAAGAGTCAATCTCAACAAATTCTGGTCAAAGAATAACAAAATAAAGAAAAACTATAATTAATCACATAAAATTGTCCATCGGGTCTAAGGTGAAAATTGTGACGGCTCTAACTAAGCCAGTGGTCAAGAATCAAGATATTTGTGTTCATTTATCCGGGGATTTGTTTCACGGTTTTTGGTTTTGAGTTGTTGCCACGGATCCTTCTGTTGCTTGTTTTATCGGTTTTTTTATAGGGAGGTTTTTACCTCCACAAAAAAATGGAACACCGAATACACTTTCCTGGAAAATAATCGCCATGCTTAAGATAATAAGAATAAGATAAACAAGCGCCAATAAAGGTATAAATAAATAAAACGAAACACTATAGTCGGTATAAAAGATTCTCGGATTAAAAACTTTGAATGTTGAAGAAGCTGTTGTTGAACCTCTTTCATTTCTAGCCTCACATTGCATGGTATATTCTCCGGGAAAATCCCAAGGTCCGATTAAGATGAAGGTTTCCGAATTGATCAATGTTGATGGACCTTTCAGTTGAGTCCAAGAAATTGATGGCCTTGGAAATCCGTGCGCTTTGCAACGTAGGAATTTTTTATATACCATGATCTTTTGGACTAAATCTATTGAAACATTGGCCGGCATCATTTCTACCCTAACTGTTCGAGTATCAAAGGTAGCATTTTCGGTTTTGGTTGTACATGTAATTTTTATGTTGTTACCCACATCTCTAGGAAGAAAGGAGTAGGAACCTTGATTTATATTGTTGGAGATTATGATGTTGTTTATACTGATTGATATGTCATAGGTCAATGATGTTTTACAGTTAAGCGAATCAGTAGTGCATGAAAAAATATCACCGACAAGGTACATTGTTTTATCAACAGGAGTTATATATATAGGAGGAGGACTTGTCTTACATGCTAAATTATTATTAATATTATTATCATTAATAATAATAATAATAATAGTAGTAGTAGTAGTAACAATAATAACAATAACAATAACAATAATGATAATAATAATAATAATAATAATAATAATAATAATAATAATAATAATAATAATAATAATAATTGTAAAGTGATCTAAGAGTAATTATCATAAACTAATCATATAACCTGGTCACAATGACATTGCTACTTGATAAATGATGGTCGAATGTTTGTGCGCAATGACCTATGGCAATAATATAGCTTAAACTAATAATACTCTCTTTTATAGATTATGCGATTGTAGGTACTATAAATAGTATGCCAATTGGATGACAGTATGGATTATTAAAATAAATATTGTGTGTAACTGTAGGGAATCAATTAATACAAAAAAGAAAACATGAACTGATATATTCCACAATAATTAAACGACATATTCCATTGAAATAAGTTTCATTTTGGACATTGCTTTGTATTCCCAAGTTACGCATGAAATGAGTCCAGATAAGAATGCATTGAAATAGATTCCGACAATTAGACAGCAGAAAAATTTCAGAATTCCAACTAATAAGACGTATATCATATTAGAATCAATTAACCTTAATATTTTAGGAATTTTTTCACATAATACTTTAATTTTTTTTAGAGCTTGGTTTAATTCTTTTGAGTAAAAGAAAAGGGTGGAAAAATTTAAATATAATGCATTTGTAATTTATTTATTAAATTATTATATGTATTAAATTGAAATGTCTGAAGCAATAACTATCATATAATAATAATAATTATTATTAATTAAATAAATTTGGCAACGATTTAATTAAAATATAACGCCAATAAAAAACTCTTCGTAATAATTATAATTATTATTATTATTATTATTATTATAATTATTAAAAGATAACGCCAATAAAAAACTCTTCGTACGATATATTTCGACAGCATAACTGTCATCTTCAGGTACACAAAACCAACTAAAAATATTATGAATTAACTTTTAATTTAAACAAATTATTTTTTTTATATTAATTTAATTTTGTAATAAATAAACATTTAAAAAATATTCAAATTCTTTTAACTAATTTAAAATGTTATTTATATAAATATTATAATTTTTTAAAAAATAATGTAATTTACAAATTCAATTATTTTAATAATATTAAAAAACGTTTTTTTAAAAAAACAATACATAAACATGATTTAACATACTTAAACTATTTAAAAACATTCAAAACATTCGTAGTCACAGCACTTTGCACATTAATCATTGGATCCAATGACCTTATCAGTAATGCTTCACATATCACGCGTTCCCAATAATTATTAAAACTTTTCAACAAAATTCTAAAATCAGACATTTCTATTTCACTTTTACAGCCTCTATCGTGTTCACTAATATTGGTCAAACCCTTCAATCGACAATGCTCTAGAACTCGAGTACAGAGATGACGGAAAGTCTCTCCAATGTATGTGGCATTACACCCATTACATGTAAATTGATAAACGAGATCAGAACACAATCGAACCGGAGTTTTTGATTTATTAATAAACATATTGCGTACCTTACACGAATTAGAGACGATCTTATATTCTAAATTTCCCATCTGTTTACTTAACTTTTTTTTATAATTTGTAAAACCTTCAGAATACGGCAATACTAACACAAATTTAGGCTCAATTTTTTTATGTCCATTTTTACTATCATTTAAATCAACAATCAATTCACACTCATTTGTCAAATAACATTCAGACTATCCAACACATGGATCCTTAGGATTTTTAATCAATTTGTCAACAGTCTCTTTTATCAATAACAATAAAAATGATTGAGAATATCCATTCTTTATCAACAACTCAGCCAATTACATTATTTTTTAAAAAATTATAATAAGGATAAAAACTATAATATTTATATAAATAGCATTTAAAATTAGTTAAAAGTTATTTGAATATTTTTTAAATGTTAATTTATTACAAAATTAAATTAATATAAAAAAAATAATTTGTTTAAATTAAAAGTTAATTCATTATATTTTTAGTTGGTTTTGTGTACCTGAAGATGACAGTTATGCTGTCGAAATACATCGTACGAAGAATTTTTTATTGGCGTTATCTTTTAATAATAATAATAATAATAATAATAATAATAATAATAATAATAATTATAATTATAATAATAAATAATTTTAATTATAATAATATTAAAAATAATAATTATTATTAATAATAACACTTAAATAGTAATTAATTATTTATTGTCATAATTGTAAAAAATGTTGTATAGGGATAATAAATATTAAAAAAAATATAACATAAATCATTAAAATAATGAAAATAATAAAAGATAAAAATAAAAATTACATTTTAATTTTAATAGTATCATTTGAGCAATGCCTTGAATAGAGCACCCGATATGAACAATGTAATCAGAAATGCTATAATAGGATTTACCGTCAGGTTTCAAACCTTCAAGAGGCATATTTACTTCATCGAGAAACCTACTATCAATTTCGGTACCATTTGGATATATAACACGCATTTTAATTTTTGTTTTAATCCGCCTCTCGCCATTACATAATCCTGGAGTCAAATCAGATGTATAATTTGCGCAAATGATACATTTTAATAAGTTTCCCGGATAAATATTCTGAAGGTCCAGATTGTATTCTATCCGATAATCCTCTATAAAGACAAGATTTAAATTGTTTTAATTAACCAAAATTTAATTATATATTTAATTTCATTGATGGAATTCTTAATATAGGCGGAATCCTAATAGAATCCCTTATATATACAAAAAATATCATTTTGAAGAACTTTAAAAGAACTAGAAGATATGGAAGCATAGAAATGTGACCAAAGAAGATTTTTTTAATCTCATTCGAAGTGACAGGACTAGTTGTTGCGATTATTTTCTGACTTGTATAAAGCAGTTAAAACCATTTTTTTCATAGTCTCAAGCAGCTTTGTCGAAAAAAAAATATACATTTTTAATATAATATATGTAAAGATTACTTTGGCATTCTAGAGATTCCGACATTTATTATTTTTTAATGAAATTGTGTTGCGTTTTGTTACCTGGTGAAAAAATGGCAATAAAAGTTGAAAATTACAATAACAAAATTTCAAAAAAAAATAATAAATGATATTCTTCTCAAGAATGTTAAAGTATTTTTTTATTTAAAATTCTAATTTTTTATTTTTTATATTTAATTTTTTTTAAATTTTTTTTTAAATTTTAAAATTTGTTTTTAAATTCTAATACTACTGTTATACATGTACTTTCTTTCTTAATAAAGGAATCTTAATAAAAAAAAACCTAAGAAATAAATATATAAATGTGTGAGCTCCTCTCCAATAAGATTTCTTTTTAATCACTTGATAAAACAATTGAATAATTTCGAGTATGAAAATCAAAAATTTTTAAAAAATGTTAAAATCTATGAAATAATCATCGAGTAAAACAAAAGTAATTTATTATGTAATAGCTTACTTGGACAAAATTTTGAAAAATTTTATGGAGTATCGCAAAAAAAAGACTACATAGTCACCGATTAAAACAAAATTGAAAAAATATATAGTTGGGTCCGACCTTGAATCGGCCACAATGAGCTAAAGTTTTATGAGAGTCGGCAAATCACATTAATCTGAAGTTTACACATTTATCTATTGAAATAAGGCTTAGAAATATTAAATAAAATATAACTGAATAAACATTATTATTATTGAAATGTATTATTGAAAACATTTATATTGTTGGCATATTAAATGTTCGTCGATGGATAGATTTCTCGATCCGACTCCTCGTGTTCAATAATCAATAAGACAAAATTCCAACAAAGAAATCTTTATTCACAAATATTCACCACAAGATACAATTATTTGCGCTTTCGTAAACACCCTAAGGGTATCACGTAATAAGTTACTGCAATCTGATTAACTTTTTTATGTGTATTACTTTCAACTCGTTTCTCAAAACTCGTTAAATTTTCCTCTTCGACCAACTGGCAACTTATTTTGTTTTCGGTTCCTTTTATAATTTTGGGTTGCCATTAATTTGGATTAGAGCTAGGGAAACAATTTTTCCCGGCCGGACAATTTATTGCCCATTTTACTAATTCCTGGAAACCCATTAGGCTTGATTAATGGGTTTGTCGGCAAATAATTTAATTAATTAATTAATCTTTTTTGTGCTACTGACCCTTCAATATATCTCATATCAGTCTAATAGTATTTTATTCGTCTTCAAAATAAAATTTGTCACCGGTTACCACTTTTCCCCCCGAAAAATATTGATTTTGACTTTTTTCAAAATTTTAATTGATTTTTATTGATTTTGATAATTTTAAAATTTTATTATTTTTATTCATGTTTTATTATAACCCCAAAAATATATATACATACTGAATTATTAAATATTTTAGTTTTAATGATTGGTTTGTATATTTAACTATATAAGTTGTTACTTTTGCTTTTCGAATTAAATTTGTGTTTTTGGTTTTTATCTTTGTTTTTTATATTCGTGGTATTTTTGCAATTGGAGAATTTTTCCGGGGATTTTAATATTTTGGTGCTCCTCAAACACAGGGGTACCAATGCGATTGCCCATATTTTAACTGTAGTGGTGCAGTGCTGAATACACTTTTACATATTTTTTAACGGAGGAATTATATCGCATTTGGTGGCAATGAATGACAGAATGCCATTTGAAAAGGTACCCAGATTGGCAGGCCATAATTTCATTAGCCTTGTATGAAATGAATCCGAACTTGGAGTTCCACTTTTTAAGAAATGGTGTATTTCAATATCAACTAATTCTGAGTTCTAATATTAAATTCTCCTTATTTTTGATAATTTTTTAAAAAAATTTTAAATGTATATTATTTCTATAACTAAAATATTAAATATAAAAACCTCTGTAATTTAATATTTAAATATATTCTAAAATAACATTATAATTATTTAATAATAATAATAATAATAATAATAATAATAATAATAATAATAATAATAATAATAATAATAATAATAATAATAATAATAATAATAATAATAATAATAATAATAATAATAATAATAATAATAATAATAATAATAATAATAATAATAATAATAATAATAATAATAATAATAATAATAATAATAATAATAATAATAATAATAATAATAATAATAATAATAATAATAATAATAATAACAATAATAATAAAAATAAAAATAAAAATAAAAAAAAATAATAATAATTATAATAAAAATAATAATAATAATAATAATAATAATAATAATAATAATAATAAAAATAATAATAATAATAATAATAATGCTTAGAAAACATTTTACTTGCAACTAATACATCGCTCCATTGTTTATTGCAAGTATAGGTGGAGGCGAAAAATGATGGACAGCATCCTCGAAAATATAATGGTATCCTAAGTTCGTTCAATGATTTGTTGTTATAAGACAGAAATAGTCTTTCTAATTTGCCATTCTGATTAATTGGGGGGTCAGCATTTATTTTCATTTGGAGAGGTATTGAAATAGATTTCTGTATGGCCATTCGGTTTTCAATTACCGTAAAAGATGATATACAACGTAAATAATCTTGTCCATACAAATAAAATCCGTCTGGTGGGGCAACAGATGACATTTCTGACACTGAATAAGAAATTAAAAATTAAATAATAATTAACAAAATATTTCAATGACAAAAATATTAGATCTTTGGTCGCGCAGAGAAGCTTCGACTTTCTGAAATTGAAATTGATCAAGAGAAGAGGTTAAAACTAAAAGGTCATCTCAGATTTATAATCCAAAAAATTGAGTTTCAAATATCAGTAAAAAAAGCTAAAATTGAAAGCTCTTTGTTAATAACAAAGCTATTTCACTTTTTCTTTTAAAAAGTGCTTTTATTAGCACTTTTGATGCGTTAATCGCCCATGTGCGCTTAGCAGTGCCGTCGCAGTTTGTTTGCGTTTTAATTGTCATATTTATTTTATAATCATGATTTGTATGTATAAAACGGTGATTCCTTGGTAGCATCACAAATTATAGTAATTTTCTCATCAATATAATAATGACTTTGCATTAAGAGGTTATTTTATTATTTACTTATCTGATATCATAATTTGGATATGTTACTGTAAAATAAAAAGAAATACAGAAACTTGTTCTGTTTGTAAATTTAATTTATTTTTTACCTAAATAACTATATCTTATAAAAAATAAAAAAGAAAGCGACAATCTAACATATATATTATACTACAGTAAATAATTCGGCAGACTCACTATCATCGTCAGGTGGATTCAGACTTGAAAATATATCGATTTAAACTGCTTTATTCAAACACATTTCTTCATTGATTTTTTATATTTTAAAAATATGTATTGAAAATTATAAATTCTGCTTTATAAATCTCAAGTTTTAATAAATAATCAGAAAAAGATTTATGTTATTTTCGGTATTAATTCAATAAAAGGTAAATTAAATTTCTTTTGAAGTAATAAAAAAATTAATCTTCATAAATATATAATTTTCAAATATATCGGGGAAAATATTCTATTATGTACAAATTGGTTCATCCTATAATCTTCTTTCCACAGTTCACTATCATGGGCTTCTTTTAGAACAGGGATGAGCAACCCGCGGCCCGCGAAAACTTTTTTTGCGGCCCGCCAAGCATTTTTTTTTGTATTTTTATATTATAATGTTTATTAGTATATATAAAGCTTTGTAAAATATTAATGAGTGCGGCCCGCCACAAAATTTTTAAATTTAAATTGCCCCGTGGGTTAAAAAGGTTGCTCACCCCTGTTTTAGAACATTAAATATTCATTAAAAAGACATGGAACTGAACTCACCTAACCTTGATATATTATTCCAAACGTTGAATTTGATTGATAAATAATGGATTTGATTAATTAAATTGATTTTACTTATAAATAAATCTTACAAAAATACATCCTACGCAAAATGGAAGGGTTCTGAAATACTTAAATATTAGATTAGTTTTAACTTTAAAATAAATCTTACGACGAAATCACCTCACTAACAAGAAAACTTATCATCAGAACTTGAATTTAAATTTTTTCCATAATTTTTTCTCTAAAAATGTTTATGATTAAGTTATTATAGGAGTGATCAAAGTTTGTATACAGTTTTTAATATGTTTTGTGTTTGTGTATATAACTTAATTTTTTTACCAATTTTTCAGTTTCTATAGTATTAAGTGTATTTCACTGCTCTTCCAAAGAACAACATCAAAGACAGTTGGTATGTATCCATATTATAGGATTATTGATTTTTATTTTACATTTATAGAGAATTTATCTCACTGCAGTTTGGTGTAATATCAACTTTCTTGAGCGTAACAAGATTTTCGACACAGAGCTAAGTTAGTGTGTTGTCTATAGTTTAAAATTATTGTTTTGTGCTTTATATGAACTGTTGCTGACTGGAGCCAGGTGTATTTATTTCCACATATTGAGATAAATTATGAATTTAATTTTGAAAATTATTAGAATTAGCACACGTCATTTAGAATTCGAGCAAAAAAAGTTGCGTTATTTCTTTTGAACTATTCATCATTATTTATTCATTCATCGCTTATTGCAATCATATGTTGATAATTATAAGTAAACAAATTAAATGTAATTAATAATTAAATAAATAAATTAAATGAAAATTTATTATTAATGAATTAATAACCGATGATTTTCAAATTCAGATTTGCTGATACCGGATTGTATTTGCTGGAAACTCCGGTACATTGGTATATTAGCTCTGTATATTTCAATATCGTCGGGGGGATCTCTAATCGTATTGTCCGGAAGTCAATTTTTTTTACAATTATATTTGTATCGGGGAGGCATTGGATGCAAGTAAGTAAAATGTCGTCTATATTTGCTCCGAGACACATTATAATGAAACCGATCAAGTGATAATCAGTTGGCCAATTTGGGTGGATGCTGGTGAAATTTACAGTTGGCCTATCCCCTCCAAATACTTGAACTGGGGTTGATGGTTCACTTTTTGGCCCAATTGAACAGAATACGAATACTTGATAGCCTGGCTTGGAGGAAAAAACTACGATATTTCCCAGAGCGTACTCGATAATTGTATTATTATAATTGCTTATTATGGAGCGTGGAAAGGCAATTGGATTGACATACATAAGGGTAGGGATGGCCACTAGGTTTCCATAACGTGCACTGCTACAGGTAATCATTTCATTTTCGAAAAAATCAAAGGTTTCAATGTTTCTTGCTTCCGACTGAACCTTTGTTATAAATCTACCTATTTAAAAATTAATAAAATAAGAACAAACAATCGCTAACTTCCAAGTGTGATTTTTGTCTTGCTCAAAATTATAAATAAATTTCCAACTTGATAAGCATAATTGCCCAAATAGCATATAATTCCCAATCCGCCACTTGTTACCGTCAAATTTTCTGGAATTGGTAATACATTCGGATCGGGATTACTGATAAAAGACATCAATTATTATCAAATGGTAGGGGAAATAAGAGGCCCCCCATAAATGTTCTTAATTTTTTGATTATTTACATTTTGTTATGCTCACTATCATATTTCAGATTTTAATGTTTCTGATCACTTAGCGCATTAGTACAATATACTTATTTTAAATACATTTAATATTTATATTGGGGTTGTGCAGACCTTTGTAGTAATATTTGACGAGTGAGAGTGTTACGAGAGGTACCCTATATTAAATATACCCACAACAAAATACCCCACCATCAAAATCAAGATTATAAGGTTTATTCATAAATATTATTGTCCAGAGAATATTTTGTTAATATTTTGTGTAGCATATTATAAACTTCATAAAAAAATTTTATTTAATTTAAAATTAATTTTTACTTGATGAAAATTATTTTTTGTTTTTAACCTTTCTGTAACTATTAATGAAATATAAATTAGGTTTAATAATTAGCTACTGACTATTAAAAGTACTATAACTTCTGAAATATTGAATTCGAAAATATATATGACGATTTTTTGTTTGATGTTTAATAGTTTTGAGTTTTTATTTAATTGTTGTTGAGTTTATACTTTAGTTGCTATAAAATGTTTTGTTTGAATGTAATTACGTAACATATTTGTTTTTTATTACTAGAAGCATCAAATCAAGTTTAACAAATAAAATTTAATGCCATCTTTATGATTTTAGATTTTAATAATTTTGTTCTAGACCATAAATTTTTTTCATATCAATGGCATATAATCAAGAGCTTTAATCAAAATGTATATTAAATGTTTAATAACAATTTTAAAAATAAAATAAAACATTTAAATTATAAATTATTATTTTACTCTTATAAATGAAAAATTTTTTATACATAAAATCTCTGATCTTCCTTTCTGCCTTCCATTTTAAAACGATATTATTAAATTTGTTATATAAAAATAGCTTAAGAAAATAATATTTTTATTTAGCTTTGTTTTACATGAGTATTTAGATTCATGTGTGTTTTATTAGAAAGCGTCTTTCAAACATTTGTTTTACGATATATTTTGATAGACTCGTTGTCATCATTAGATAGGCTAGAAAAATTAGTTGTTTTCCCTATTAGATGCTGGAAACGAGTCTGTTGAAGCATATCATAAATCGGATGTGTAAATGGAACTTTCAATAATTAAATCATTGCAGTGTTTATTTATTTATTTTTTAACATTTTTATAAATTAGTTTGATATAAAAATTAAAATTTTCTATTTTCCGGTTGTCCATAGGATGGTCTTGTATAGATACTTTGCAAGCATTGGAAACCTTTTTTGAATAATGTATCATATCTGGTACAAGTATAAAATACCCATATTTATTTGTCTAAATCAGGGGCAGCCAGCCTTTTCATACCTACCGCCCACTTTTTTACCTCGATTGTTAGTAAAATATTCTTAACGTACACCTGTTCAACAGTATTGATAATTGATAAAGTATGAAGGTTTAAAGCTTAAACAATTTATAAAGTAGAGTTACAGAAAATTAAAGTATACAAATACAATAGTTTAGTACAGTAGAAAATATGTACAACAACGTAATGCATCATAACAAAGTACCGTATATCACACGTCATCTACTTGAAAACTAATGATTAAACATATATTTCTATATTAATTTATTAATACTTTGAAATACATAAAAATATAAATTTTATTGTAATTAAATGTAATTAACTAATTTGTTTTTAAAAAATCAATTATATTTGAACTAACAGGAAGTATCTTTCTATATCGGAATAAAATCCTACCGCCCACCAGTGAGTGGTAGAGACCAGGTTCACCATCACTGGTCTAAACCATTGTTATTTATCAAATTACTATCTGTATCATATATTAGGCACAATCTTTTCTATATTTTGATTGGTGTAGAAGTTCGTATTACGATAATTTACGATGATACGCGATGTCTTGAGAGTTATGTTGGTTGAGATTTTTTCATAAAATTATTTAAAATCATACAGTAAATGGCTAACAATAAATTTATTTTTAATATAAAAATTTATATTAGATGATTCAAAAATTGCGACATTAATAGTATGTGTATTATTATAATGTGTTGACATAACATTTGTTTTTTCAATACAATATTTTATAATATAAGTAAAAATAATATTTACTCTTGTTTTCACTTACAATGGGTTTCCTAGAATATTGCCAAAGTCGTCTAAGCGTACAAGAGCAATGTACGTCTTAGGAATTGAAGGTGCGTCCACTATGGATACAGAATTATTTCCACTTGTCGAGCAAGTAATCAATTCACCGGCATCATATGTATTAGATGGTATTCGAGGCAAGCCGTAGGTATAACAGAACGTTGTAGACGTGATTTTATCTATAAGTTAAAGCTATTGTAAATAATGTACTTATTGAAGATCCTATTACCCGCAACATACATATCTATGGATTTAGGTTTTGACACAGAATTCTGGCATTCTCCGTGTATTTTTGTCCCAATATTAGAAGTTGTCGAAGTTATAATTTTAACTATTAATACATTTCCTACATTTTCTACTAAATTCGCCCCAGAGTTTACTAACCACTGTGGGATAATCTCCTTGCAATTAGAGACACATGTTATATTTTGAGTTGGAAACACAAGATGTGACTTGGATGCCGCGGCGCCATTATTGGACTCATATCCACTAATTTGCAACTGAGGAACATCTGTAAAAATGATTAAATTCTTCAGGTTTTTAATTTTATTTTTCGGAGTTAAAAAATAAAATTTTACATTTTTATGGAAGCTTTTGACTTTTTGGTAAATTAGTGAGTGTAAAAATTGTGAAAAAGATTTAAAACAAAAAATCAAAAAATGTTAGAAATTGTAATGATTCGATTTATTGACAATACAGCAAAATTTGTAAAGTTTAACAGAAAATCAGTTGAAAAAGGCTGTGCCGAAAATTCATGAATACCTTAAATAAATAAATCTGATTCACAGTCAAATTTTGTAGAAAATATTATGTCATTTATAAAGAAATCAGAGGTGAAAAACCAAAAAAAGTCCTTATAATATTAACAGAAAAAAATGCTCCTAAAAATTTATTTAATGCAAAAAACAAATATTAAATTAAAAAGTTAGAAATTTTAAATTGAAAATGAAAAAACTTGAAGTTTATCTAAAATATTTTGCAAAGTTTTGTGATTTTGGTTTTGTTTAACTTATTGTTTAAAGTAAAGTTTTCAATATTATATTCAAGTGGCAAACTAGTTTCGAGCTTATTTGTATCTCATTGGTCAAATGTAAGAAACTCAAGATCATAGTGTCTAAACTATTTTGATAGATTATAGTGACTAACAGGTGAAAAAATATCTGTTGCAAAAATATATATTAGAACTTGTAAGTTATAAGGACGTAAATTTAGTCCGATCAAGAAAAACAAATAAAGGATTTCAAAGAGCTTGTATTTAAGAATGAATATGCGGTCTCAGGATTTTGGATAAGGATTATTGTCAAAATATCTTCATGTATTTCTGTTTAATCTTTTAGTTGTTAGCTGTTAGCATTGGATATTTGAATTGTGAAGAAGGACTATTTAATTATTCAAAAGGTTTCGAGGAAAAAGAGGATCGGAAGGGCACATTAACAGTCATTTTTCCTCAGAAAAGGCTTTCATTAAAACATCTCTTATTGATGTAAGCATACTTTGATATTGAATTGAAACAAAGAATCTTAATAGGTTTGAAAGTATCATATATATTCTGTCACATGTTGATAGCAAGAATTTTCTATTAATTCTATTAGGGGAAATTTTTAAAAAAATACCTTCATTTGCAAATTCCGTTTGGGCATCAGAACACTGAACCACATAAACCTCATCATCGGCAAGATTTCCATATGTACTGAATTGTACAGATTTCGTTTCTGAGCAAGCATAATTTGGCCTCTTGTCTACCCATCCAATACTGGACAGGCATTTGGTTAGTATAAAGGATGATGAAACCTGTGACTTTGCAATTTGTATAGTAAAAGAATTAATGGGAGAACTTTCATGATACGCACAATGAGTATACGTTTCGCCAGGTTTCAATGCATATCTTGGGACAGAGCAGGTACCGTCTACGCAAAGTTTGATATCATAAACACTTGTCACCAAACGATCTAGAATAATTGGTAAAAAGATCTGAAATAATAGCTTTGGATTTTGTATAATATTTTATTTGGACTTGGTAACAAATATAATTAAAAGAATTCACTTTAAATTGGAATTATTTCATTATAATACCCAGATGGGAGGATGTGTGTGTGCGGTGGTGGTGGGGGGGGGAGTGAAGTCTTTATTTCAGGCTTTAGTCAATGACAAATAAATCGAATTTATGAGCGTATTCTTAAATTATCAACTTGGACTACGAACTCAAAATATAAAAAATTTTAATTTAACATCTAAATTGTAACACAAATAAAAATTCATAAATACTTATTTAAAAAAATACATATATAAAAATTAAATTGATTTAGTTATTTTAAATTTATTTAATAAATAGGGTTGTGATTAATATAGGGTTGCCATAATTCTCGGACTACAGACCAAGACAATCTCTCCTCCCTTCTTGTTACGCTTCACCCCCCCCAAAAAAAAAATTTTTTTTTATCAACACACATTTATCATGGGCGTTAGAATTTTTTTTTATAAATAATAGACTCAATTTAATATCATGTAAAAAATGGCCTTTCTTTTTCTGATAACTGGTGTAGGGGGATTGGAGAGGTTGGAGGTGTTGCTTCGAATGTCGGTTTTGCCAAGTACGCGTATCATTACTAGATACTAGCTGACCCGTACCCAGCTTCACACGAGAACATTTCGTTATTTTTGACTTTCATGTTTAAAAAAATATATTCATTCGTAAATTTTAAATCAATTGGGACAAATAAATCTTGCACTGGGACACGGACCTCAAAACCGGGACGTATGGCAACCCTAGATTAATAATAATTTTTAATAATTATAATCTATGCATGAAATGTGATTATTTGTCCCTGTCTGTCCTTGTGCGTCACAGCACAAAACTTTGCCAATTAATAAATTCATATTCAAAATTTAAATCGAAGTTAAATTAATGCAAATTATTTTATTGACAACATATAATCTTTCGAGTTTTTCCTTTCATTAAAAATTTTTGTGTTACATGCATAGATTTTAACACAAATGAAATTTATTAGCGCGAACTGCAAAAATGTAAAATTATTATTTTACCAGTCACAAATATTTCTTATGCGCATTTTGTATATCTGAAGTGATCACATTTTTTCAGGTATTTATTGTAACTACTTGCATCAATATCTAGTAATATGGTACTCAGTTTCTCTGTCGGCTTTTTTGGTTGTACAGTACAATGTAATAAAATTTTAAAATTTCGGGTCATAGGCTGAAAAATGGTGGGAAAACACTGATGTACATGGTGCATTTAAAAGCATCAGAAAAGAATAACAGAAATAGAGGTTTATAAAAAAGGTGATTATAACCAATTTTATTCAAATTATATGTGTAAAACAATAAAATGCAGTACTGTAATAAGAAGCAGTAGATTTTTCTTTATTCTCTATTTGATAACTCAGGTTTTTAAAATTTTGATATGCTTTGCTGAAGATCCTTTTTGGGTCTTCTTTCCGCATTCTGACTATCAGGGCATTAGTCCACTTAAAAATTACAGACCTATGCTACCTGGTGTACCGTTTGCTTTTGTTTACCGCTGAGTTAGTGTAATTTTAATATATTTTTTAAAAATTCAAATAAGAAATACAACTTTTGAAATTAAAAAATAAAATAATATTTTTCTCTAAAATAAATTTGCTATATTTAATATTTACAAGATTTTATTTTAATTTCTCAACATTGTTTATTTAAGGCGTGACAAATGAATGTAAACAGTTAGATTTTTTATGATTTAAAAATTTGTGTCTTTTACAAAAAAATAATTGAAGAAAAATCCAATTATAAATAGTTAAATAAATGGAAAAACTTCATAAATATAGCTGGGCAATTTGATAGACGTTTTACAAACAAAAATATAATATTGATAAAAACAAAATTAACAAATAATTTACTAAAGTGTGAAATAAATCATTTCAGTTTTATGTGAATATTTATTTATTAATGTGACCTTGAAATTTAATGGTGTTTATTTTTTATTTGAGTAATAAAAGTATTTATTTCAAAATTTATCAAGAAGCGACAATTGATAAAAATGAAATTTTATTTCATCGAATTTTGTAACAGAGTGCGATTTAATTTTTCTACTCAAATTTTCTTTGAGTTTTATTCAAATATTATTTAGTTTTCTAACATATTTTTGCAATATTTTTGTGTACTCCTGATCTAGCTGTCCAAGATGCCAGATGAAGAATGCACTTTTATCCGGCAAGGACGAATTTAGGTAAACCTCCACAAAAATAGGAATTTATGATTGAAATTTAAAACTATAACTGATAAATAAAATATAATGTTAAATTACCAACTGGTTTCTAAATCTTATGGGTCTTAGGAAATAAATATATTTTACTTAAATTGACATTTGAAAAGCCCATTAAAAACCTATCCAACAGCCCTCAGTTTGTGTGTGACGGATGAAGGGGGGGGGCATTTATACTATTAGCCCATAAATTTAGTCGCCGTCAGTGTAAATAAAATTTTCAAGGTTAAATTTCCAATTGACAAAAACCTTACTAAAATCATAATTAATTGAGCAAGCCGAATTCGCATCTTGAATCTGATTAAAAATTCCAAAAAAAACTAAATTAATAAACATTTTTCTATAAAAGATTTGGTCAATAATTCTATGAAATAAATCAATTTACTTCATTGAAATTCTGCGAGGAATAATATTTGGTTTATTTCCCTAAATTCAGAAGCGGTCAGGGGTAAGGTGAGAGCTTTCGGAGGCTTCTAATTATCTTTCTGGGCCTCAATTAAGTAACTCATTTTGACTGTTGTGAACTTTTCTCTAACTTTACTTCTTATCTTTTAGTTGCTATTTTTAGTCTTAATTTAAGTTTTATTAATTTAATTATGAAAAATTTACGAATGTACTATTCAACAAAATTTTATACACTTAAAAATTAATTTTTTTTTTTTTAACAGTCAACTCATTTTTACCCCCCCCCCCTCCACTCACATTTTTAGTCGTAATATTTTACAGATATTTTCAGCCATTTGACTTAAAATTGTTAATCTAGATCTCAAAAAATTAATAAACAAAATTATATTAAAAATATTAAAAAAATTTAATTTAATTATGAAAATTAATTACTTTATTATTTATGTATGTAATATCAGCAATGTCCCTTGAAATTATTTGTAAAATAATTATTTAATTAAATTTTGGGTTTTAATTGAAATAAACTAGCAGCACTTCCGTATTACTTTTGATTGTAAATTACATGTATATTTTAAAATTAATTTACTTTAATTAAAACAAAACACTTTCAATAATATTTTAATTAATAACCATAAGCAATCAAAATGCCAGAAATAAAAGGATATTATAAAAATAAGGATGTTACAAGATAACAAATTATTCCCGATGAACAGTAATTGGTGTTTTCGTGGAGGCCGTTGATTTGTAGGGGGCTTCAATTAAGACGACCCCATTGTCAATTAAGGTTGCTTTGAGATTGTCAGGATCAACGTTTGAAGGTAAATCATGCTCATCGTTGAATTCTTTCATGTTAGTGTATCCATTTGGTCCAGATTCTTCGTGCTTTGCTGAAATTATTACTCGATATCCCTTGGTCTTGATATTCAAGTCTTCGGGTCTAAAAATAGGATCGATAACAATTTCTTCGACATAGTTCTTTGATTTGTCGGTAATCAAAACTGGCGATCTCATGGAACTTCGTAAACTGCTTGAAGAACAATCGAAAGGACTCAGAGATCCATTCAAAGTTCGGTGACCCATTCCACTTGTGCTAAATGAAGACGAATAAACCGGAGATGAAATTTGCGGTGTCAAAATATTAAAAGTGGTTTGTTGAGGAGATTGTCTTTGAATGGTAATTGGTCTACGAATCGGAGGATAAAGATTCGAATATGTTTGAGGGAGAATCGGTATTCTTATTTCCAATAAACCGTTTTCAGTATACACTGAGCGCATTTCTTTTTTCATATCAATGTTACTTGGCAGACTGATTTCTTTTTTGAATTCTTTATACTCCGATTCTTCAGTGTTTCCGTGAACACCTTTTTTCGATCCGGATTTTGATTGTTTTGCTTCGATTGCCAACATATTTCCGCGTTGGTCGATTCGGATATCCGATGGAGAAAACCCGTCGACGTCAACTGTGAAAATATAATCGACATCTCCATTTGTCGACTTCTCATATCTCGGTTGAATGGATCTTTCAAAACTGTAGCTTGGGGTCAATGAAGAGAACTTTTCGAATTCCATGCTTCGATTCATTTTTTTTTGTTTTATCGGTTTAATGAATTTCTGAATCAGAGTCCCAAGATATATAGTAAATCGGTTTCACATTTACAATTTCAATTATTCAAAGCGTGCCGAAGATTTGTGCTGAAAAACTTTGGCACACTTCATACAAAAATAAATATCATTTTACAGCTTTGTAAAAATTAAATATAGATAATTTATATAATTATGCACATTCAAAGATGACATAGCTTACGTAACCGACCTGATTCATTCGCACTTTGAAGAATGAATAAAATGTGCAAATAATCTGGATTTTTAGTTTCACTTTGCACGCATTTTTTATCACATCGATTTTTCGGGGAGAATTTAAAATTTTCACTTTATAGATAATCAATTAATTTTTTTTAAAATATATTAATTAAAATTTTCTAAAACAAATCTTTGACAATCAGACAAGTTGAGAAAGGACGAATGCGGAATTCATTTTGGTAAGGGATTAAAAACTTTTAAAAATTAAATTAGCTTTAAATTAATTTTATTTATTTTAAATTATATTGGATAATAATTTAAATAAATTAAATTAACTTTAAATTGAGACATTATTTTACTAAAGCAGACTTTCAAAAAATATTGAAATAAAATAAATTTCAATTTAACTTCATTTTCAAAGAACGTTCTCATTGATATAGTGTTTTATAAGAACCTATGTTTACACGTAAACTACTTATTTTTATAAGTAACTAATCCTTTAACTAATCCTTTAACGGCAGTGTAAGAGCTATCGGACTACGCCATGAGGGCGGCAGAATAATATGATTCAGGGTGCCCCAGAAGTAACTCTGGTTTTCTTTCTTTGTAGTTAGGATAGTTAATAATGAGAAGAATCCAAAGGAAATATATAAAATCAATTGGGAGTCCCCATAAAAATATATTCAAAGAATTTAAACTAATTTAAAAAAATAATTTATTAATTAGCTATGCGAAAATAAGATCTTCTTTCCCACTAATCAAATTAACCGAACAGTATCTTAAGCAAAAAGGCGATAAGTCATCTGGTTAATTATTCTGTGTACAATTTATTTGGTTAGCTTACTGTTTGTTAATATAATTTTTATTTTGCAAAAGTTTAGTATAAAAATCAGATTGGTAATTTTCAAAGACTTCAGATAAAAGTTATTGTAAACCCTTTGAATTTCAATAAAGTATTTTTTGGTGAGTCATATTTAATTAATTGAAACAAGGAACATTGGAATCAAAATCAGTACCGACTTCATTAATAATAACCCAACAAATGTCTCATATGTTAGTATGGCTACTCTTCTGTTTTCAATGATAGCGGGGCAACAAAATTTCCATCTTCTCCGAGAATCGAATATAATAAGTTATAACTAATGAGCATCGTTTTATTGTAAGGCTCTTTCTATTTTTTATTAATAAATAACAAAACTCCCAGTGTATATTGAATAAAATAAATATTTTACAAGCGATTTGATTTTGATAACAAATAAGAAGTAGTCACCAAATTAGTGGCCTAGAGAGGATTCTTAAAATAATAAATGTTCCCATGACCTAATTATTAATTCCATTTAATCTTACTTTTCATTCTTTTTAATTCCTTAACTAAGACCTAAAGATGATTTTTTAATGTTTCACTCTCTCTCTCTTCCCCCTCTCTCCCCCCCCTCTCTCTCTCTCTTTCTCTGTCTGTGTGTGTTGGAAAATATCATTGTTAAAAATTTTAAAATCTCGAAAAAAGGAAAAAGAAGTCAAAAATACATAAAAAAGAATACTTTTTGAGGTAAAAATAGTAAGAGCAAAAAGTGAAAGCAAGAGAAATTTTAAATATATTAACTATATGAAATCATTTTAATTAGGACTCAACTGTGAGGCGTGAACAAAATTGAAACTTTCTATAAAATAAAGTAAAAAATAAGTTATTTCAAACGCTGAACCGAAGTGAACAGGGTTTTAAAATGTAGTGACAGTTTTAGGGAAAGTGACGTTTCTAACAGTCCGTTTGTAATGACTGCCAACGTTTAAAAGACAGCCCGGTGTTTCAAACATTATTTCATATTTAAAAATTTTAGTTTTTAATTTTTTTTCAAAAAGAAAAATTAACTTATTTTTCAAATTAAATGCTCAGAGAAATATTTCAAATTTTCTTTTTATTAAAGTTATAATTTACAGGTTGTGAGAGACATGCGCAAAAGTGTGACAAACACAAAGTATGGGGGGAAGAAGAAATTGTTAAAAAATTTAATAATTGTAAGAAAAAGGATGATTTATAAAAGTTTTGAAACAAACTTAGGGAAATTCGAATATAGCAAATTATAATTTTTAAGGCGGTATACGAGAGTTGTTATAATATATAATTATACATTTCAGAGAGATCAAAGATATAACTTTGACTTTTTTTATTGTGTGCAAAAGCATCAAAGGATTCCGAGGTGTATGTCAAGGGTAATATTTACAACGAATTAGTAAATGCAAAAATAAAATTAAAATTGATATAAAAATTAAAATTTACATATTGCTGGGGAAATGAGAAAACAAGTCCCTAGAAAAAATATTCAATAGACAAAAATTAATTAAAAAATAATGAATAACTTATTAGGACTGTAGAAAGCCCAAGCCATATAGGAAACCCAAGGTATGTGGAGAGGCGGAACCATGAGTAAAACCAAAAATTATTATTTGATCAATTTTCTCATATAATCAATAAATCAGAATTAGTTTTTGTGGTTAATGAAGAAGCGAGAAGTCGCCAACCCAATTAAGGTAATTAAAAATCAAAATAGTTATTGGATTAAAGGTTAATATTATTAGTTTATTGACTAAAAACATGTAGAAAAGGCACGAGTTGTAGTTGATCAAGGAGTTGGAAAAAAATTGAGCAGATTGTCGAGGTGTGCGAGATAATTGAAATAGGCAAAAGCGTATGGATTTTTAATTTACAGGGGTGAGTCTGAAAGCGAATGAAAACTAATATTAGCCAATTTAAATTTAACGTGATTACCAGAATCGGTAACCTACCATCGGTGGCCTTACTTCAGTCGCAAAGGTGCAAATAAAGAGATATTTATTGATTATTGTGTTTATCATAGTAAATACGAATAAAAGTTTCTTGTGTAGTGGAACAAACTGGTTGTAAAAATGAATCTAATTTAATCAAGCTTTTCATTGTGCAGGATCCAGGAGGTCAATGACAATTATAGAATAATTGATTGTCGATTAGTGTAGGAGGCTGCTAGACAAGAATTGTGTTTTTCAAAATACGGTGGAAGCTTTTGTTTTTACAATTCATAAATACTTTAAATCAAAATATAAGTAAAGAATGTTCAAGCTAATTTATGGTCGAATAAAATATGATAAAAATCGCATTATATTATATGGCTCATTAGCTCTATGTAATAAAATTACATAAAATATGAAATTCAAGTTTTATTTTAAAAACCATATAATGAATTATGGACTCATAATTTTCAAAGTTTTATTGCCTTACGATGTTCATTAAAAATTTATAATTAAATTTAGTTAAAAAATAAGTAATGGGTTAAAGGACCATTATTTCACTATTTTTTCAGAGAATAATTATATATGTTAGTTTTTTGTTTGTTATTGTGTTTTATAATGAATTTAAACAATAAAATGAAATTTTTCTAATTTAAATTACGTACAAACACTTATTTAAAAATATTTCGTTAATTATCGATTTCGTTTAGAAAAAAATGCCTGAATATTACACATTATATATAAAAGTTTGGGATCAACTTCATCTTATCCCCCCCCCCGATATAAATATATATAAAAACCACTAAATTAAAACTAAGAAACACTACTATAATTTAATATGATAATTATATATACAAAAATAGAATTAAATAGCTGATGAATAAAATATTAATTAAATTAAGCAATGATTCAAATAAGTTGTCCTGATGCCTTTCCTTCCATAAAAATTCGATAATATAATCATCTATTCTTGATTTTTTCAAACCTTTCATTTGCTTGATTGGCAACTTTAGCTTGTTATTATAAGACTCAACGTTTTGGGTATGGCATCCTGAGATTGGGTCAACGAAGTTAAGCTTGTGGTTAACAGTCCTATGACTAAAATCAGAAGATATTTGATTATAGTCCGGCCACTGATCACTATGAATAATTTGTTTAATATATATAATTTTAAAAAGTATATTATAGTATAGCACAATAAATATAATAAGTATAATATAATACAATTAGATATATTATAATAAATTTAAATACTCAATTAATTTAGTTAATAATTAAATATATATAAATGAAGTTGATCCAAAATTTGTTATTTAAACACATTTTGCATATTAGAAAATCATATAAAAAAGCAATAGTAGAAAAATTTAAAACATAAAAATTTCTGTGTATATTTAGTTAACAATATCTTAAAGTTTCCCATAATTTATGTCGTTTAACTACTTCAAATGACCTTGAATCTCCATTGGTTATTTGTTTACAGGATTTTTCATTGAAATATTTTATCAAACGTAAAATAAGTGTTTATGGAATGCTTTCAAAATATGTATTTCAGAAAAATAGTAAAGATCAGCTCATTTGAAATACGTGCAAAAGTTCTAGTAGTGCATTACTGCTTACTAGTATGATTCAGCTTTATATAGCTTTTATTTTCAAAATATTTAATTGATCTACTTAAACATAAAACTACTTTTTATTATTGTGTACAATTTTATTTTGAGTAATTGATGAATAGAAAAATGTGTAAGCATGCTCTGAATTGTTAATTTATGATTGTCAATGAAAGTCTATAGTCATAAACTTTCCAGATGATAAACACAAAACAAATTGGATTATATTGATTTATTTTATGTAATAAATTGTTATTTTCCAATGTTTATTATTTAATAAGGATTTTATGTAGGTGTTTTACTAAAAGGCAGCCAAATTTATTTATTTAAGTTGAAAATTACCAAGAACAATAACCAAGTTTTATAATTATTTCAATAAGATATTTTAGATGATTATTTAAATTAAGTGAATATCAAAGCAAAAATATTGAAAATTGAATTTGAAGATTCAGATAAACAAAGTTTATATTTTCAAAATGAAACTTAATGAACTTTGAAATATCATCTATGAAATAAATGTTATTTAACAATGATTGAAATATTTAAAATAATATATTATATCTGAACTATATATTGTGATTTTGTTAATTAGAGAGTCTAAAGATTTTAAAATTTATAATTATTAAAATGGTCTAAAATAAAATATTATTCAAAATTGTCAATTTAACAAAACCGATATTAAATTACCTTGAAATTCACTTTCTAATGTTTAAATAAACTAAAATAAATCAATTTACCTCATTAATAATTCATATGGATAATAATATCCTTTTAAGTTAATAATATAATAATAAAAACATAAGAAATAAAGCATCATTAATTTATTTTTAAACAATATCTTATGATTTACGAAATAAAAGCAAAGCACAATATCACTATAAAAATTTCTAGGAGCTCATAAAACTCTTATGAGCCACATTTGAATATTTGAACAGCAGTGTTTCCACCACAAACTAAGTGACAATATTTAGATTCTTCATAAGTAACAAATCTAAAATTTAAAGAAATAAAAATCTCGATGAAAATTTAACGAGAAACTTACGTCGTGAATTGTTTTCCAATAACCACATGCCAGTATTGCTCAAATTTATCATCTAATTCTTTCTTAATTCTTTCAGCTCGGTCTTTTGCTGATTCGCATTCTTCAAAGACCTGCTTGACGATTTCTTTAATCTCGTGAGTTAACTCACTGTCCATTTTTGTTTCTTTAACTTCAATACCTTTGTTGCTCATTGTTAATTCACAGAATAATAATAATAATAGAAAGTATCTGAATCGATGGTTTTATATTTCTCATTTGACGATGTGCTTGAAGCATCAATCGCTATGAATTTATTGACTGTGTCTGTATGTATGTGTGTGTGTATGCTCTCATAGACAATCGGTTCAAGTTGGGCCCATGAGTGGGTGTGCCATGATTCTGTAAATCGTTGAGATTATGCTTTGGTGTGCTTGATTGTGTTCAACAAATACAATTTTATTGATCTAGTCGCATAATAATGACTTTGCAAAATTTTTCATTTTCTGTTGCTTGGTACGCTTTTCATTTGTCAACTGAAAATCATAACAATGAAATAAAAATTATTATTGCTGACATTATGAATAATAATGTTATTTGATTCATTAGATATTTATTATTAAATATAAATTAGTGAATAATACTTGACCAGGAATTTTACCCTTTCTCCCATTGCCGCATCGAAACTTTCCGAGCCGAGATTTCACTGGCATAAAAAATCAGAAAATTGATATATTTTGTACTGAAATGTTTCAATTTTAAATAAATAAATAGAATTTTTATTCAAAAATTCATTCAAAGTTTGATTTAGAGAGGAGTCGGGAGAGTTTTGATAAATGCAATAGAATACCTATCCACGCAGCAGGTCTTTTTCACTTTTCCTGGGATTTGCAATTTGTGATTTTGGGATTTATGGAAATTATTGGGGTTTTTTTTTTTGGGTTTTATAAATACATGTTTTGGAAAGATTTGGTTTCCTGACTACTGATATCCTTTTGATTAAATAACATGGGACCCAACAAATAGTAAGTGCATTATCTTTTATACAACAAATTAACATGGTCAATCCATTGTACACACTATTAAACGAATCGGATACGTTTACCAAAACAAAACTGCTTAGATGACCGTTATAACGGATAATGTTTTGGAGGCTTCTCTAAAGTTTCTCTCTAATTTTTTTGGCTTCTCAGAATTTTCTTCTTTTGTTAATATTATTTCTTTACCTGAGTTATATGATTTGGTAGTCACTCAAATTATTGACTAAATCCTAGGATTTGGGCCGGTATTACCGCTTCAAATTAGTCTATCGGCTCCTTAACAGTGATGAAAACTGTAATTATTGATCTAATAGCAAAAATAGTTGCCGGCAGATTTTAATTAACCAATACTATGCCTGACCAATTCGGGATTCTCAAAAAATGTTTTTAAAGAATTAATAAATTAGTTACTTAGTTTTTATTTTTGTAATACCATTATCATGTGATTAATTAATTAAACTTTTTAATTGCAATCCCTTCATCTTTTTTTTGATTTTAATTAATTTTATAATTTAAATGTTCAGTTATAACAACTTTGCATATGAATTTTTGTACTTTAAAATTTATTTGTGCATTTTTATGCAATACCAACATTTATTTGAAATATACAAAGCGGGCCAGCATAGTATATGGGTGCTTTACTGATTATATTATTTATAGTAGGTATTTCAATGAATTAAAATAAATATTATATTTCATAAGAGTAAAAAATTTAAATTGTTATTTTCTGGATTACTTTTAGTTCTGTATATATTTTAGTTAAAACAATTTGTCTTTCCATCGAGTTTTCTAGTGCTTATTACAACTCTACGAAGGGAATAGCATGTCTTCAATAAACTTGGAATCGATGATCTTGAAAATATTCGGGGCTCGAGACAAATAACTTTAATAACTGGTTTAAATTACTTTTCAATCTGATAGTGTTTAATCCGATAATTTTATGGCTTAATTTGTCCACATCTTTCCTCTATTTGTTTTTTTCTCTTTTAAAACTATTTTCTTATCCAAGTTCTTTTTCAATTTTATAATCTGTCATCTAATGATACTGAGCGATTATTACTTCATTTTAGATTTTTTTCTTCAGAGCATTCCATTGGATCATACCTAGCTCTTCTATTTTATTTAACGGCTATCGAGTTACATAATCTTTTAAGAAATGTTATTTCCAACTTTCAGATGTTCTATTTGTTATTTCGAACAATCTACCGAGATAAAGGAATTTAAAGAAATCAAAATCTTAAAAATCGCCAATAAAATAAAATAAAATAAGAAAATTCTAGCTCATTTTCTTGAAGGTCGAATTTGGTTTAACACACTAATGCAATACACACAGAGAATCAAGGTTTAAATACAGATGCTTTTTAACAGGAAATAAATGTTGTATTCCTACCTACTTTTGGTGAAAGAAAGCTTAAAATTTTATATTCTACAATTATTTGCTGGCAAATTTCAATCAAAAATAAGTGTCTCAATTGATTTTAATACTTTTCATTATACAAATGATGGTATTATATATAAGCATCGAAACCTTTTTCGAGTCCATAACCAGATATATATTTCTGCAAAATAGTAAAATTATTTAAATACCAACCACAGGGCAACATGAATTGTACATGTAAGCTATCGGACGTCTCTGTACTTGTGGAGATCTGTAGCAGTGATCGATAGAATGACGTGACTCCTCACCAATTTCTTATGGTATATTCCGATAAGTTATCTATGGCGTCACCATTTTAATACAATCTGGATAATCAATCATGGTCAAAATTTGTTATTAATTTAACAAGAATGATTGTTGTAACAATTTCACAATATAATCTTTAATTCGAGATCCATAATCTTAGCTGAACAAAATATACGGTCCAGTGCAATAGGAATTACTAGAAACTGAAACATACCATAAAAGACGGAATATTTCCAATTAACTCTAAAGTATTTCATTTGTATGAAAAAATTACTTAAATAAAATTAATTCAAAAATATATTTATAATAAAATCAACAAATTTTTATTTACATTTATTATTAATAATAAATTTAGAAATTTTGTTTAATTGATAAATTAGGAAAGATATTTATCTAAGATAATTATCTAAAGTAGAAAATTTGTTTATTCATTAAAATTATGGAGCCTTGTTTTAAAATCCAAATGACAATTTTTGAATTGTGCTCAATATGGCCATTTATATAATTTATACTATGCTAATCATAATATGTAAGTTGTTTAATATTTAAGTATTTAATATATAATGATAATAGGAACGCAAATACTTACAATGAATTATTTCAAAAAAATAATACAAAAGGTCAGTTATTCTATTTTCATTATTATATAGCATTATTAACAATTTATATATATATAAATATATATATATGTATATGATAATTTTATTATTTAATTGTAGCTGAATAACGTTAACCCACTAAATAATTTTTAATACATAACTTATTTTGATTATCTCATAGTCATTGCTATTCTATAAATAAAAAGTAAAGAAATATAAAATGGTAGTTATTTATGAACCTGGCTTTAGCTGGTTACGGCTGTTTTTATAGCAACTATTGAACTTTCTTCGTTCTTAAGCGACTTTGCTATTCTAAAATCGTGTCCATCTCTGTGGATTTTGACATCCTTGATCTCATACCTGAGTTTGGATAAAGTATTTTCAGGTCCTCTTTGATGGCGCGCGTCTTATCTTCCGCCACCACTAAGTTCATGCTATTATTCATGTATGAGGACTTTATTATTGTTTCATACTCTGTTTGAATTTACACACTGAGAGCGGTGTCTCCAAACTATTCAAATAAAGCTTTATGCGATAAGCATTTTTTGAATTCATCGTATCGCCTTACTAACCATTTCAGAGCAGTTGTGGAAACACTTGCAGTGAAACCAAGTCAATTCACACCCCTAGAGAGTTATTTTAACGCAGTGGTTCCTAAAGTGAGCACTGAAACTTTCTAGTTGAACGTTAGCGGATTATTTGGCAATTGGGGGCTTTCAATCGGTCTTGGAGTATGCCATTTATAGAAGAAATTAATAATAAATCCATTAAAACTATTATTTTTTTGTGATTTTGCAATCGAAATCATTAAAATTAAAATTTTGAATATGTTTGACAACTATTTCGAGATAACTATAGATATCTGTTTGGACTTGTATACCACTGAATAATTTAACAAGTCATTATTTGCATCTAAAATATCAGATGGCTTGAACAAGGAAAACTGTTATAATGAGGGGCGTTGGATAAATTTTGTATGGTAAAGTGAGCTGTAATCCCAAAATGTTTGGCGTAAATACAAAATCTTTTATTCGTTTGATATAAAATTCAAATCTTAAAATAGAACATATCTCATATAATATACCTGAACACGACAAACATTTATAATTACTTTGTTCACAGAAAGATGCTGTTTCTTTCATTGTAGTCTGTTTCGGCCAATAAAAAATGTAAATAAAATTTATTGTAAAAAATTACTTTTTTGTAATATTGTAAAAATAATTGGTTTGTTTATTCGAATCAGTTGATCTCTTTTTGTAATTAAATTGGAAAATATTGTTAAATTTTTGGATATATATATAAATTTATGAATTATTTTTCAAAATACGTTAGCTTTTAAGTTTATGCATTTAAGAAGTTCATCACTGATTGAAGATTCTCACCATAACGATTTGTTAGTATTATCAACACCACCTAAATCTCAATTGATGAATGAACTGAAAACTAGTTGGAATTACTTCGTAAATTTAAGGATAAGTTTAACATAATAGGATAAACATTATTCAGAGAAAACAAATGACAGTTTACTTAATTCAACAAAATATTGATATACTATGAGAATAAAATATGTGACGTAGTTTATATTGCCGAAAGAAGTAAAATCAACAAAGTTAAAAATATCCGATTCTGAAATTAAATCTCAGTTTTTTGTCACCAACACAGATTTCCATATCAGTGTAAATGGAATCGAACCAAAATCAAGTCTCAATCGACAACTAATCGAGGGAATATAGTTCTTAGTTTCAGGAAAAAGAAAACCATTTTACGTTCATTTTGAAGCTTATGGTTACAATCATTCTTTGGCTTTGACTAAAATATGCATCTAGGTTTTCGATGACACGTTGCCACTTAAAAGGTAACTTCATATTGACACTTTCCCATAAAGACTTGTCTCTAGTGGCAAAAACTAAGATAGCCAGTTTAAATAAGCCTCTTTTGATTCCGATTTCACAGCACTAAGTGCGTTTAAGATAGACAAAAACAAATGATAATCGCCTCGGACCAGGTCCGGACTATAAGTTGGATGCATAATAACTTCTTAATCAAGCTCTCTGAACTTCTGACAAGTCATGTATGTGTGAGGTATGGTATTGTCTTGCAAGAACAGGAAACCTATCTTATTGGCCAATTCTATCAACTGGTTGAAGGTTGCTTTCAATAGAGATCACATTTAGTGTTTGACTACTAAAGAGCAGCTCATTGCGCTTGATTAGCTGTTACAGAATTGAGACCATAAACATCGTTTACAATTTCAGCCGCCTGGTTTGCGTTTTCACCTTTATTGAAATAAAATTGAAATACCGAATTTTATTTTTTGTTCCTTATCATCTTTAAAGCTATCAATCACAACAATGGTAAAATGTACTTGTTTTGTAGGGAAGTCACTCTCTTCAACCACTATAACCTTGAATTGATACGATAAATACAAAATAAGGTTTATGCCGGTAATTCTATCTATAAAGCAAATAATGGTTTACTTTTTCCCCAATATAATATATAATACATTTTCATGATGCCAGAATGCGAAATAAATGTGTTTTTACCCCAATTCGTTTTTTTATTGCGGTTTCTTGTATATTTAAAAAATATTTCAATCATTACTTTTGTTCACAAACCGCAAATGTCAGAAGTAACTCGACCGATACCTTTGAATAATCTCAATATAATTCACCTGAATAACAACTCGAATATAAGAAAAAATCAATAACTTTATATTATAGACATACAGACTTGCCTGTGCTGGGATGTAATTTGTTCGAATGAATAATAACTTTTACTATAGCAAGTGAGAAATTAGAAAAAATAAATTTAACACAAAAATTTGTAATAACTATGTTCAATGAAAAATGCTGTTTCTTTGATTATAGATATGATAAATATATTATCATGATCCCAGAATATTATTATTCGATATTATTCGTTTAATATTGTGGTTTCTTTTAATATATTTAAACAATATTTCATTCATTACTTTGTTCACAAAACCGATAATGTCAGAAATAACTCGACCCGTTTTTAAATATTTTAAACAATTTCGAGATTAATTCTTATGGTTTTCAGTTTAAAATCCCAAATTTTTCATCATATTGAGATATATTCTGTGTACAGTACGGCAAATAAATTTAATGTTTCTAACAATTTGACAAAAAATTAAAATTCTACTGATAAAAATTTAATAAACTCTAATTTATACAAAAAATAATTATATTTTAAACAGAATTTTCAAGTTTGAAAGGATACAACCTTTTGAAATAAATAAAGAATATAACTTCAAATATTTATTAAAATTCAAAAGTTACTCACTTTTCAGTTTCAATTGAACTAAGTATTCGTCAACACCTGAATAACAACTGTAATATAAGAAAAAAATCAATAATCTTATATTATAGAGACATACAGATTTGCCTGTGTGGTGATGTTATTTGTTCGAATAAACTTTTATTATAGAATGTGAGAAATTAGAAGAAAACATAAATTTAACAAAGTAATAAATGCATACAAACTTTCGATACGTGGAATTGTTCGATTGAAGAAAAACTAAGTATTATAATATTTAAACTATTAAAAAAATATTTTGAAATATATTCAAAAATGACAAATTCCTAAAAGCCTAAAATTTAAAAACTAAGTTAATCTAAAAAAATTATTAATTATTTTAAATAAATGTTTGTTAAAAATTAATATTTAAGAGCTTTAATAATGATGTCGTAACTTAACAAGTCTTAAAATTTACTTTTTAAAAATGTTTGAGAACCGTTTTTAGAATGGCTGATATAGATATGGACTTGCATACTATTTTCAATTAAAGAAGTCATTCAGCCTAATTATATCCTCGAGAGTCGTTCGCATTTCTATCCGCATGTAGACTTGCAACTCAGAATTTTTGACTTGAACAGATGGTTTCTAAGATTTTGCCAATTTTATGGATAAAATACATCTCAGTTACTTATTTTTGTAAATAAATAATAAGTTAAAAGATTGCAAAACAAAAAGGTTTTCTTGAACCTAATTTAGATATTACATATCAAATTTGTACCAAGGTTACAATGAATATGCTAATGCAACAGTTCTTTCCGGAAAATCGAGAGTTTAAGTATATTCAATACAAAAAGACATTTCTTTAAAATTTATTACGATCACTATGCAAAATTTCAGGATTAATTATGGTGTTCGTAAAGGCGGTGGTTGAGATATTAGCATTTTTGTCGAAAACGAAACATTTTTATAGTTTTTTTATGGTGTGTTCAATAGAGGTTTGACTGTAATTTTAAATGTTCAAAATGCTCGCTTAAAATTGATTCCGTCAGTTAAAATTGCTGTATTGACCCTTACAGGCAGTTAGTCACTATTTTTAAGCTATCCTAATAGCCGGGCTGCTTTTAATTTCAGAACACGAGCTAGCTCATGTTTTCAGATCTTTTACGTCACTTTGGATGTGAAATTGTGGTCCCAACTTTGCTATCAGACTAGATTGTTCCCTTTTTTACTTTTAACGTCACCTCTTCATTATATTGATTTTTGAGCATCTCTATCTTTTGGTGTAACTACGGGGCCGATTCAAGTTTGATCCAGATGTTCACTACGTCGCACTACTGATTTTGCGCGTTGTGATAGTAGTTCTAATAGTAGTTTTATTTTATCATATTTATCATAGCGTCTGGTTTTTAGTATTTGTCCAACTGCCTTTTAAATAATGTTTTTCCATTAAATTTAATCAGTTTACTTGATTCACTTTTTTGTGTACTTTAATGTTACTTAAAACTGTTTTTTCTATTCAAGATCTTAGAATTTTTTTTTAAAAATGGTCCCAGTTTATAACACTGAAACTACCGAGTTTGTTTAAATTATGAAATTGACTTATTGCAATTATTACAATTTAATTTCATTAATTTCTGTTTTCATAATTTAAGAAAAGATTAAGCTTAGTAAGTAAAACAAAAATGAATTTTTAATTTTCACTACATCTGATAAACTATGCTCAAAAATATGGTGCAATTAAAAAAGTTATGAATTTTATATCAAAAAATAAATATCTTAAAGCTTTAGGCTGTTTCAGAAAACATTTAACCTTCTGTTAGCAGCTGCTTTTCATTTATCGTAAAATATTTTTTACATTGGATGATAAAAAATTTCTCTTACCTGTATTTGCCACTTTATCAAGTAAACACTTAAATTAAATTCGATAGGAAAGTTTCACGATAATGATAAAAACGATTTCATTACTGATTTAATATTATTTTCCTTTTTGATTTCGACAAAAAATAGCGCAAAAATCCTCTTTCAAGGTTTGCTTGAATGAAAAAAGACTGGTACCCAACACCCTTAACACTAAACACGAAAACAGCATGATTTGCTATTACCACAAGATTTTTGATGTAAAAGCAATGTAGTGCTATATCTGTTGCAAGTGTGAGAACCAACAAGTCAGCATCATAATTTGAAACCCTTGCATATACCACGCAAAGTTCAGGCACAGCCTTGTAAATTTTATCGCGGTCATTTTTGTCAATCACTACACACTGAGCTAATCTTCCCTGCAAATGGCTCCGTGGTAAGAACATACTCAGAGAACTTAAAGAGAAAAAAATTCTCCAATTAGAAAGGCAGTGCACAATTCGACGATCATCATAATTATAAGTCTGAAAACGTAATAAATCCCCAAATTTTTTGCCTCTTGTCGATTTTGAAACTGGAAATTCATATTTTATTATTTCGTGCCATGGCATTTCTGTCTGATAGAAATATTATTGAGCATACAATTTATGATCCTGATGATTCGGATATACATGAAAAGCTAAATCTGTCAATTAAAGAAACAAACAAAATTTATGTTACAGACATAGAAAATAAATATTATATACACCTTCAGTAATAATAATAATAATATATAAATAAACAAAAAACTCGATCTACAAATCCCAATTCTCTGAATTCTCATAGGACATCAGTTATACAAATTAATAATCATGTATATGTGATTCAAAAGACGAATAAATGAATCTCAAAACCTTTAATCCGATATAACCTAACTTGTTTCCTCCTATTTTCTGACGTTATAATAACTTCTAAAATGTAGTATTGGAAGGCTGAACAAGAAGTGACACTGAATGACGTTATGAATTTATGTAAACAAAGTTGCTCTAATAAAATCTATAATTAGAGGTTTTAAATAAATCCTTACTTTGTTTTAATGGCTTATATCTTTTCCATAAGTTTATAATCGAATTATGCAGATTCCCAATTAATTCATTTTGTTTTTAGTTAAATATAGCAATTATTGCATGACAGTCTATTTTTCGCTAAATTCTTCAGCACGATCTCTTATGCTTTTGTTATTACATCGTTAATAGTATAAAAATTAATTTTTATAATTTTTTTTATCCATAATTTTTACTTAAGTTGAATTTTCCGATTGCTTTATTTTTTTGAGTAGACTTTTCAGACGGGAAATTTTTTTATTTGGGTTCAATTAAAACAAAAAATATTTATTTTTATTATATTTATTAAAATGATGTGCATAATTATGCACATAGTTTTTTAATAGATTGTATTGTTAAATTTTGAATATAAGTTAGGAAAAAACACATTTTTTATTTTAATCACATTTTCTATGTAAAATATAAAATTAAATATACTTTTGATTTAATTATGGAGTATCTCATGAACAACTAGACACACACGTACAGAAAATTTAGGTTATGTTTATTAATATTACCAGCATCAAATAATCGAAGCTAGATTATAAAATATTGATACTAGTTCTCTAAAAAATTAATGAAGTTGGTTTGCATAATTTTAAAAATAAACTATCAGAAACTTGATTTCACAATCAAATTGATAACTAAAAAAATATTCTTAAAAAGTATTTTATTGATCACCAAACTTTACCTCAATTTCATTTTTGATTCTAATAAATATTTCATATTGGTTAATTTTAACGTAATTCTTAATAAATAAATTTGAATCAATTATTTTGAAACTGTTATTTTATTGTTTTTTTATTGGGGTTTTATAAATAAATTAAAAATAAGTTGGTATACTATACTAATTTATATTAACACAATTAAAAATTTTCTTGATATCAATAATAATTTTTAGCATTTTTATTAAAATTTAATTTATCTGATTATCTTCTTTTATCCTTGTCCTTTTGAATCGCCTATTAATTTAATTGTTTAAATTCGGTATATGAAAATAACAATGTTAAATTCAAACATGTTTATAGTTAATGTTATTAATTTGAATTTAAAAATGTCATGCAGAAAAATAAAAGGTCCTTAATTTAATGGAATAAAATACAGCTGTCTTATATTATCTATTAATTTGTCCACATTTGTCTTATTGAACTAATAAAAGAATGCAAAAATATTAATAATAAATATATTTGGCATTTCAGAAAATCAAACTATTTTCAAAATCAGTTTAAAATGATTTTCCAAATAAATTGAAAAATAATTATTAGTTTTGATTCACTTACCATATATTTACAGAAATATTTACATATATTTACAGAAGACTATGATTTACTTCGCAAGAACGTCAAATCTACTTGACAAGTGTTGCATTTTTTAAAAAATATATAATTAAAATAATGCTTCATTTTTGAACCTTAGGGAAAATAAATAATGACAATATATACTTATTTAGACCCAATGGTAATTTTTCTTTATTTTCAAATCAACTGCTCTGAAAAAGGCAGCATAATATTTTTGATCAGATATATAATATAATCGTATGTAATCTAAAGGTTTATCTTAATCCATAAAAAGTAACTTGATTGTCAATTAAATGATAAATCAAAGTTACGAGTTGTATTATTTAAACGTAAAGCGTGTGTCAGATTATGAATTTAAAATGTAAAAGCTGCATTATAGAAGAAAGAGTTATTCTTCAGGCATAAATTATGATATTTTCAAAACTGAATTTCATCACTTTCATTATGCAAATTTTAATATTAAACTTTTAGCCTGGAATATTATAAATATCCATAATCCAATACATATAATAAGTACATTCTATTTCGGAGTAAATTTGTCTGAAATATCGTAAGATAAATGGTCAAACATTAATATAGTTTACTTAGCATTTTAAACTCAAGTTATTAGTACGGTCTTGCACTACAGAGCGGAAATTTTCAAGCCAAAACCAAATTGAATTTATTTGAAGTACTCGTTTTTTTGTAACATTTGATTTTTTTGATATTATTTATTTTCATTTTGACAAAAGATCAAAATTTAATTTTCTATGCAGCGCAAATTATCAAGTGTTATTCTATAGCGCACGACACAATAAAAAAGCACCCCTTGAAAACATATTAAAAAGTAGAAATTTTCCAACAAATGCTGTTTTATTAAGAGATTTAGTTTTTTATTATGTTTGTACATTTTCACTTGAGTCGCACAACTCTTGATGACATTGCCTTAATCAATAGTTTTCGTCTTCGGCCACCAAGCGAATGCTTTCAATCAACAAGCTCATCTTTTATTGAGCTTCTCATAGCATAGACTCTCCATTTCAAGAGAGTGTATATTTAAACCACTAATTGAAGGTCCCTACCCAATTATCTCTCCTTATCTCTTCATCACTAGGGTCACCCATTCCCGCGTACGCTACACAATTTACGCCTTACTATCATGCACGCATGAACGAACCCATGTTGGTACTGTAGATGATAACCGAATGTTACCTAAGCATGTGAGCGTCGTTTCCAATACTCCTTGAATAACCTTCGATTAGGGTACACTGCGGCCGTTAGAAGGACTTACGCTTTACTTAATTAATATCGTTGCTCAAAACAAGCATTCAAATCGTGAACTTTCACAATTTAATTATCCTACGTTTAGTTGATATATGGCTAGGGTCATAGTTGGCTTGTAATTATAGGAATTTGATAGTAATAGTGGTAATATAGATATATAATATAGTATAAAATAAAATAAAATTAATATTTACAAAAATAAAATTTTTTAATTTCGAATATATAATATTAATAATAAATTCGAAATGGATATAAATGCATAAAACATATGACGAAACTAAATTTAATAAAATTATTAAAATAGAATTAAAATAATAATAATAATATAGTAATTCGAATGAAATTGTTAACGAGTGTATACGTCTATATAGCTTACCCTGAAACAATTTTTGTGGGATTTTTAAGGTCATAAGATCTAAACAAGACTTTGAAATCATTCTTTTATCGAATTTTTGACATTTGCTTTCCTTTGGATTGGGTTCATTAATGTTTATTGTAACGTAAGTATTGTCGTTTCAATCGATTTTGAGGTAACAGTTCGTGGTTTTCGACTTCACAAATAACTTTTGTGTCTCATTGACCATAACTTGTGTAAGTAGTGGTTTCGTTTCGTTGGTTCTAACATATATATTACATTTAAATTCGGTTTACTTTTACTCGCATCATTCGTAGTCACTGACTCCTCTATATTTTTCAAATCGTCAGTTTTTTCCTTTATATTTAAACCTTTCCCAGGACCTCAAGGCGCTCTTTCTAGGGTTGGGCGATGGGATTTAGGAAGTGAGAATAAAGGACGGTTCCAACGATGAGTTCCCCACTAACCACCGGTTTAATCCGGGGTAAAAATAATTCATTTTATATACTCGTGTGTGTGTGTGAATTATAGTATATAGAATATGGGGCAAAATTTAAAATTTATTCCCCGTGATGGAGGTTCGAACTAAAATGAAACTTTAATTAATTTATGATAAAATCCTGTCAAAATATGATAAAAAGAAAATTTAGGTAAGAGTGCTCTAAATTTAAATATATAACAATATAGAATTTAAATAATCATAACATAAAAAAATAACATTTTACTTTATCGTTTTGATGATTCGTGGATTTCACAAAATTAATAATTACAATAAAATATAAGTTGAGAGTGAAAAGTAATTAAAAAATGTAAGAGTACGTAGTAGATTTTTAAAAAATGTACTAAAATTTGTCTACACAGCACTGCCTTATATATCACGGTTTTCTGTGTGAATTTTGAGGAATTTTCGAGATTATTTTTAAAATGTAATTTTTTAATTATTTTATTTTTCAATTTAACATCGTTTCCTTTTAAATTTAGGTTTCCCGCTCAAAAACACAGACATTATCGTGCTGGTTAAACAAGTATCGGCTCAAATTAGTTTCTGCCCAATATAAAACACTCCGGGGCCAGTTAAAATTGCGACCCGCAATTATAAATTTTAAAGTATTCAAGATTAAATAAAATCAATAAAGTACGATTTACACTATGCACGATTACATTCGTGCTTGTGCTGGGTACTTATGAGGGAAAAGTTTATATGAGCACAACAATTATTACCACTAGGCACCCGTCACAAATGACGTTGGTACTGTGCACTAATGGGTGGAAGGTTAACAAAAGGTGAGCTCTACAAGAACTGCTAATGCCTCAACCTTCCGTGGGTTCATGGACTACCGTAGAAGGTTTATTGTCGTTCTCGTTAAGGTCCCCTTCTAACTCTACTTTCAATGACCTTGCAACAACGTGAATTCATGAAAAGAAATTAATTCAATACATTTATTCATAATTGAAATTAAGTTATAGTTAAGCGATCACAAAGGTGCATTAGGTTTTTTTGGTGTCTAATAAATGTCAAATAAGATCAAAAATGCTTGTGAATTGCCTCAACAGACGGGCTTCTTTTAGTTTACTGTTTCAGGCCCTTTCGTGCTTGCCCGGTCGAGGTTTAGACGGTGGTGGTCGCTTCCGAGTCGGCATGCCGGGTGGTACGTGATAACTATTGCCACCTGTTCTGACAACCGTCCTCACAGCTTCTCTTCCTCCTGGGCACTACAGTCCGTGGTTTGTCACCACTCGTTGTCGGTCAAAGATGCTCTAGATTTTACTAACTTTGAGATTTTAAAATGATGCCACTCCGTTGAGATGGAGTTCGATCATGAATAAATTATCCTCGAAGGTAAAATAAATAAATCTGAGAAATTTTGCATAGATAAGCAGTCAAAAATAAAAAAAAATAAAATAACAAATGAAAAAACTTAATGGTGATTAACAATATTATAATTCGGTTATCAAAATTTAACATAATAAATGACCAAAATATTAGTAAGCATAAAAAAAATATTTTTACTTATAAAATTCAAAATTATTACTTGTTACGTTTCCACAAAATAATACGTCGGCAACTGCACAATAATAATATAACCTTTAAACAATTTTTGAGAATAAAAATATAAAGTTTTGAGAATGTTTTAAAGAGTTTTGAGAGAGTTTGAGAGTACGTAAAAATAATAAAGTGTACTGAAATTTGTCTGCCCAGTGCGATTTTTTGAAACGTGACTTTCCCAAGGGAGAATGTGTCCTCTGTGTAGACTTTAAGTGAATAGATCTGTGTTGAAAGTGAGTGTGCCAGATCCTTGAGAGGAACTTATACATTTGTATAAAAAAAAATTTGCTTTCAGAGTTAGGAAGTGTTCAAGAGTAAATTGCATATTTGTGTAGGTGGGGTTTGCATGTGATAAAATAAGGTTGAAAGGTATCGTGGACACTATTAAAATGTCAATATATCTTTTCCAGAATAGGATTTTATCCCCAAAAAATTACCGAATCTTTGATTCTATATAATTCATATAGATAATGGCTTAAATCGGTGTTCGGATTTTTTGACAAACAGGTGAATCGTTTCTAATTTCTTAGTGTCGATGAATGTTTTTGGAAGAAGATTGTTTAATTTTTTGTGTTTGTGAAAGTTGAGTTCTTTAGAAAAATTTTGGCAACAGATTGTATATTTTAATGTTAATGGAGCGCGAGGATTTGTGTCCAATCGTTGATCCTTTTATAGCATGTCGAGATACAAAGTGTTAACCATTCTCTTTCCAGTTTTTCCTTGAGTTATATTCATTATTTAACTGGTGAATATTATAAACAAAAATGAATATTTTATTTATTTAATTTTCTATCATTTTTTTCGAGTCGATTCGAAAAGAAATAAATGAATTGTATTTCTTTTTAAATCCAGAAAAATATTAGCAATAATAATAATTCCAACTCCAAAAGCGTATATTAAATTTGTTGCAGTTAAAAAGATCGTAGTTGAAATTGAGGTAGTTTTAAGTTATGATTGAAATCTTATGATTGATTATTACTATATCTTTTCTTCGTGTATATTAATGAGGGACTTAATTGTTTTTTTCTAATGTTATGTTTGTGGTGTTTCACCTTGACGCCATGCATATAAAGTTTTCTGCCCTCCAATGATTACCCGTTGCTAAGCAACGTTGATACTGCAACCACTGGTTATGAGACCGCAAAAGGTGAGCTCTACTGAAGAACTCCTAAGGCCCGGCCTCATAATGGGTTCAACGCACTACCGATAGAAGGTCTATGTGCGATTTCTTATTCCGGCCCCTTTCACTTACTCGAATCAGTTATTGCACTAACCCTAGTTCCTAACTTCAGTAAAACGAATTTATTTTCTAACAGTAACGATTTAGGAAAACAACCAAGAAACAAATGAAATACCACTAATAATTTATTTGTCCGTACACTAATAATTTGCTGTGCCCTGCGTTTAGCGAGTTCCGCCTTTCCTGGGCGTCGCTGAGAAGGTTTCACCGCTGGCGTGGTTGTATCAGCCGCTTCTCGACATACTAACTGAGCCGACGCAAACACTAGTGGGTACGTTATGGCATTGCCCTACTGGCAAGCCGATAACGACACTTCCAAGCTGCGGATTTGTGTTTTTTGCACATGGCCGAGCTGCTTTTCTTCGCCTATCCACGCTTTGCGGCGGTGAATCTTTGGTAAAGCGTCTTCACCTTTGGGTTTCACCCATGACGCTTTAAATCTTTTGAATTTCCCGAGTCATCTGGAGCAATTGACGATGTAGTTCCGTGTTCTCTCTGCGCGATTTCACCAATTCTCTACTCAGAATTTTGATGAGTCCATATCTGTAATTAGACGAATCATTAGTGAATGTCACATTTTATTGATAGAACTTTCATTATTTATAGTTGCGTCAAGTTATTTTATGAGTCTAACGTTCATCTACCAAAGAAATAAAACTACTAAGGGTCTGTTTAACTATACTAAACTAATGGTCTCATCTCGGTATTAATATGATTTCAATCTCAAAAGATTAAATATGTACTAAATAACGAAATAAAATTTATTAAATTCAACATTTCTCATAACATTTAATGTCGCATAGAAATTCGGTGATGCGAACTTGGGTTCCATTTTGGGCGTTCTCGAGCGTATGAATGATCTTGCCGTTCTATCGGTGTCCCGCATGTCCTTGGGATGTAATTTTCTTGGAATCACCACGTTCATAGATCTGAGAAGTTCTCCCAACATCAGGTCATCCAGTTCATACGACATGCCATAAAGATGGGGCATATCCGTCCGTACTGGGAATCCTTCCAGTAGCAATGTCTTCATTGATCTTGGCCAGGTGTTGTCTTGCCATTGCCACCTGCCAATTAGTTTGTCTCTGCCGTTCTTCGAGGCGAGCCAGAATGTATTCCGCGTGGTGTCGGCTTTCACGGGCTGGGTTTCGGCCTGGCTCTTTTAATCTCATTCTATTTGGTCGGATAAAATTGAGTGTAAGTGTGCAGGTTGATGTAAATACCTGTAGTGGGTTAGTAAAGCCGGGTTAAGTTTTACTCTGTAAGTCGGTGAATTTCTATTATACTAAAACCGCGGACAATTGGTCGTGATTTGTCGTTTGTTTGGGGTTGTAATTAGTGGTATGGCGTTTGACGATGGTAGAACTTGTGCAGTGCGTCACTTTGTTATTCGGCGAACTTTTCGTTGGACTTTGATGAATGGTTATATTGATTGATTTCTAAATAGGCTGCATTGACTAATTTCTCGGTTATTATTATGTTAACGGCAACATTTGGCTTTCAAATGTCACTTTAATTGAATTCAAGTCAATTTGGTTATTTAATCAATAGTGAAATTCTGAACAATTGAATATCAATAATTATTATTTTTAATAATTTTAATCAAGCTGACATAGTTCAATCTTTCTTAACTGTTTCCCATCTGTATCGGTGCATAGATCTTGGATGGTCGGTGAAAATCTATCTGGTCCTAATTGTTCCATGTTCCTTAGTCGCCGTAAAATAAATCAGTCTTGTCCTCTGATCCTTTCCCTAGTCCTTATTCCTTCGGTCGCGTGTGATGATCCTCCCTGGTAGTCGGGGCTGTGTACAATTGTGTTGGAACAATAACTAATCACACCTGGAAAACGATTAGTTATTTATATGCCGAGTGTGTCAATTAAAGTGAATTCTCTCTGTCTGAAGACGTGGCAGGTCTAAAATTTCTTGTGTGTCTGAATGATTTACCCAATTTTTCTACTCTGAACTACGTGGCACATTGATTTTTCTATGACGTCGTTGCTATGCTGAGTGTAGTGATTACACACGATTTATTCATCATGTATTGTTGACACGTCTAATCCATGTTTGTGTGCGATCAGTGGAGTGATATCGACAGCTTGTTCTTCTGCTTATTTTCTGCAGGGCAAATTCCAGTAAGCGATTTTACAGTTAGGGTAGTTTACTATTACGATATTTTTTACGGCATCTCCGCACTCAAATCTTCAGAGCACGGCCAATGACTTTCGAGTTACGATCTGATGGATGGGAATCAACTTGAGTTGTATCTTACCAAGCATGAGGTCCACCCGTGGAGTTTTTCTTAAGTCTAGTGCTCCTCTCATGAATAATTCTTTAATGATGTGACACTGATTATTATTACCGTGGCTGCCATTGTATACACCCTATCTTCATGCATGAATTCTTTCAGTGGGGTTTATTATCAAAATTTGGGCAATAGATGTGAGGGTGTATTTCATTTTATATTCGTTGTATTCTAAGTTTTCTCATGTACAACGAATTGTGAAATAAGCTGAGTTCGTTAGAACGAGTTTTTTGATTTCTCAAAATTTGTGTGTAATTCTGCTTGCTGAATTTACTGCGACAAAACAAAATTTTACCTTGAAATTATTTGTATAATCTAATTCTAATTATTATTTCTTGATTTAGTTTGCAATTCATTTCTTTTATTTTTAATTGAATTATTTCCAATTAAAATTATTTCGGTCAAATTTCTGTGTTATTTCTGTTTATTTCGTGCTGATCTTGGTGCATCTTATTATTATTTTAATTTATTTTTATGTTTTTCGATTTTATATTTTAATTATAATTTTTTCTCGCATTTTAATGTTAACTTGATGTTTTATGGGTCTGATTTTAAACCTGCTGTTATATTTGCGTGTTATTTCCAATTCATTTAAACAAAACTCATTGCTGACCCAACACTAATGACCGAAATATCAAATTTTTCACATGTAATTGGTTTTGATTTTTTCATTCTATATAAACTCTTAATTTCAATCAGTTTCTCGGGTTTTGAATTGAGGATTGTCTTGATATTTTTAGTTTCCTCCATAGGCGCTTTTTTAAATTAATACTGCATTTTCTTTTAATACTACTAATAACTTTATACACTTAAAATATTTTTTTATTGCTCTTTAAGAAATTGAAATATAGACTACGTTTGGTTGTCATGAGTTAGGTTGTCATTTCAAAACACGTGTATCGCTTTTAATTTTTATAAAATATCATAGAATCATGAAAAAACAATTTTATCGTCATTCAATTATGGTTATAGTTCAAAATATTTTTCTAGTTAAAATTATCGAAATAATAATACATCACGAATGAAAAATATATAAAACTATTATATATATAAAATTATTGTAATTCTAGTAATGGTTATTTTTTTATAAATTGTAGTTCTAGTAAAATTAAATTTCTAAATTTTATGAAATAACAATCCTCAAGTATTTTATTGATATTAAATTTACCAATAGCGGCGGTTTTAAACCAAATTTAAAATACCAAAACTTTTGATTTTTTGAATAAATGAACAAAACAAACTAATTACTTGATTTTCGTTATTAAAGACATAGTGACAACCATTTTTATTTGCCTGAAGTCACGGAACAGACACCTTCAATAGCTTTATCAAATTTGAACTTCATAGAAAAAGAAGTTTGTAATTAGTATCACAATTAAATGTCAATTTAACTCAAGTATTTATGAAAATCTTGCAATATACATAGAAATATAATGAACAAATTTGATTTTGCAACAAAGACTTCATGATTGTGCCTTATTGGCTTTATATGCATAACAGCAATGTTTGATTATTATTTAACAAGTCTGTTAATTTCTGACTATCGCGTTCATTTTAAATCAAATAGATGAAACCGAACACAGAATACGTTTGTTGATTCTCAACACAAATTTACAAATCGTTACACTTATTTCAGAAAGCTGTTCGATAATAGATAACATTTAGGCATACAGCCAAATTAGAATTTCTAAGTAATACTACTGTCTTCACTCTTAAAAAATGCTTAGGTGTACTATTTGTAAAGTTCAAAAATAATTGATATCTTAAAATAATTTTTTTTCTTGAATAAAACGCCCATTCAAATTTAATAGAAATTCATGTTTATATTTGTAAAGACTTAAATAATGAAGGCTCCTTAATTATTCCAATAAATAAACAATTCCAATTTTTAGGTTCATATCAGTTTTCGCAGAAGCTGTAGCGTTTCTCACATGACGGTTACTGGCATTGGTTTTTATATTAACTACTTTTCCATTCTTTTCTATTTTGTCTCCTTTACTATCTTTGGACATGATTACGGACCTGTTTGCTATAGATTCAGTTCGAGTGCAGAACCGGTCCGCAAGGTTCACATAACACTTAGAGAGCATTTATTTAAGGCGTTCCCACATAATAAGTTATTTTTGACTCCACCTTGTCCTTAATGGATGTTCCCTTATGAAGAATTAAACCTAATCCTGACATCTCTGATTGAATCTAATAAATTTTGTTCGAATTCCAGCTTAGTTATTTTGAGTTATAACAAAGATTTGTTCAGCGTAGTTTTGATAAAATTTAGTGAAATATATCGGATTATTGATAATAGTTTTGATAAAATTTAGTAAAACAGAAAACTTTAAATTTTCTTGGCCCCGGTTGGAGCTCCCTGTTCCTTGTCTGTATTTTTCAGCTCAGCACGCAGTTCGTTGGGTTACAGGGGTATCGTCCTTGAGTTACATGGTATACGGCATCTACATAATCCATAACTTCTTTGAATAATAATACCCACGTCTACATTTATAATAATGCTTATCCTATTTCAATACATTACAATTTAGGTTTAATTTATTTTGAAATGTTTTATAAAAATGACAATAATACTATATTCGTTCCACTAAGGCTTCTTCCCTCGTATATCTCATCCCCCTGTAAACTATCACATCTTGTCCAATTAAGATAGCTGTTGGACGTATAGGAGTTTTTAAGCTACCGGGTTACCCATTTCACTGATATGACCTTCACTTTTAACTACTAGGGATATTTACCTGATACGTCGCATGATTTTAATAACCATTGTGTGCCCATGACCGCGATCATGTTGGTACTGTACACAAATGGCCGAATGCCATTCGAGCAGGTGAGCGTTATTACTAACACTACTCCTCGAAGGACCTTCGTTTTTATCTCTTAAGCCATTTCTAATCACCGTTGTCGAGGAGAGTGATTATGCCCGACATCTGTTTGCAAACCTTTCACGACACCCATTGTTATCTATACCTCACCCCTCATAAAATGGAATCAATTTATTTAGTTTCGGTAGAAAAGAAAAACAACACAACACGAATATTATAAATAAGGTATATTGGTAGTAGTGTACATTGATATCATATTTTACAACAAAAAATAAAACAAAAGGAAAAATATAAGCCGTCTATACGAGCATGTCCAAACTGGACGAAGAAAATCCGCTTTTCATTTCAATCCTTCGGCGTCAGTCAGTGGGTAGACATCTTCTTTTTGGGGTACATAGATGTAGTGGTTCGAGGGGGGGGGGGTTTGAACGGTCATTTAGTGGGTTGACTTTTACTTTTATTATCTTCCCGCCTTGACAACTATATTTGACATGCGTCCCCCTTACTATTACTACGTTTTATTCCCCAATGGACTTTACTCCCGTTATTAGATGTTAAATGACAATATAGTTATTGAACAAAATTCATTAATTGGTGGCTATAATAAAAAAAATTTTGATAATACTAAGGAAGATTCAGCAAATGCTAAACTAACTATTAGTATTACAGAAAATTTTACTAAACCTAGATTAACCGTAATAATATTAAATGAAATTTATTAAAAAATAGACAAAATATTAATGTTAACTAAATTCTATCTAATTAGTCATTGAATGAAATGGTCATTCTGAGGGTTGATCTTATTAAGTTTGTCGGAACGATATTTATTAGTAGGAATCATTGTCCATCACTACCTTTATTCCAATACTATTTGTACTAGTAATGTCCTTTCTAGATATAATTTAGATCTAACTAAGCAATAACTGCGCTAAGGGGTTTCCGTATTAATGGAAATTATAAAATTAATTAAGATTAAAGTGGCACCCTTCATGTTTAGTACTCTATATTAATCAGATTTATAAGATTAGTCAAGAACCAGTTTGCGTTGTCGATGGCGTTTTGTTCGACCGGCTGAAATCCATACCTACATTATTAAATTTACGTTTAACATTGAGTTTAACGGACTCTAAGAATCCTGAGAGTTTCTATAACCCGAATAAAACTCTACTCTAATTATTTGACAAAAGAAAAATTGATTATTAAAAACATTATATGGTAAATATTTTAATAAACTAAATGTACTTACGGGTAAGTTCTGATGTAGGGGAGGTTCGAGAAATTCCGTACGAGTTTTTGTTATTAATTCAATTCAATTCTCTTAATTCCAATTCATAATCAATATAATTCAATTCAATTCTCTTAATTCAAATTCATAATCATTTTAATTCATCATTAATTTTTATATTCTTTTTCATTTTATCAATTTCAAAAATTTCAACATTCGCTTGGCCAACATACTATATCGTACGGGCTGTCCCTCTTTCCCCCTTTATTCAAAAAATAGAACGATCGCGTTAGCTTGTCCCTTACATGTGGTGATCAGTCACATACCAGAACTCACCAACATTTGCGACGGGCCCATTCTACTTATCTTACTCAGGGTGATCAAGGTTTTCCCGCTCCCAGGTATCGCGTACTATCGCGAGGGTATCACTATTACCTCTCAATACTCTCTCTCATAATTACCATACACTAAGAAGAAATAAACAAAACAAGAAATAGGAGGAAAGTTATTATAAGCTTTAAACATTATCATTAATCAAAGAAATCCACCATCATTGAACACTCCATCATACTTATTGTTTGATTTTTCAGCATTAGCTGTTTATGTTATGTTTCTGGTATTCACTTCCTATCATTTTATTCAACGACTTTATGATTTGTGTTTTGTGTTTTGTGTAATTGTTCGTTTTTACCTTTCGGTTGCTATATACCTTCTTTACTATTCAACATGTTGTTATTTGCTTCGGTTTATTATTCGCGTTCCGTTACACGTTACTCACTAGCGACATTGCTTACACATCGGCATACTCATTTATCATTTACGTAAACAACCTTGGCTTCCTTTCTCACGCCAATCACATCGAATCTAACTCACTACACTCATAGCTTGGTCAATAGAAATAACGCATCATTTCATAAGCATTGGTCACATTGACCTTGTGCATATTACTTTTCAACTCAATTATCTCATTATTTACCTCTACAGCTGCACATCGTTGTTCACGCATCTTCCGCCAATCGAACTCTCACGTTTCTCATTATCTTTATCGTTACTAAATAAACGGTCGTTCAAATGGGTTTATAGTTTTATACCAATCTATAATTAAAGCGAAGTGTTTATGTACAACGTTTGACGATTATGGCTGTTCACGGTTTCTAATTAATATCAGTAATATATATACATATACATGAATAATAAATAATCAAAACAATAACACATTCTAATTTATATCAATTACGTCAGCAATATATATGCATTGATAATCAGAGACAACAATAATATTTTAATTTATCCCATTTATATACATCATAATATGCTAAGAAAAAAAAATAAATATCTTCCACGTACAGGGTGGAATGATATAATAATACTAAGTTATTACCCCATTATTTACAGTCTCGATGATTTAAAAAAAAATGTTTTAAATTTAATTTCCCTTCAATTTTATAATATATTACATAATAACTATATACTAATTTATGTTGACTTTTCCTTTCCCTTTATTATTTGATTTTTATTATAGTCACCCCCATCGCCTTAACCCATCCAGATAGCATTTAACTTGTCCGCATTATTACCTATTTTATCGAGTCTATGTGGATCTTTTATTACTTTATTCTTTTTAGTTACCTAATGTTTCTCATCATCTCATTCACCTTTGCTCAAACCATTGTTCTATTAAGTCCCTTTCACGATTTCGTCCTTTGCTCCTTCTACGTTTGTATTACATAATTCTGCTCACACGACAACATTGATTACACTTTGATTTTAATCATTTACCTTTATTCCAATTAAAGTTACAAGTACTAGTACTAGCTGTAATAAACATTGTAATAGTAAAGATAATAATACTTATCATAATAATGATACTTTGTTATAGTATTAATAGTTGTACTAATAAAATAATTATGCTAATTATGATAATAATAATTATGATACTAATAATAATAACAATAAGATTGTTATAATAATAATCATGTTAATAATACTTATATTATAATATTTTTACCTCAATTTTAAACAATTTAAGAATTAGCATGAACGCTTCAATGAATCAAAGCAGTTGAATATGAGTAACTATTTCCCAATTACTCTCTTTCCCCAAAACTAATTGTACCATCGCACTTGTTGTTATTTACTATTCTCGCTCGCTTGTGCAACGAAATCAATTCTATCCCGGCTGAGCCCCCAAAATTATGCTGGGCACTGATGGGTCCTTAAAATAGTTTTGAACTGCCTAAGGGTTATCATCCCCACCTAGCGCCTTCATAAGAATTTGAACCGCTAGTCACCCGTCATAAATGACGTTGGTACTGTGAACTAGTGGGTGGAAGGTTAGCAAAAGGTGAGCTCCTTCTCAAGAACTGCTAATGCCCTAACCCCCCCTCGGGTCCATGAGCTGTCATAGAAGACTTCATGCTCTTACTTAATTGGTCCTCCCTTCATCTGCCTATTTACTAAATTATCTAACCATTGGATCACTCTGTTTCTCCATATTCAACCACTCTAGTCATATCTACCTGTCAATAACAAACAAATTTAATAACAAGTTATCAATTTATATTATAATAGATAAACAATTAACATCTATGATTTACACATGTAATAAATAATTAACATCTACTAATTTAGTTCAGTTAAATACAAAATTTCGCCATCAAAACCCATTGGCGTCCAAGATGTGCCTCAACAGGCGAGCACGATTTACTCTGGCCTGTCGCTCCCTTTCTCTTTTGTTGGGTCGGTTCTTTCTGCGGTTCCTCTTCGGCAATCCTTCCGGTGTATGTGACGGACCTGTTATCATCTGTCCAAGGCCAGTGTCTTTACCTGTGGCATTCCTTAGCACTATCGCCTGCTGTTCTTCGGATAGGTGAACACCACTCTGCAGGAGGCCTGTCCGGATGTTGTCTCTCAACTTCCACTCTGCGACCTGTTTTTCTAGATCCTGGGCCTTCTGTTCGGCCGACCGCAGGGCTTCATCCTTTTGAGCTAATTGATTCTTCAATGTGTCGACCTCTTCTTTCAGCTTGATTGCCTTCTCGGGGCGGAGCCATGTCTGCTCCATGTAGCGACACTTTCTAACCATGGCCTCTGCCCTCTGCGTCTGTGTTACTGTGGTTTGGTGGTAACCGGCTATATCCCTTCGGAATTGTTCCAGAGTTTTCTTGTGAGAGTCCACTAAACAAAATTCATTATTAACTTTTCATTAGTCTCTATTTCATGTACATAAAGTATTAATATATTCTGATCATTTATAAATACAAAGAACTAATTTTTGTCATCTGGATGGGGGAAGGATGGGTATGCCCTTTTCTACTTATATATCATAACGGATTCTACTGTTTTCTCCTGATCAATTAGTTATAACAGGTATCAGCAACGATAACATTGACAATACCTGTGATAACCAAAGGGTAGTTATGTAATCCATTATATTGTCAACATTACAATAATATTATGAAATTTGTATTTTCTATTTAAAAATTAATTTACCAAATTTAAATTTATTAGCTTCAACTAAAAAATTTTTTAAGTTAAATTACCTAAAAAGATTTACAAAGATTTTCTGTTGCAAAATAAGAATTAAACATTAATGTTACTAATGTAAAATAGTTAATTTAATTTCATTTTGTTTTCCATTTTAATCGTTTTATTCCTAGCTTTTCACCCGTTGCCACAGCAACGAGTCAACAATTGGAAAATTTCCAAGGTCAGAATTTTTACATGATTTTTAATTTTTATCTTTGACTAATTTTAGGTTCCCTATCGAGATCCACACCTCCGCGATGGTCCAAATTAACTCCCCGACATTCTCTCTTGTATGGTCTCCACTTCAAGCTAATTTTATTGATCATTGAGGTTGTAGAACGTCTAGAAATGAGCCGCGACAGAAAACCCGAGAATTTGAATTTATCCACGGAAGAATTTTCCCGTTATTTTATTTGGCAAATTTTCTGTTTGGTTTTTAGGAATAAAAGTTATTCTTGATATCGCTTAAATTTTATATTCATTTTTGGTAATTTAGTAATGCTAATCGCAATAATGGTACAGCGAATATCAGTAATAATGATAATAATAACAATAATACTAATAATAATAATAATTATGATACTATATTAGGGACAATGGTCGGGGTGTTAACCCATGGTGGGAGTATTAGTGGGGTATTGTGAGTAATAGTACTATATAGTTTAATAATATTAATAATAATAATAATAATGATAATAATATTTTAACAATAATAATAATAACCATAATGTGGAAATAATAATATTAACGACATTAATAATAACCATAATAATAATAATAATAATTTAATGTTAATAATAACATTGGATTGCTTCTAGAGATAATGGTCGGGCTCTAATGATATTGTGTACTGGGATTAATGGGACTATATAGTTATAGCAATAGTAATGCTATACTAATAATAATAATAATGTGTTAACCATAATAATAATAATATTTAATAATAATGATTATAATATTGGCGTAAAAATATTCATCACGATTTTAATAATTAAAATGGACGATAAAATACAATACTAGTATTAGCATTACTATTAATAATTCCGGTATTATGATAAAGGTACTATTAATGGTACTATATGGAATTTATGATAATAATAGTATTACACTGATAATATTTATGAAAATAATAATAATATTAATAATTGTTTAGTGTCAATTTTAATAAAGCTGGGTGGTATCAATAGGAGTACTAGGGTGGAATTAATGACAAACTCGTAATAATAACCAAGTACCTAACGAAAATTTACCGTATGAATAATGATAATAATAATAATAATATCCTAAAAATAATTTTTTAATAATAATAATAATCTTCCACGAAAATTAATAAAATTAATATTGAGGTTTTTAGTAATAATAATAAATTTTAACAGCGTAATAGTTACGTCAGCAATTATTTTAGGGACTGGCGTCGTAAATTCGAATTTTAAACTGAACGTAAAGTCTTTGGGTAACTTTCCAACGTCGATTTGGCATGTAGATTGGATGCGAAAATGCGAGCTTCCTAATGTGGTTAGTCGCGAATTTTAGTGAGCTGTGTCATATGTTTATGCGAGAATAATATTTGTTGATCACGAAAATTTAAATGTATTCTTTCTGGCTCTTCTATAAACTAGTCGGTATATCTTTCCTTTTCTGTGTTATAACTTTATATGTAGCCTTTCCCAGGACCTCGACACTACTCTTTCGAGAGTCGGGCGATAGGATTTAGGAAGGGGAGAATACTGGGCAGGCTTGGTTACTGCCGGCACCGCGGCTTCCCCCACTAACGACCGGTTCGATCCGGGGTAACGAAAATAGAACACTTCAGTTTATTGACTTGAATGCAAGAAATTCTATTTGGTAAGTTGTAGATCGATTATTGTCGCCAAAGGTTAATTATTATATCTCAAGAACAAATCCTTTGATGATGGAGGTTCAACAACACGGTCGAATCCCTCGATCACGAAAGGACGTTTCCCGAAAGCTTTTTAACAAAAATAAAATAACAAAAAAAAATAACAAAAATTATCGTAACTAAAATCATATTCAATATAAAATAAAAATAAATTAGCATTACTTCTTCCAAATAAATGATCAAAATATTATGAGAGAAAATAAGAGTAACTGTAAGAATAATAATAAATATTATTTGATAATAGAGATGATGATTTTGTTCAGCCAGCTTCGCCTTATATATCGTGATTGTTGGTGTGTGTGTTTTGATGCAGTAAAACAAGGAATTCTCGAATATTCCAAAATTTAATAAAATTTTTATTCTTTTTGATTTAAAATTAAATTTTTACATTTTTATGACTCGAAATTTTTATTTTTTTTATTTTTCTTTAAATTTCCGTTTTTACATAATTTTAAATTTTCTGCTCAAAACCACACAGGTGTTATCGTGCTGGCTAAACAAAAGAAAAAGGGTTTTTATCAGTTTTTGCCCAACAATTTGTATATAATTCTTACACTATGTTGCTCAATCGACTGTGGCGTCCGTGGAATTTTCGGTTATTGGATCGATAAATCGACCGGAATTTTTTCTTATGGGCATTTTACTAGAAGAACATTATGCTTGCTCCATGGCTACCTGGATTTATGTGTAGCTTATTAATCAATTGCCGTCAGTGGACATTATGGAAAATATCTAACCCGTGCTCTCTACAGTTTCTCTCAATACTGATCAATTTAGACCATTCTATGTCGAAATGGAGTTGTGGAATTTTTCCTCTCTTTGGACATGTCAGACTAACTCGGAATTTTGTTGCTGCACTCCCATACTACAGAATATTCTACCAATGGGTGAGAAGGTTTTATTTTTATTCGTTTTACTATGCTAATTTGTTTAAATAAATTATGAGAATTCCGTTTTCTTTTTCTATATTAATTTTAGTTTTGATGAAAATTTTTATCAATTTACTGCCGTCGTCTAAAGCCTATCCCTTCTGCCCGCTTTCCATTTATTAATTAGTCCGAAAAATAAAAATTCCTTTGATCAACCTGTGATCATTCCTAATCTCCCTCTAGTTGAATTGTTGCTCTTCCCTTGATTTTAATTCGACTCGCTCCGGCAGCTGCCTCGAGTATACAACGGCGCTCTGCGTAGCGGTCCTGTGCATATTGCCAGACCCGACTGCGGACTGCCGAGGGGTTCACGAGGCATGACCCACGAGCTCAACTAAGGGTTTTCACCCACTAACCGGCACGAGATCCGTCCCATGAACCGTCTATTACAATACTGTAGATATAAATGAGTTTAAGGGGTTCGGACGATAAATATATGCATATATTATTGAAATAATGAAACGAGGCATTGCACATAGTAAAGTTTAATTTAGAGAAAATTTACATTAACATAGTAAAACATTCATAAAATAACAAAATAAATTCCTTACGTTCAAATTTATGATTCGATGGTAGAAATCAATAGTTTGGTTAAAAGCATAAGATTAAAAATAATGAAATTCATCACTGTATTTATACTATTTTCATGCGTGTGTGCGACCAATAGGCGATTTTTCGCCATTTTTAGGGCTTTTTAATTATTTTATTACTTTAAAATTATTTTATTATTTTTTGTATATTTTTCTTTATTTTTTGGTATACAATTTATTTTATGTTTGGATTTTACTTTTATTACTATTTTCTTGTAATATTATTTTTAGCTCTTTTTATTTGTTTTCCGGTTTTGGCAGTTTATTTTACTTTTCATATGTTTCTTTCTGCAGCTGTATGCTTTTTAATGATTTTTATTAATTATTTGTTTTTATTTAATTTTGTTATATTTTTATTTTGTTTAATTTAATATGTTTTTCATTAAATTTTGGTATCTTCGTGCGGTGCATGTTTATGTACAGTGATTCGTTCCATTATCTCTACTCTCTGTCTTTAAATTTTTATTTTTATTTTTTGTTTAAATTGTGGCTCAGTACTGATTGTTGACTGCTCCACTGGAACTTTTCTTTTAAGTATAGGTTTGTGCTTATTGAATGGTATTGGTTCCATTTTATTTTCTGCTATATGTTCTACCATTTGAACATGTTTCAAATCACTTTATTGTATATCATTTTATATGCATTGAAAATATTATATATTTAAATTAGAAAGGACAACTAGAACATCATCAAAGACATTTCATCGCTAAAATTCTATTGGTGTAGTAAATGTTAGAACTAATCCAGAACATTTTACCTTTAAAAAATCCGATTTTCCTCCTGGTTGATCTTATAATATTCGAGTATCTGGCTCCATTTATCATATACTTTAATTGGTAATTCGTTTTTGCATTTGTCATATTTCGTTATTTTCATTAATACCTCTTTACATTTATAACTGTTCAGAGCTTCCCAAGGATTCAGCAAACAATTCATTCTCCGATATTTCAATCGGTGTTGCTAGATTCGGATTTGTAATAGTCATTACCAAACAATTGCATAATATCTCTATTTAGTTTACAATCATTTAATTTCATCTCGCGATAAATATTCTCCATGATAGCTTAGCTTTGATGAAATAAATTATCCATTTTATTATTAAAATAGAGTTTATTTAATATCTTGCGTATGGTTTCTAGTTTTCGTGTCTTCAATTGTTTTTTTTGATAGATACACACCTTTATAATCCAATTATTTTCAATTTATTCACTGTTTTAAGTTTTCTAATTCTCAGCGACATTTCTCATATATTCTGCATTCTCTGTTTCAATTTTGGACCATTAACATCTCTGTTTTTTAACAACTTTCTTCGCCTGATCAACATTGAATTTTTTTAGTTTCTAAATTATTTTTTTATTGATTTACCGTCGTTTTCCGTTTTTGGAGATTTGAAAGGTGTTTTGGAAATCATGTCTTTCAAACTCGTCGTCCAAATCAAAATTTGGCATTAGCAAATTTAATTTTCGTCTTATATTTTCATCCTTTTATAATCATCATCTTGTACAAATGTCATATTGCTCAGTTATAAAGTATCACCTTGAAATCGAGTAGATTTTATCAGAATTGGTTTTGAAATCATTCAACATTTTTTTGACATGATATAGCCTTGTGTCCATATCTTTTACACGAATAGCATTGCACTTGACCTTTTAGATTTACTGTATCTCTTTATGGTGAGGGAGATGTTGATTGGATCTAGATTTCGAACGACAATTTCTAGACATATGCCCTCTAAAATTATGTCATCAATGATTATTGTTAATTTTTTAATTATAGGTTTTAAATGAGTTTGAGAAATATTTTGGATTTTCTTCAAATTTATTTATTCACAGTAAAAGATTGAATTCAATGCCAGTCATTTCTATTTATGATTCCATTTGTTTTTTTGTGTCAAATAATTTCGATAATTAAAATTAGTTTTGTATAGTACATATCGAATGAAAATTAATCTTTGATTATTAAATGCTTATTTTATGATAATTTGACTTCATTAGAATTTATTAACATTTTATTGTATTTCCCTTTTCTGTCAACGATACAAAACTAATTTAGACAAAAAAATTAAAATCTAAAACATAATAATAATAATAATATTTTATCATTATCAAAAATAAATTATCAAATACTAATCACGAAAATGTAGGTTATTGCTATAATTGTCATTACAAAGATCGGGATTACAAAAGTCTGTTCCAATTTCCAATTGAGAGCATATCGTAGTCCTGAAATGACATGAAATATAACCTGTTGGGTTTTAATAAATTAAATATAAATAGTTTGTATCACTGACTCCATGTGTTCTATAAAAACAATTAAACAAACCCTACAAAACGTATATTTGTATTCAAAATTTTTTATACAACCTACAAATCACAAAACTATATATATCGCTATGAAGCAATTATTCGCTTATTCGCAAGCAATAATTCTTTTCAAAAATAAACTCAAAATATTTTATAACACGAATTTGTTCTATTTGTTTCAGTTCTCCAAAATTTTTACAACGAACATTCGGATTTTAGTTAATATGATTTATTTATTTCATCAAAATCGATTATATTTTGTTTTATTTTGCTTCGTTTAGAATTTTGGATTTTTCTATTATCGAGATATTTTGAAAGATTTCTGGAGATTGATTTTGTTTTAATTGTAAGAACATTTAAATTTAAATTATTAAATATATTGCAGGCTGGTTTTCTTTGAATTTATTTGATAGTTTAAATAAAAACTAAAAGGATGATCGGTTTTTACATAAGATCAACCAGGAGGAAAATCGGCTTTTTTAAAGGTAAAATGTTCTGGATTAGTTCTAACGTTTACTACACTTTGATGATGTTCAAGTTGTCCTTTCTAATATAAATATATAATATTTTCAATGCATATAAAATGATATACAATAAAGTGATTTGAAACATGTTAATTTTCAAATATGAAAAACGACTTTTTAGATGGAAAACAAAGATTTTTGACGTCATACTTGAGTGTAAAAATTTGATGGGTAAAAATCACGTGAAGTCATTTAAGGTCGGCCCAAACTCCGAATATTATCATTGATATTTTAAGAATACTATCACGATTAAAATATGATTTTTTAATTTTTGCCGTGGTTTCAGTTTTAATAACGCTGATCTCATTATTACATCACTGTCATATTCCACATTAGCTCATTCATAACCAGTATTCGTCAAGAACTGACAAAATTCCCTACCGTATTTGCAAATCCATCAATCCGCCGCCTAATGCAAAAAGTTCAATGTTGAAAAGCTCTGTTAATGACAATAAATGAATTAATGCTATTATATTAGTTTTATAATTGTATTGATCAAATTGATAAAATGTTAATTTATTATCTATATAATGATACTAGATAGCTTAATCTGTTGAAATGCTTTCAGATGTCGTAGCAACCAAATTGATTGATTACATACAAATTTGAATATATTTATTTACATAATTGAAAAATAGAAATGAAAATAGTAATAAAATATATTTAATCGGACAATACAGCTTCATCATCAAGCGGCGCCACACTGAGTTGCACTTTCACGTTCATGGTGGTCAATTCATGAATGAAATGTCTTGTAACGGCTGGAACTCTGACACGTAACATGTTTTCATTGCTATAGCTGTAGCGGATATCATTCTCGCAGAGTTTGCATCTCCAACTGTTGCCATGTTTGGCGTTATCTGTTTGGTTGTGCCAAGGAACTTGCTCAAGAACCGGCCGATAATAAGAATGGATAAAACTCTTGCAATTCGAGCAGTAACGGACGATCACTTTGTCTGAGTTACAGTCAATAATCCTATCCTGCAGGCAAAATGTTGCCCCATGTGACAGCAACCCATCCCTTTCCATTTCTCCTAAACGGATACCACCACCAACCTTTCTTCCTTTCACCGGTTGACGAGTAATATTATCGATTTTCCCGATGGTTCTCACCTGGTATTTATCCTCTACCAAATGCCTCAACCTCTGGTAATAAACGACTCCCATTGTGATTTCTGAATCCATTAATCTTCCTCGATACCCATCATAGAACCGCTCGTAACCAAATCCATCATATTTATACGATCTCAAGCCCGCCATGTACTCCTCGACAATGTCAGACGTTTGGAACGCCGTGGAATCGATTGATTTCGACGAGAGAGCAGCCAATTTGCCTGCAATGAACTCGATCATCATTCCGACTGTCATTCTGCTGGGAATACTGTGAGGATTGAACAGCTGATCCGGAACGATCCCATCTTCTGACACCGGCAAATCCACAGTTTGCAACTTCAAGCTGTTGACTCCTTTCTGTCCGTGACGGCTGGAAAATTTGTCACCGATATCTGTGTTCCGTTCCAGTTTGATGCAGATTGTCGCGCCATAATCGCTGCCATTTCTTGATATATTGATCACGTACCCCACTTGGCTTTCTTTGTATTTGGTGACTTTCACTTGCTCGGTTTGTGAGCTGTATTGAGCATACATGTTACTCTTGCCGGGGATCAGCCTCGCCCCAATCGGTGGCAATCCATCCCAGTCAAGGTCATCAAATACCTTATTTCCACATCCGATTACACTCTCGTCCAACCGCCCTCGGTCTGGGGTCAGGTCGATTACGTAATGCTTGTAAATGGCACATCTACCCATTCCGCGCTCCAAACTGTTCAAATTGATTACCATGGCATCCTCCATGTCATAGGCGGTGTAACTGGCGATAGCAACTATCGGATTATACCCGAGAGGCCTTTTTTTCATGTTGAATTCATCGTAGGTTTTCGATCTTGTCAGAGGGATCTGAGGGCCGAGAAAGCAGTAGAGCTTATTATCGGACCGGTACCGAGTGGAATAATACGTGTAACCCATGCTCTGCTTGCTCATTTGGCATTGGTAGAGATTTCTCGGTGAGGGATTGTAATTCTGGTAGGGCGTGAACCCGGCTGTGAAACTGTACACGGACTCGGCACTCAGCTCCTGATGGGTGACTGATACGTCACTATCCCCTCCGCTCATCGTGTTTCCTCCTTGGCAGGAAATGTCCAGGTATGTCTGCTCAAACGTGCCGATATACTCAATTACCGGCTCACCAAACATGATATTGTAAACCGGACGCAGCAATCGACCGGAATTCGTGAATATATAAATTCCCGGAAATTGAGCTGCGGTGATGGAAATGTTTTTGCAAATGATTTCTGTCGTTCTCGGCACCAGCAATTCCGGATCCGGAAATACCTTTTTGTACCGGATGTGATTGGCGAATTCCTGGGCAAACCTGTCGTAAATATACCCCAATAGTTTCCCGTTGAGCATCACGCAGATAAATTGGCTCTTATCAGCGAAAGACTTGATTTGGTTCAACTCCATAACACTTTTCTTCAGGAACCGCTCGAGGCTGTCGTCCTGGTCCGAGGAGGCGGCTGAGGCTTGCACCATGGTATTGATGCTGAAATGATTCAGCAGTCCACAGGGAGTACCGTCAGGCGTGTGGACAGGACACACGAATCCCCAACTTTCCGGCAGCAACCGACGAATCGTTGACGATTTCATATCGATGAAGAAAGCTCCTCTGTGAAAGGCACGGAAATTGGCGATGAAACGATAGAAATTGATGTTATCAGTCATGATTCTCAATCCGTTATTCTGCTTGACGCCCGGCACGGTTATCTGGCCGAGGGATCCAGTTGACAGCAAGTAATGCATTGGATTCAGGATTCTCTTGCTGTCTTTGAATGATGACTTGACAATTTCTAGAATTACCATTATTATGTTATTGATTATATTAATTATCAATTCAATCAATCAATTAATATTAAAGGAATGAGAAATTTTACCCTTGATAGGTTTGTTGGAGTTCTTGCTCATGAATATCTTAACGTTCCTGTCGACATTGGCGAGATAGTTGACAAGAGTCAGGCGGAAAACCTGCTGGAAAAGAGATCCTGGCGTGAGAATCTCCTGGAAGTTGAGAGTATCCGTGGATTCCTGGCAACATTTGTCATTGACAAAGCTGTGCAATTTCAGCACCATCACCAGAATCAACTCGTATTTCTCCCTGTAATCCTTCACATTGATTGCGATATATTCGTCAATAAATCGCCGACCTGCCTCGAGATTCGTCAGCCAGATTGGCATTTTCAGGAACTCCCTGAACTTGCTACCGAGATATTCCAAGCAGGAAACATTGGTGGTGAATTGCCTTTCTCGCGTTGAAAACTTATTGAACATCATTGTCAGCACTTCGACTATTGAGAAATCTTCTTTCGCTTTCGGAAAGTCTTGAAACATTTCAAGATAGGATTTGTTTTGCAAAGCTTTCATAATGACTGGCAACGGAATCTGGAAATATTTCTTGCCGATTTGCAACTGGAGATCGGGACAAGTGTTGTCTCGCCAAAATAGTTTAATTTCACTCGTCGTTTCGTCATCGCGGACACATCGAATGTAAGCTTGATGTCCGGTTCTGTCAGTGCCGACTTTTTGATGTGGTTTGAATTGAACCACTGGGAAATTTCGGCGGGTTTGCACCAAGTATCTCAGCATAACTTGATTTCCTTTAACAATAAAATATCCTCCGACTTCGTCGTCTTCTTCGTGGTGTTTTATCAATTCTTCGGCAGATAATCCATGTAAATGACATAAATTCGATCGGATCATTATTGGGATTGTGCCAACCGTTTCTGTGATGGTTTCGGGCGTGGAATTGTTTATTGTTAAAGTCATAGTCATTATAACTTTCCCTTCATATGTTAAATTCATCCGACGACACTAATTATTATTAAATAAACAATAATTACTTTTCTTGTCAAATTAAAGTGCGTACCTCCCAAGGATAGATATTTCTTGTATTATCAATTGAGCATTTCGGTTTTTGAATAATAATATTTTCAATTACAATTTTAATCCTTTCTCCAGTTCCTAATTCGAATTCAGTTGGTTTAAGATGCTTTAAAATGTTTCGTATTCCAGGTTTTAAAAAAGCATTAAAAGAATCTATATAGTCGCGAGTAAAATCTTGAATTTGCTAATAAATAAAATCGATTATAAATGATCAAATGATATATAATAAAAAAATACTCTTTTCTCCATAATATTCGTTAAAATTTAAAATATTTTATTCGGCAATATTTAAACAAATTTCATATATAAAGGTAGTTAAAATATAAATTAATTCTTTTAAATATTTTTATAATAGTTTCTTATATTTAATTAAGTATTATTTAATAAATTATTTATTTAAAGTAAAATTGTAAACTCTTTATTTATGGACCTAATTTTTTGGCATTTGTTATATATCGGTTATTTTTTTCGCTTCCATATTCGACTATTCTAACTTTTACCATAATACAAGTAAATAAATTCTATAACGTTGTTACTAACCTTTTATTGTTTTGCTTTAATATTACTTTTAATGTTAAAAAAGGTAAATAAATAAAATTTTTAAAAATAAATTTGTATTTAATTTTGATTTTTTGTGAAATACCTAATTAAACTATTAAATCAATTATTTATTAACAAAAATTCAGCACTATTATATTTTACCTTATGATTAATAAAAAAAATTAATTTATTATTAAAATATCATATTAAAAAATCGATTATTATAAAATAAAAAATAAATAATTTAAATATAATAATTTTTATCATTTTGATTGTAAAATTTACAATTTTTTATTTAACCCTTTCAGTCTCAATTTGTTTCTTTAGCTAAAATAACTCAATTTTTTGAAGTCAGGGGGTCTTTCATGGGCTCGGGACATATTTGAACCAGTGGGACACAACACGGGCTGAATTAATAGCTTAGAATTCCACCTGTGCTTCTGTAAACATCTTCTGGGACATATATGATTCATTTGGAACTGAAAGGGTTTAAAAAAGCACAATTTATATGAAGTTTAATATAAAATATAATTTACTGAATTTTCCGTGTATTGATTTGAATAACAGCTGCTAGAGAATTTTGATATTCGAGTCTGAGAAAATTTGCTTATGGAAATATATATTTCTTGAATTTTTCTTGAGTTTTTTTATTGTTAGGCTTTACCTATTGAAATCTTTTACAAACCGATACAAATTATTTATTTTACATATTTCATTTATTCTTTCATTTTAAGTTTTTCATTTATTTTGTGTAAATGACCTAAACATGTAAATGTGTATGATAAACAATATATTGTATACAATAGATTAAATCTCTGTCATAAAATGAATAATATGATAATAATAAAATATTTTAATTGATGATTTGAGAATGAAATTTTGTCAATTAATTAAAGTGAATAATTGAAATTATTAACAATTTTATTAAATATTTAGAATGAATGGCGTTAATTGACATTGCTTTGGTCTTATGAAACTTGTCCACTCCCTCTGCTAACAAAGATGAAAAATTCTTTGCAACTTTCATATCGCCACTAGCAGCTTCCATAATGCTTTAGAATGGCACTTTCGTTTATTATTCTGCATAATAGTAACTTTGCTTTTAATCCTGCGCATTAAGATTATAAGGAGAATAATAAAAATAATTATTTAAAAATTTCCAAAAACTGTGTTGGGGTTGTCGGTGAAATAAGTTATTTTCAATTATCAATCGGACGCCGAGCGAGTCTTAAAATATCAGTCAAAGCGACAAAATCTTCAATATACTCAATATTTATTGTTTATTATAATTACAATCAATTCGACTTTGCTAATACAATTATACTAGAGGTTCACCTCACAAGATTTAATACTCAGGACTTATTACATCACACAGTGAGTAATAGCCCCATAGATAACTGCACAACTGCTTTTTTAATCAAACTCATCGATAAACTCGTTTTACTGATGGGTTACTTTAACTTTGGTTGCTTCATCTTCTCTGCAAAACAATCTTTACACTTCAGTTTCTCAAAAGGTTCAATTTATTTTCGTTGTTTCTCAACTTTTTCAGTTTTATCACAATCTATTTCTTTTTAGCTTTATTTTTCCTGCTATCTTTTCAATTTTCCCTTATAATGCTGTTCTAATTTCCCATTTGGTCTTTGACTTTTATTGGTGGTTACTTGATGTCACTTAAGATAATTTCCATTTTGTTTTGGTTTTCTTTATTAGATAATTCGCCATCTCTCTTCAATTTTTGTATGTTTGATAGCTATCACGATAAGCAAATTTTTCTTCTTTTTACATTTTTAAACTACCCTTATAATCCACTTCTTATCTTGGATAACTATCAAGACAATAAAACACCATTTCCAAACTGGTTTTGATTTTGGTTTCCTTTATTCTTTTTGCACTTATTAAATAAAAACGAGTTTGTAGTATTTCTTTGTTTAACTTTATTAATTTAGTATTTCTCTTCTCAATTTTTATTTCACTTAGTCAATTTTTCTTGTCAAAGTTCCGGAGTGGAATACTCTTATATCTACACCTTTACCCCGGAATTATTTTATTTATTTCAATGATTAATTTATTTAATTATTTAGGTATCCTCAACAACTGTATAAATTACAATACCGACATATAAAATTTTATTTTTCATAAAATTAGTTCCGAATAGTCATTTTGAATCATGGCATTTCAAAAGTAAAGACATCCAGGACCCAAAATGCTGTAAGGATAATTCCTAATATTATGATATGATTTGGGAACATGTGTAATAAATGTATAATAATTACTTATTAAAATCTTCATTTTATATTTATACTCTGTTGTCTTTTTGCATGTAAATCTTTCATTCGGAATGATTCTACCTATTATTATTATTATTATTATTATTATTATTATTATTATTATTATTATTATTATTATTATTATTATTATTATTAATATTATTTTTATTTTAAATATTGCAAAAAGTCGACTTTTTAACAAATTAATTTTTTGTTATTAAACGGACTCAATCGGAATTACGGACGAATCACAACGCGTTTGTGGGAAATATATATATATTGCAATATTTACTTACAAATCATATAAACAAAATGAATATATTATTTATTTTATTCTTTGCAAGACAATGTCAATCGCAGCTATTGTTCGTCAGTAAAATGACTTGCGTATTTACGGCGTCGAATGTGCTTAATGCGAACAGCCTTCTCGACTGTATGAACAAATGTATTGCCAGCGATTGTCAAGTGTTCTCTTTCGACGGAACAATTTATTGCAAAATGTATTTGCTTCAACAGACCTGTCAATCAAACACGACTTGCACTTATGTCAAAGCTTTCTACAACAGTAAATTCCAAGACAATGTAAGCCTTTAATTATCAATTTGTAATAAAAGCAAAATAAATTTTCTAGTTTTCAGCGCCGAATACGGCCAGATTTCAGCTGTTGAAAGGAATTAATTTTCAGTTGCCTCCAAGCTCCCTGTCTCCATATACTATTACCAATGTGGGTCAGGCAGAGGCTGTGTTGATAGGACCTTCCGGCGGCGTGCAAATCGGCGCTGGTGTCAATAATAAAAGTAAAATGATAATCTGGTATACTACGGACCTCATCACCAACATGAATTCACAGAGTTCAGCAATGCAATTTCAAGCCAATAATATAGTAAAATATTTGACTCTTGGCAGATGTGCTTGGTATGGAAATTGTTACGCACCGATTGAAAATTACAATAATTTTATCGGAGTTAACAATATGGTTTTCGGGGTCATTCCAACTTCTAATTTCAATCTTACAGATTTCCAAACGAACGCCCAACTTTATCAGTGGCACGTCATTATGACGGGGAATTACGCTTCGAGCTCTATGACAGCTTTAATAAGAATTTTATTAAGTTCCTATGGATATTGCGCATCATCTTTGTCTGGAGTATTGGTTTCTACAATTACTGACAATATCTGCAATTCCGTCACTAATATTCCACAACCGTGTTTATGATACCTATTCAACACCGTTTGCATTCCGATTGCAATCTCAATGCACACAAAGACTTTTTACTACGCTGCACATTAGAACTGAATGCATATATACAAAATATATTTGGAAATTATCAAAGTTATTAAATAATATTATAAAAAATATATAATAATATTAATAGTAATAATAATAATAATAATAATAATAATAATAATAATAATAATAATAATAATAAAAATAATAATAATAATAATAATAATAATAATAAAAATAATAATAATAATAACAATAATAATAATAATAATAATAATAATAATAATAAAAATAATAATAATAATAATAATAATAATAAAAATAATAATAATAATAATAATAATAATAATAATAATAATAATAATAATAATAAATTAATTCTATTAGATTCAAACGAAATATGTCATGAATATAACGTCATAGCGGTTGCAGAAAGCTGCACTTTATGGTCAATTGTTTGCTTACCGAATAATCATGCTGGGCTAGATAAGCATCATTTGAAAGTATCTCTTGGTCGTCAACAATGCAATAAACAATTGTTTACTAAAACCGTATTTGAGATAGTATTTGGGGACTGATGATATCGTAATCATTCAGTATGGTAGACAAGATGAAATTAATATTTCTAATTAATATGAAAGAGGAAGAACTAAAATATATTTACCCATAAAATTATTATAAATGTCATCAAAAATGGATACAAAATTTATATAAATTTTTCAACAAGTTGTCGCGAAACAAGGTTCCGATAGAAATAACTCTGGACAAGCTGGACCGCCATTCAATGCCGGCCGAAGCACAGATCGCCATTTGAATCTCTCTCCCACACCGCAGGTCGTAGAACATGGACCCCAATGTGACCACTCAGATACTTGACAAGCTTTGATCGGAGCAGTTTTCATAAAGTCGATTTGATCTGGCATGCAAGCCTTAATGCAGCTGTGATAAGACCGGAAGTTGTTACTATTCCCATCACAGCCAGTGTATTTAAATTGTCTACAGCGTCCATTTCTGTTATCATAATAATATCGAATGTCCGGTCCCATTGTTCCATCGCAATTCATTCCGCCGTATTTTACTTCAAGCCGACATTTGTTAGCCATTGTTGGCATTTTCTTTCGTTTATCTGAATTCGACTGAGACTGAAACTGTAAGTGAGCCATTTTGTCTTTTCTCCACTGAGGCAGCGCATTGACAGCTGCTAAGCAAGTCTTTTCGCAAGACATTTTAGAAGGAAAGTTATTCAGACTTCCTTTACAACCGAGGTATTCAAAAGGCACACAACTGTGTTTGGCAGCATCATAGAAATATTTCATAACAGGCTTGCCACAGCTGCTGCCCATTATTAGGCCCTCACTACATATAATAACTGGGTCACACAAGGCTGTGTCTTTTTTGCACCGTTTTTCTTCAAAAATTTTAAATCGTCTTTCTTTGTTTTTGAGACATTTCTCTTTTTCTTCAAATCTTGCAAACATTCGAGATCTCTGTTGGTATCCGTGCATCTCACAAGTTGCATTGCATGGACCCCATCTTGACCAGGAAAGAAGGCTACATGGTGCTGAGAAATCACACGAACGTTTTCTTCCTTCGCATGTCTAAAATTATTATACATTTTAATATACATTTCAATGTTTCTGACACAACAATTTTTGATTGTATAGAAAGGTTCCTCATATTTGCACATAAACATGGACATACAACCTTCACCTTACATTACTTCAAGGTGAGGGTTGAATGGAACACTTGACTAATTAAAATAATAAAATTGCAAACGAAATCTTAAATAAATGAAAAATACACAATTGTGTCACTAATGGAGGAAAAATTGTCTATAAATATTTCCCCCTCCTCAATAATTATTTTTCAAAAATAGATCCGATACTTAATTTTTTTTTTTTTTTTAAGTTTTATTTTTTTCATAGACCCTTACCTAAGGAATATATATATATATATATCGTGTTCGGATAACCACCTTTGGCAATTAAGTAAGCAATTTTGTAGGAAGCTTCGAGGCATCCTTCGACATTTTTTGATGTTGAAGGTTTCATAAAATATTTGATTACTTTATTTGAGCGTGTTAAAAAGTTGTATTTTAGATTTTTGAAGTATTGTAAATTGCTGTCTTTTTTATCAGCATGCATCCTATTCAAATGATCTTTTAGTTTGGAGGGTTTCATATAGTCATTGCTGAAAGTTTTTTCACAAATGAGGCATAAGGGCATTGATGAATTGCCCAGAACTACCACAAACTCAAACTTTAAATATTCCTCGGAATATTGACGGATTTTTTTCTTTTCAGTTGACATGCTGTAAAAAAATAAATTAAACGGCAAAAATAAATTAATTAAAGGGCAAAACGTATTAATTAAATGACAAAGCAAATTAAAGCTAAAATGAAGAAAAGAAACACTTACTTTTCTTTTAGAAGTCAACTTCAAAAACTAATCACAAAACTGATCACACACAAAATAAAAAAAACTAACTTAACTAATCAAATTTAACATAAGTTACTGTTCAATAATAAAAATTGTACAGTGAATAACACTCAGATTACATTTATAAACATGCTAGTAACATGTTTTTGCTAGTTGAATGGGTTTGTGGTATGTCGGGGGTTTTTATTTCGGGTTTAAACTCTCATATCAAAACATTGGACATATTTTATAAGTTATCGAAACATACATTTTCATTACTCATGCTCACTTCCTCCAAAAATCTAGTTTATATTTACTTATTATTTTAATTACAATACGAATACCTTAATATTCATTTATAAATATTATTTTATTTATTATTAATAATATTATTATGTTCATTTTATTTATTTATTTATTCATTTCTTTTTATTATTTTTATTTTTTATTTATAAATTTATTTTTTACTAAATAGACATCCGTAGACCCCTTGGTGATCATAGACCCCCCATGAAGTCCCATAGACCCACAGGCGGTCCACATGGACCCCTTTGATAATCTATGATCTAGACCAATAGAAAAGGTTGAAATATTTTAATTTATTCTTTTAGTTGTATATGAATATTTTCAGAAATTTTTTCTGTTTTTAGTCCAGTCGCTGAATTTCTTGAAAGTGAAATATTTTCAAAATATTTGACTTTCAGGAAATAGAGCTGAAACCGACCGTCATCGAATGGTTTCCTTGAAGCAGCAATACGTGAGATATTTTAAATCCAGCTGTAACGCAAGCTAAGCTCTCATCATTTTGTCTTGTGAACAATTTTTGTTGCATCAACAGTGAATCTTTTAAGATTAATCAGTTTTTCAATAATATTTAAAAAAAAATTTTTTTATAATTATGTATAATATTTGAATATTTTGTAAAAATATAACTATAATTTTAGAAAAAATAAAAATATATCAATTAATTTTTCAACAAACACTAAATATTGTAGGATAAATTATTTTAATTACATTTCAAATTTAATTATCTTTACACTATTTTATTTGCGTCATTTAAATTCAAACTATTCTAATTATTTAGATAGGAAATAATAAAATGACAATAAAAAAAATAAAATAAGAATATAATATAATGATTGAAAAACGCCAGCATTTCAATATATTTTTCGAATGTTTAAAAATTATTTTAATTTAAAAAAAATAAACGTGTAAATTAATTTTTGTAAAACCTAAAATATTAATTCCTTTTAAATACAATAAAATTTTTAAAAACTAAATTTAAAATTCTTTTTACATAATAAAAATCATTTTAAAATCCCAAAAAATTACATCAGATACATACTATACACAATTTACATTCAATTATTTAAATATTTACGAAGTGTTTACGAAATAGACTAGATATTTTGAATATTAATTATAGGATTTAAAGTTCTTATTAACAACGCCTAGCAAGTTATTCATTAACAATAGTTACTCAGATTTTTCGCAATTATCTTGAAATATAATATAAAATAATAATTCCTTTGATATTTATGCATACCTGTAATCCTAAAGCACACTACAAATTGTTGTGATACGGTGTTAAAATAATAATAAGGATAATAACAAGCAAAGTTAGACCGACCATGACAGTCGGATAAAACTTATAAAATCATAAATATAGATTTTGTTTACTTATAAATTTTTGTGACGTTTTACCGAAATTATTAAATTGAATTATATTAACTATCATTTGAACTATACAATATGCAACTCACGAAATTATAATTTTATACTTCATTCAACGATTAATATGATAAATAATAATCCGCTTGTCTGTTTATATGTCACAGTACAAAAGTTTATAGATTTAAATAATCTTTTAAATATAAATATATTACTGACTACAGAGAGTAGTTTAATTTTATTCAATTAAGGTTAATAATAAAATTATATTGAAAATGCTCTCTGTAACTAGTAAAATGTTTGTACAATAACACACAGACAGACATGCATACAGAATTATCCTATAATATAATAATAATAATGATAATAATAATAATAATAATAATAATAATAATAATAATAATAATAATAATAATAATAATAATGATAATAATAATGATAATAATAATAATAATAATAATAATAATAATAATAATAATAATAATAATAATAATAATAATAATAATAATAATAGTAATAATAATAATAATAATAATAATAATAATAGTATTAATAATAATAAAAATAATAATAATTATTATAAAATAGAAATAAAATGTTGCAGATTATTATGATAATGGAACAAATTCTCACCCGACTTTCAAGCAAAGGTAAGTGACGACATAATTCTGTTTTAGCATTTTTCAACATGTCTCGAGATCTCATCTCTGTCCCAATGCCACACGTAACTGAACATTTAGTCCACTCACTCCATGGAGATGTTATACACAAAAATGTAGCCATATTGGCCAAAGTCGGATCATCAAGGGGACTTTTCTTGTTAATGTGTCGGCGTTTTTTCGTCAAACTACTTCCATCGAATTGAGAATTTCCGTTTTTGTTTGAATTCATTTCATCAAATTCTTTTACTTGTTTTGCATTCATCTTGGTGCACTCCCAATTGTGTTTTGGTTTGATCTTTTGATAAATTACCCGGGCAACTGGAACATTTGCTGTGAAAGGGAATTCTAAAATTTTCAAAAAGAGGTCAAACTTAGAAGTAAAACTGATTTTACGGGTCATATATGTAGTGTTGATTGTTCTAATTGGATCAGGAATGTCTTGCCTGTCCGAATTTTCTGGGAAATATGTGAAACCGTTTTTAATTCCAGCATCAAATGGGAATAGATCCATGGTGAAATCATCCTTCCATGTACAATCATTCATACACATGTCTACAGCTGCTACTCCAGTACACCAATCAGGACTTGGGCCCATCATTGTGAGAAAGCTAAAGAAATGATGAGTACGATTAACCGATATGAATCCCGATCTACTCTGTTCAATTTCGTCTTCATTCCACATGCCTGAAGTATTAAAATAACTCTTCAAATGCGGTTTTATTGTCTCTTCTGCGAACTGCTGTTTCAAAACCGTGCTATCTCCATATGAACAAATACTTTGAACTGCCTGGCTTGCTTGACCACCGTTATAATATATAAAGTAATCGCCAGTATGTGTGGCCCCTATAAGATTGGTCCAATGAACCATGCTCTTTTGTTTTGGCCAATCTTTGGGATGAGTTTTCTTTGACCATAACCCCATAAATGTTACTTTATAAGACGCTACTCCACAAGCGCAACATTCTTTAACCATAGGAGTCATCTCATCAAAAGGTTTAGATATTTTCATGTTTTTATTTTCTTCACTAATCATTTTATACATTTTTGTTGGACAAATAACTTTTACTAAACGTCCGATACTTTCATACACCATAAAATCAAATTTTACAACTTGAGCCTCAAAGCGAATACAATTTATAGGATTATGCGGAGCTATCCATGTCGACTCTACATAAGTTAGAAACATATTATCATTTCCATGCATTCTGTTAGGACATTTATAATCAACCAACCCAAATTTTTTATTTATAATAAAATGACCAAGTCCTTCATCGGGAATCATTTTATGACTTTCCATTTGCAACGAATCCTCCATCTCGTAGGCCGCGAATATTGAAAAATCTCTGAAATCCATTCCATACATTGCATTATTCAAAATTATTCTATAGCTTTCACCAGGTTCGAATCTATCTGCCATTTTGCCTTTCATGTCTCTAATTACTATTCGAAATTCTCCATCTTTCATCATGACTTTTTGGTAGGTTTTTTTATGCATTTTAAAACAATTGGTTCTAGTATTCATGGCAAAACTTTCCTGGATCATCCAATGAAGACATAGCAACATCCAAAGGATATTCCAAATTAAGATGTAAATTTTCATAATATCAATGATCTTAACTGAGACTTGGACGATTTATATAAACGATTTCAACCTTGTAAACAGGAAGAAGTATTATGTGATATTGGTCGTCCTGTGATGTAAGTTAAATGAATAATGTCAATGTCTCATAAATTTGTTTACTTTCAATCTTTCATTCACCAGTTTACTTATGGCCTTCAATAGTTTGTATAAACTAGATTCAACGAAAATTATATTAAATCTAATTATACAAACAAAAGGACATCTCGTAAAATGAGTAAGCAAACATAAAGTGAAAAAAAGAGAGTTAATTTCCGGGGACAGTTTTCAAGTATCAATTTACGAAGAAAGTATTCATTCTCACTGTTATTCCCCTTGCCACGATAGACGCAACCAGTTGCTTAACTTTAATTGCTACACAAATTATCATAAATTATGTGCGACAATAAAAAAATATTATGGACAAATGGTAAGTTAAAATTTATATTTTTCATTAAATTTACATTTTTAATAATTTTTAAACTTTTTTAATGTTAGTAATATTTTTATGTAGATTAAACTTTTGTATTTGCTATGAATTTCAGGTAATCTATGATTTTGTTTTCCCAAACGAAGTGATTTAATTAATTTTTTATGACAAACAAATTTTTAAAGCTTTTATAAAAGGTTTTCATTCACAAAATATTTCGGGAAATTTTTTGTATGTGATTACAGTAATTTTCTTCCCGTTCGATAAATCTTTTATTAAATAATTATAATTACTCTTCTATATTATTATCCTACTCATAAAAAGATAAATGTGTTAAAACGTTTGAATTATTCCTAAAAACGCATAATAAATGATTGGAGTCAAAAGATTTTGTATCCATGCATGTATTTTTTATTAAAGGATTATTGAGTGTGATGTCGAACGGATATAGAAAAAATAAAAAAAAGAAAGATATAGAACTAAAAATTACCAATTGAGAAAAATCAAATATCCAAAAACCAAGAATACGTTTATTGATTCTCAGCACGAATTTGCATATTGTCACTTTATTTACACTCCTTTATCATTTACAAATTTATTGGACGAAACGCAGATAACACAAGGGAATCGCCTTTTCTGGACGTCAAAGTTGACGCTTTGTCAAATAGGTTTATTTCCTTCACCAAACGACCAACCTAAAATTTGTAGAACAATTTCTAAATATTTCTAAATTTTATTAAATTTTGTGTACTTTTAAAAATTTTTGTTGATTTTTGGTTTTTCGTGTTTTTATTTTATTTTCCGTTATTAAATATTTCCTTAACAGAAGTTCGAATGTAAAATAATAGAATATAATATCTAAAGAAAGAGATAATTATTGTGCTAAATGAAGAATGCAAAATAGAAATAAATAAAAGTGGTTTCAGAATTTGTGAAGTAATATTATGTAAACAATTCACCAGATCTGTCAGTCGCTTCATGATTTATTAAAATAATATTAAATGATAGCAATCACAATTTTCAATAAATTTTTGTTTAAATCGACAGTATAAGATCTTGATTCCTTGGTGCACAATTTGTAAAATTTCCATAAATATTCATTTGAACAGACATATCATATAAAATTTAGAAACAAACAATTTTGTGCGCAATTTCCATTAGGACTTCAGTAAAAATAATTAACCTAACTTTCGCACTGAATAACTTTTACTTGTTGGTACTTTTGTTTACCTCAGAAAAATAAAAATTACATTTTTAGACTAAAAGAAATTCTTTGTCAATAGCGAAAATGTGCCCCAAAACTGGATTTTATTTATCTGATAATTGTCACGGTGCAAAGAAGCGAGTTTCATTACTTTTTACTTTATATGGATATGAATATTTATTTATAATTTTTTATATACACATTCCAAAATTAACTAATAAATATTATTTTGTTACTAATAATTATTATTTATAATTATCAATTATTTATCATTATTAATATTATTTTTTATGTTAATTATTATTATTTATTATTATTAATTAATATTAATAATTAATTTTTATTATTAATTATAATGCTCATTATTAATATTATTTATTATTATTATTTATTAATTATTATTAATCATTATTATTTATTAATTATTATAAATCATTATTATTTATTCATCATTATAAATCATTATTATTTATTAATTATTATTAATAAATATTATTTATTAATTATTATAAATCATTATTATTTATTAATTATTATTAATCATTATTATTTATTAATTATTATTAATCATTATTATTTATTAATCATTATTATTTATTAATTATTATAAATCATTATTATTTATTAATCATTTCTAATCATTATTATTTATTAATTATTATCAATAATAATAAACCAAGTTATAAAAGTGAACAAAGAATAAATAAATAATGATCCAATTCATATAAATTTTATTAACCAATCAAATAAATGCGTAACTTTACAACAACAATCACATTATCACAGTGAAACACAAATCGATAAAACAAACAAAATAAAAGTTCCTAAACACACAAAATGGATTTCACAATTCCTCCCTGCCGTTGTGCTCGTATATTTCCTCATCGTGATAATCCGACTCGGAATGGGGCTGATATTTCTGCGTGTGACTATTAGAATGATTAAGGTACTTATGATAGAGTTCCAGTGGTTTCGTTTCCCAGAACTTATGGAACGAAATAGATTTTTCAGTATCAATGCGCTGAGATGCATAATCTTCCGGGCGGGCCTGGTGGAACAAATGGCTGTGAAGAAGCGATTGATTGGCGTCATCTAGCCACATTCCCAATGTCATGTCGTCCGGCCAATCGTTGCTGTTGCAGAATGTGAGCTTAGAGATTCTCCTAACGACAGACATGGATAACACGATTCTAGTGGGGATTGATCAACAGGGCACATGAGGAACATATGGAAACATTACCCACTGCCACCAGTGAGGTAGTCATATCCAGATCCAAACCATGACATGTATGCGTATCGTTCTCCTAGCGCTATGTGCTCATCCATCCGATAGCAATATAGTAACTGCCTCAGGCGCGGAACGCTATGCAATACGGGTGGTCATTATTCAGCACCAACCAATCAATCAATAAATGCGCTACCTTAGCAAGGTGTCATCATCGACAATAACCAAGAATTTGACTTCATTCCACTTTGGGTCCTCAGCAATCATTGTTAATATGCTTTTCAGTTTGGAGCAATGTCCTGAATGCACTCAGATAGATAACGTGTCACAGAGGTGCGCTACGGATTTCTATTGGTCGGACTTATATGTAGGCAGAAATAGAAATGGACAAGCAGTAAATAATATTAAGATAAATTGACTGGAGGCAATTTTCAGGGATGAAATTTATATGGTGAAATTGAGACAACTCAGAAAATATTTGGTTTGTTGAAACTAATTTTATAAATTGCACTATCGGACGTGCTAAAGGGAATATTAGCAATATTTGCAGGGGGTATACGATTTGTAAATATTGATTACGGCACCAGCAACAAATATATATCATAAAATATAATAATAATAATAATAAATAATAATAATAATAAAAATAATAAAAATAATAACAATAATAATAATAATAAAAATAATAACAATTATAAAAATAATAATATTATTAATAATAAAATAATAATAATAAAAATAATAATAAATAATAAAATAATAATAAAAATAATAAATAATAAAAATAATAACAAATTATAATATAAATATATTAAAATAATATAATAATAAAATATAAATAAATTAAAAAATAAAATAATAATAATTAAAAATAATAACAAAATAATATAATAAAAATAATATTAAATAATAAAATAATAATAAAAATAATAAATAATAAAATAATAAGATATAGTAATAATAAAGCAAAAATGAGATAACAATAAAATAATAGTATAATAATAAATATAGATGATTAAAATCATAGATAAATAATAACAAAATATAAAAAAAATAATAATAATAATAACAACAATAAAATTATAATAATAATAATAATAAATAATAAAAATAAAAAATAAAATAATAAAATAATAATAATTTAATAGATAATATAAAATTAACAAATTAATAATAAATAATATAATAAAAAATAATAATTAAATTATATATAATTAATAACATAATAATTAATAACAATATAATATAAAATAATAACAATAATAAAATATAATAACAATAATAAAATAATAAGAATAAAAATAATAAGAATATAATAATAATAACAATAAAATAATAATAAAATTATTAATAAATATATAATAAATAATAATAGTTAATAATAATTAATAATATATATATTTTATCTTTATATATTAATAAATTAAAAAACAACAACATAAAATATATAATAACAATAATAAAATAATAAGAATAAAAATAATAAGAATATAATAATAATAACAATAAAATAATAATAAAATAAAATAATAATAATAATATAAAATAATAATATAAATAATATAAATAATAAAATATAAATAAACAAAAATAATGAAATATTATAGATTAAGAATAATACATAATAATAAATAATAAGAATAAAAATATAGAATAATAATAATATAACATAAATTAATTATTTAATTATAATATTATTATAATAATATTATTAATTAAAATATATAATAAATAAACATAATAATAATAATAATATAAATATAAAATATATAAGTACATAAAATATATAATATATATAATATATATTAATAAAATATAAAATAATACTATTATATTATAATAATAATAATAAATAATAAAATAATAATAAAAAATAATAACAAATAATAATAAAATAATTATAAAATAAAAATAATAATAATAATAAAATATAAGATAAATACATAATAGTATTAATATAATTAATTAATAATAATATAAAAAAAAAATAAAAGTATAGATACCAATGACAGATAATAGATAATAAATAAAATAGATAAAACAATAATAATAATAACAATAATAATAATATAAAAATAATAATAATAATCAATAATAATAATAATAATAATAATAAAACAATAATAATAATCACAATAATAATAATAATATAATATAAATATATAATAATCAACATAACAATAATGATAATAATATATAATATAATAAAAACATAATTAAAAAAGATAATAATAATAAAATAATAATAATAATAATATAATAATAATAATAATAATAATAATAAAATAATAATAATAATAATAATAATAATAATATAATAATAATAATATAATAATAATAACAGTGAAAATAATATTTTAATTAAATATAATATAATAATATTATTATTATAAAATAAATAATAAAATAACAACAACAATAATAATAATAATAATATATATAATAATATAATAATAATAATAATAATAATAATAATAATAAAATTAATTAACATAATGATAATAATGAAATAATAATAATAATAATAATGAAATAATAATAATAATAATAATAAAATACATTAATTCAAATAATAATAAAATATCATAATAAATTAATAAGTAACACTAATAATTTATATTATATTATTATAATAATAAAAATGATAATAATAATTAATATTAATAATAAACAACAACAATAATAATAATAATAAAATAATATAATAATAATAATAATAATAATAATAATAATAATAAATAATAATAATAGATAATATAAAATAACAACAACAACAACAATAATAATAATAATTACATATAATAATATAAAATAATATTTAATACATAAATGAATAATAATAAAAATAATAATAATAATAATAAATAATAAATAAATATATATAATAAAATAGTAATAATAATAATATTATTAATATTAATAAAATAATAATAATAATAACAATATATAATTATTAATATTAAAATATATTATTAATAAAAATAATAAAACTAAATAATATAATAGATGAATAATTTTACTAAAATTATTAAAATATAGTAATCAATAATAAAAAAATAGGATAATGAAATATAAATCGATTAATAAAAAAAATAATATAAAAGTTAATTAATAATAAATAAAATCAAAATAATAATAAAAAAATAATAATACCATAATAATATTAACAATAATAAAATACATAAAAAATAATAATAACAATAATAATAATAATCATAATCGTAATAATAAAATAGATACACAATATATATATAGATAATAATAATAATATAAATAATATTATAACAGTAAATATAATATATTTTAATGGTAATAATTAATAAAAATAAGTCAATTAATATTAAAATAATAAAAAAATATAAATAATAAATTAATAAATATTAAAATCATTATAAATAATAATAATAATAATAATAATAATAATTAATAAAATAGAATAATGAATTATAATATAATGACAATAAATAATATTAATGATATAATAATATTATAATATAATATTAATATATATAAAAAAAAGGATAATAGATAATAATAAAATAATAATAATAATAATAAAATTAATATAATAATAAACAATAATAATAATAATAATAAAATATAATAAAATAATAATAATAGTTGAATCATATATATAATAAATATACATTATAATAATTAATAATCATAACAATATTAATAATAATGTAAAATAATATATTAATAGATAATATTAAAAAAAATAATGATATATTATAATAATAATAAAATTTATAAAATATAAAACAATAAATTAAAAATAACATCCAATATATAGATATAATAACAATAAATAATAATAATATAAAAATAATAATTAATAATAATAATAATAATAATAATAATAATAAATTATAAAAATATATATATAATTTAATTAATAATAATTAATAATAATAAATAATATAATAATATATATATATTATTACTAATAATATATAAATAATAATAATCCAAATAATAATAAAATAATATAAGTAAATAATAATAATAACAACAAATTAAATAATAATAGATAATAATATAATAATAATAATAATAATTATAAAATAATAAGAATAATAATAATAATAATAATAATATATAATAATAATAATAATAATTTTAAATAATATTAATAATAATATTAATAATAATAAAATATATAATAACATAAGAGATAAAATAATAATAAAAATAATTTAGATAATAATAATAATAATAACAATAATAAAATAACAATAATAATAATAACAATAATAATAATAACAATAATTAATAACATAATTAATAA
>CM039682.1:42895768-42910768 GCA_022537955.1 Schmidtea mediterranea
TGAAATATGTTGCTAAATCAATTATTGATTTTGAATTATATTCAATAAAATTCATAATATATATTTTCATAAATGATTCCGCTATTGACAATTAATCTTTACAGTTTACATTTATTACTTTGAATAATTTATTTATCATTCTAATTATTTATTGATTTTTTTGATAAAATTTTTTTATATTTTTCAATTTATTATTTTGTTTAATATAATTAATATTCGATGTTGCAATGTTAATCTTTACAATTTCTATGCTATCAAAATATTAAGATCCAAATAAAAACAAATCAATGATTTCAATTCAAAATATTTCGTAAAAATCAATGTGAAAAACATAAATATTTCTTAATAAATATAAAATAATAGATAAAAAATATATTGCTAATCAATTAATTGATATTGAAATATTTCAATAAAATATTGATATTAAAATTATTCAAACATTGATTAAATCTATTTTATGAATATTTGGCATTCATTTTAGTATTTAATTTTATTAATATATTTTTATTTATTATGAATAAAAAAGTTTTTGCTAATTATTATTAACTTATTTTAAAACAATTTGTTTATTAAATATTTTTAAATATTATTAATAATTATTATTTTTATTTAATTATTTTAATTAATTAAAATTTTAATAATTTTTGTTAAGAATTTTAAATAGTATTAATAAATAAATTTTTTATTATTTATATTATTTTAATTAATTATTTATTTTTTAATATATTATTTTTATTCATTCAATGTTCCAATTTCTGTGCTATAAAAATATTAAGATCCAATTCAAAATATTTTTGAAAATCAATGATATTTCCTAATAAATATATAAAATAATAGATAAAAAATATATTGCTAATCAATTAATTGATATTGAAATATTTCAATAAAATATTATTTATATTATTTTAATTAATTATTTATTTTTTAATATATTATTTTTATTCAATCAAAGTTCCAATTCAAAATATTTCAAGAAATCAATAAAGCATTAAAATTTTCTAAAAAATATAAAATAATAGATAAAAATATATTGCTAATCAATTAATAGATTTTGTAATATTTCAATAAATATTCCTTAATTTAAAATTGATATTATATCAATTAGATAAATCATTAAATGAATTCATTCAAATATGTCAAATAAATAAAAATTAATGATTTTAGGAGCGAGGAGAAAGAATAAGAAATTCATAAATAAGGAGAACAGAGAGAGAATCTTACACATTAGAGCAGCAAAGTTCTAGACAATGTCCGTCCATCAATATGTCAATAAGAAACAGTTATGCTGAGCACCGATTGATCAATTCTACACAAAACCCAAGCCAATTCATAAGATGATCAAATTTATTGGTGCACTTGTTAATGTAATATCAATAAAATTATAAATAAAAATAGGGAAAAATCGACATTCTTACTTCATTTTCTCCAGGGTTCCTATCGAACAGAGAATTAACCGAAGTCGATGAAACGGCATTCAAAGTGGGAGTATTCGAAACAGAAAGCACATTTTCGTGTTTAAACTTTTTCGATTTGCTTGGAGATTTGAGGATAATTTTCTCTTTCCGATTCCTAAACTCATCAAGATCAATCACATTGAATTGAGAGGACTTGGCGTATTTTTTCCTCAGTAACGCTGGCGGTTTCGACGTGACTTTTACAGAGGACGCGATGGATTCGGATTTAATTGAGCTTGAAGTGGGATTTATTTCGATGTGGGTATTTTTCTCGGGAAATTTCAACTCAGAACTGCCGCCGCCACCGCCGCCACCGTCCAAATGGAGACTACGACGGATTCTAGTGGCAATCTGATGACGGATTCCTTCTTTTTTCTTTTTAGTTGATGATGAAATTTGGGAGAGATTCCCGTCACTTTTAATGGTTTTCTTCTCGCAACCTGGCACCGATTGAGTGAACTCCCTAACGAGACTTATATCAGATTCATCCTCACAGCTATAGGGATTAAAAACATAAGATTCGAATCGTAATTTGGATTTCGGATCTGGATAAAAGAAGGAAAATAAAACATTTCCAAATTAACAAAAAAAGAAGAATTAACTTAAATTCAGATCAGAAAGAGAATTTGTGTCGAGGGAATTCATCGGGGGTAAATAACGGGACATTTGTGGTCGAGCGTCCCAGTAACTCATTCGGGTGTATCGGTTCTATTAAAATATCTAATTCCGTATTTCTATTGAATTAATTTTACATTTTCACTGTATTTGGTTCGAACTTCATTTGCAGTGTGCTCCTGCAGAACGGTTTTAAGGTTATTGAATTGTGAGGTAACTTCCGATAGAGATCGCTTCAAAGCATTATTATCTTCTTTAAACTTTAAGGCAAATACAAGTTATTACAGATGTTAAGATAACGTTAAAAATTTTCTTAAATAATTCAGAAAACATTAATTCTAATAATTCTATATTTCAATAGAAATTGAAAATTAACAAATATATTATGATAACAAAATATAAAACTTTAAAAAAATTGTTAATAATGATAATAAATAAAAATAAATATTAACAATAAAATTAAAAAATATTATTAATAAATTTAAAAATCTTCAAAAACAATAGTAAAAATAGTAATTATTATTTAAATATTAAAAAAAAATTAATAATAAAAATTATAATGGCAAAAAATTATAAAACTATAAAATAAAATTTTTTATAAATAATAAAATAAAAATACAGCAATAAATTATTATTAAAAATATTATTATTATTAAATATTTAAAAATAATAACAATAAATAATAGTAAAAATAACAATTATGAATTAAATATTAATATAAAATTAATATCAATAATAATATTATTAATTATAATAATAAATAATAAAACTATAATAAAAATTATAAATAATAATAAACATAATAAATAATTATATCGAAAATATTAAAAAAACATTAAAAATCCAACAATAAATTATTATAAAAAATAAAATAATATTAACAATAATAATAAAAATAAAAATAGAATGAAAAAATAATAATAGCAGTAAAAATAACAATTATAAAATAAATATTATTATTTAAATAATAAAACATTAAAATTTATAATAGTAGTAATAATAATGAAACTATAATAAAAATTGTAATTAATGATAAGAAATAAAAAAAATTAAGTTAAATAATAAATAATAAAAAAAATTTTTAAAAATATTATTAATAAACTTAATAATCTTTAAAAAAAAATAGTAAAAATAGCAATTATTATTTAAATATTTTAAAAAAATGAATAATTATAATGGAAAAAAATTATAAAATAAAATTTTTAATAAATAATAAAATAAAAATACGGCAATAAATTAATATTAAAAATACTTAATAATAATAATAATTCATAGAAAAAACAGAAATAATATTCACAAAAAAGAATAATAAATATTATTAATAATATTTAAAAATAATAACAATAAATAATAGTAAAAATATCAATTGTAAATAAAATATTAATAAAAAATTAATATCAATAATAATAATAAAAAATAAAACTATAATATAAATAATATTAATATATCAATAATTTGTAATAAAAAATAACAATTATAATAAACATAATAAATAATAATAATTAATTATAATAATAACGAAAATATTAAAACAAACATTAAAAATCCAACAATAAATTATTATAAATAATAAAATAATATTAACAATAATAATAAAAATAAAAATAGAATGAAAAAATAATAATAATAGTAGTAAAAATAACAATTATAAAATAAATATTAATATTAAATAATAATGAAAATATAATAAAAATTGTAATTAATGATAAGAAATAAAAAAAATTAAATTAAATAATAAATAAAAAAATATTATTAATTATAAATAATAAAAATAAATATTAATAAAAAAATTTTAAAAATATTATTAATAAACTTAATAATCTTTAAAAACAATAGTAAAAATAGCAATTATTAATTATATATTAAATATATAAATTAATAATTATAATGGCAAAAAATTATAAAATAAAATTTTTAATAAATAATAAAATAAAAATACGGCAATAAATTAATATTAAAAATACTTAATAATAATAATAATTCATAGAAAAAACAGAAATAATATTCACAAAAAAGAATAATAAATATTATTAATAATATTTAAAAATAATAACAATAAATAATAGTAAAAATATCAATTGTAAATAAAATATTAATAAAAAATTAATATCAATAATAATAATAAAAAATAAAACTATAATATAAATAATATTAATATATCAATAATTTGTAATAAAAAATAACAATTATAATAAACATAATAAATAATAACAATTAATTATAATAATAACGAAAATATTAATACAAACATTAAAAACCAACAATAAATTATTATTAAGAATAAAATATTATTAATAAATTTAATAATCTTTAAAAACAATAGTAAAATAGAAATTATTATTAAAATATTAAAAAAAATTAATAATTATAATGGCAAAAAATTAAAAAAATTTTTAATAAATAATAAAATAAAAATACAGCAATAAATTAATATTAAAAATACTTAATAATAATAATTCATAGTAAAAACAGAAATAATATTCAGATAAAGGAATAATAAATATTTAATAAAAATAATAAATAAAACAAAAATCCAACAATAAATTATTGTTAAAAATACTTAATATTAAATCACAATAAAAATAATAATTACAATTAAAATAAAAAGCAATAATTAATACAAATGAAAATAAATAATACCAGTAATAAAAAAAAAATATTTAAAATTAAATTAATATTAAAAAAATGAAAAATATTTATAATAATACTTAATAATATTTTTAAAATATATTAATAAATAATAAATAAATATTAATAATTATAATATTAAAATAATAATGAAACTATAATAAAAATTGTTAATGATATAAATAATTATAATTACTAAGAAAAATAAATATTAAAAAATAATAATTAATAAATATTCATAAATGGAAATTTATTTTTGAAAATGGTTTTATTTTTACAAAAATAAACACAAAAATCTCACCATATTTTTTTCTGCTGTCAATAATTGTACTTGTTCCTGTAAATTAGCGACATCTCTTGTGAGGGAGCCAATTCGATCTAAATTGCCAGTTCATTCGAGAAATTCACAAATAAATCCATCAACCTATATAATTGCTAACTGTCTCTTCATGACTTAGATTGACCTTTTCCAAATGAGTTTCTGAAATTTCGCGCAGCTTCAAATACCGAGACTTGAGAGAAACGTTTTCTGATTTGATCGACTCGATTTCTCTTTCAATATTTTCAATTTTCAACAGTCTCGTTTTGTCAAGTGACTCGAAATTATAGATCTGATCTTGAAGATTGTTCAATCTGTTTTTATACTACAAATCAATATTAGATTTGGTTCCAAAAGACATCCGATTAATTCCTACCTCATTCCTGCCGACCGTTACTTCGTTAATATGCTGAATTTGATTTTTCACTTTATTTTCCAAGGACATAAGTTTTGATATTAATTCCTTTTTTTCTTTTTCCAGTATCGTAATTGCTTCTTTATTGGTTATAATTTCCAATCTAAGATTTTTTAACTCCCTAGCACTTACACTTTTTTCCAAGGCATTCAATTTTTTTAATAATCGCTCAGTTGTCAATTCTAATTCATCGATTTTATTTTCTAGCGGTTCTAGCTCTTCAAGACGATTTATTAGGACTTCCTTTTCTTTCTATATTAGCACATGATAATATTTTAAAAAGTTCCAAGTAAATATCGCAAGAGTTACTTGATACTCTAATTCTTTTTGTTTCAACTCTTCGACTGATCTAAATTTATATATATATATTGATAATATGATACAGAATCGCAAGATATATGCTTGAACCTAATACCATTGAATTACACTCAATGATTTACCTATAGAGTGGGATTTGGTTTTTGGGGTCAAAGAGAAATTGAGATTAACGAAGTTCGGAAAATGATATCAAGTAAAGAAAGTAAAATAACAATATGTACTTTTAACGAATTTAGAAGATCCAATGAGAGAGAATTGATGATATTAATGCTATCTCAATAACAAATTGGATGCTAAGCAATATTTAAAATACGAAAGTCGTCCTAAACAAGTCTTAATAAAGAAAATGGCTGGAGCTAAAATATATTGTAATGCTTTATTTGAAGACTTTGCGAGATATATAAAGATAAGAATTTTGAATTTAAAATGAGTTAAATTTTATTTATGCCAGTAAATAAATTGTTTTATAAAACAATAACTAAAAAAAATTTTAAAAATAATAATTTATTTAATAATATATTATAAATTATATCAAAAATTAAATTAAATCAATTTGAAGCATGCTAATTGATAAAATAAATTTTATTATTGATATCAAATAGGTTATAAAAATTAATAAATTTATAAAAAAATGCATTTATTAATAAAAGAAAATGTAGCCTATTTATTGATATTGTCATAAGAATCTTCAAATGTAATTAGAAGTTTTTGGTGTTCCGCGAGAAATTCCATTCGAATTTGAATTTTAATGTAAAAAACATTGGAGAAAAATCATAGATATATTGTGGGTTTTAGATCCATTCAATTTCTCAAATACAAGAAATGTCCTATCTATAGTTGAAGAAGATTTATTAGCTGATCGCTCATCAGACGTGACATTGTGAAAAATGTAAAAGAAAAGTTTTGGATTTAAATTAATAGCGAGTAGGTTTTAAGTGACAAAGCAATTCAAACTATTCCCCTATTTCCTTCCATTTATTTATGTGAAAGCGGATTTTCAACAGTCACTTTAACCAAGACCAAACAACGAAATAGATTACATTTGACTTCGATTGTAAGATTATCGTTAACAAATCTTCCACCAAATATTGAAGATTTATGCAAGTCAATGCGAGCTCATTTTCCCCATTGATACATAAATTAATATTTTTTTTATTAAATACTTATATATTTAATTTTAAAAAATTTATTTGATATTTTTACTTAAATTAACAATTTAGTGTAAAACTTTATTTTTATTTTCCTTGTGGCAGTTTTTTTCAAATGAATTTTTATGAAGGTTCGCTAATATGAAATTTTTTCTTTTTAAATTGCTTAAAATAAATTCACCCCTTTTTGATCGACAAATATGTCAAAAAGGAAGATTATACACCGAGCGAAGTTGAGATAAATTCCGCTAATGGCTGCAAAGTAAGTTATTTTTTAAAGTTATATGCTTAAAGTTATAAAGTTTTAAGAGTTGAATTATTATTTTACAAGGAAATTAAATCATTATTCAAACTTATAATTATAAATTTAGATCAACAAGCTCATGTATATTATTATTAATAATCATTATAAATATTCAGGAAATTATTTATTTTACGATAACTTATTTTCGGAAATTATTCAAAAAAGTGAGTTAAATTATTTTTGAAGTTATATAAATTATTAATTGCATTAAATAATTATATATTTTATACATATTTTGAAAAAAATCTTCGAATATGTACACAAAATAATAATTGGGTTTATGATTATTTTTTAAAATTAATTAATAAAATTTACAATTTATGGTTTTTTCGGATTTCAGGTTTTGTTTTTTTCGACAGAAATGTCAGAAATATTAAATTAATTTTAGTTTTAAGGGTAAACTTATGAAGATACATTCTTATTTACTTGAAATTTTCTAGCAAAACCCTCAAAATTTAAATTAAAAATTTTTTCCGCCATTTTTCATTTTAAAAATATCTCAAAAATGTCTATACAGGTAGTCCACGACTTACGACCGAGATAGGTTCCTAGTCATCGGTCGTAAGTCGATTAAGTCGTAAGTCGAGTTTCATCATGAATAACTAAAGAAAAATATTAGATACTGTACTACTAACTTTTAGGATCAGGAGAAATGAAACTACCGAAAATTCATATAATGAAAACTTTATTAAAATTTATAAAATGAAATAATAACCCAAAAATATATATTAAATGTGTACTAATAACACATATTATATATGTAGCAAAACAAAAATACATAATAAGAAATATATATAATTATAATCATTTATAATCAATATATATAATTATACTATTTTAATGATTTTCTATGAAAAAATTGAAAAAAAATTGGTCGTAAGTGCGGATGGTCGTAAGTCGGGAACTACCTGTAAATTAATTTATTATAGGGGTTTTTTCAACTTCTGATGGCTACATGTTAAAAGTTTGAATGTATGTTTTATTATGGGTTGCGTTAATGTGCATTATTTTATTTCTCTGTCACTTTTTCTGTTTCTATAGTGTAGGGTTTGTCTCAGCGACTATTTTACAAACAACCTCAAGGTGAGTTTGCGTGTTTATATGCAATAAATTTATTGATTTTTGTTTTATATTATAGGTGATTTGTCTCATTGTGGCTTAGTGTGAAATAAGTAGATAATACTCATCTGGCTATAAAAATTTCCGATGGGGTTCTGAGGTACCAGGAAGTTTGAGAAACACTGCTGTAGAAAATGCTTCTAATTAACTTTTTACAGTTTTATTAAGGACTGTTAATATTGCTTAACCAATCTTATTGTTTAAATAAACATATTTGAGGATTGAAATAATATAAAATTAATTAAAAATTATTTTATTTGTTTATTTTTTTTAAATAACAAAATAAACTAAAATATTAAAAATAGTAACAAAATTAAAAACTTAAAATAATGTAATAAATAAATAGCAAAAATATAACATTTTTATTATTTTATATTTTATTGTCATTGTCATTATTATTATTATAAATTAATAAAAAAATTATTATACACTTTAAAGCCTAATTCAAGATGTTTGATATAGAGAAGTAGTACTAAAAGAAAACTTTTTTTATAATTAAAAAACTTTTTTTTAATTAAAAATATTACATTCCATCTTTTTAATCATTAGGACAACTTTTTTTGGAAATTATTGGCAGATTAGCGGAAGTTATGAAAAATATAAAATAAGAAAATTTTATCAAAATATTTGTGATAAAAAATATTTTAGAAAAAATTTAAATAAAAATTTTAATTAAACTTACCTTTTAAAAAACAAATTATAAATGACTTAAAATTTATGATAAATACAAAATTTTAATTATAATGAAAATATTATTAAAATTAATAAATGTAAATTTAATGAATAATATAACTTACAACTTACCGTTTGACCATAATATTTGTCATTGTCGTATATTTTATGCGTTTTGGTGTAAAATAATATAAATAAATACATTATAATAGAGTTAAATAAAAACTAATAAATTATAATTAAATGAAAATTATAAAAAATAATTTTAATTTAAAATAAATTAAAATTAAAAAACAATAAATTAATACATAATTAAATAAAATTATAAAAAAAATTATAATAAATTAAATCATATAAATTAAATTAAAATACAATAAAAAAATACATTATAATTAAATTGAATATAATTGAAAATTATAAAAAACAATTTTTCAATTAAAATATAAAACATTAATAAAAATAAATTAATACATTATAATTATATAAAATTATAAAAAATAATTATTATTAATTAAAATTAAAAAAAAATAATATTAAATTAAAATACAATTTTTTTTAATTAAAAATATAAAAAAAATTAAAAAACATTAAATTAATATATTATAATTAAATATAATTATATAAAAAAATTATATTAAATTAAATCATATTAAATAAAAATTTAGAAAATAAATTTCTATAATTAAATTAATAAAAATAAATTAATACATAATTATATAAAAAATAATTATTATTAATTAAAATTTAAAAAAAATAATATTAAATTAAAATACAATAAAAAAATACATTATAATTAAATTGAATATAATTGAAAATTATAAAAAAACAATTTTTCAATTAAAATATAAAAAATTAATAAAAATAAATTAATACATTATAATTATATAAAATTATAAAAAATAATTATTATTAATTAAAATTAAAAAAAAAATAATATTAAATTAAAATACAATTTTTTTTAATTAAAAATATAAAAAAAATTAAAAAACATTAAATTAAATCATATTAAATTAAAATACAATAAAAAAATACATTATAATTAAATTGAATATGATTGAAAATTATAAAAAAACAATAAATTAATACATTATAATGAAATATAATTATAAAAAAATTATATTAAATTAAATCATATTAAATAAAAATTTAGAAAATAAATTTCTATAATTTAAAATATAAAAAAAAATTAATACATTATAATTAAATTAAATAATATAAATGAAAATTATAGAAAATAATTATTATAAATTTTAATTTGAAAAAATAATAAAACAAAATTTGAACATAATTAATTAATAAATAAAAATGATAAAAATAAAAACAAACAAAACTACCTCGCATAACCCAATTGAGAACCCTTCAACTGTTCCATAAGCCTGTTATATTCCACATTCAATTCATCGTATTCCTTTTTACTGAGTTCGTCAGCAATTTTCATATTATTTTCCAATTTACAAATAACTCCTTCATAATGCTCCTTGTATTTCAATTTCTCATGGCGTTCTTTTTCCAGATTTACAATCAATTGGGATTTTTCTTCTGAAAATTGCGTTTCACGTGTCGTTAGTGCTTTCTGTAACCGATCTCTTTCCGATTCAAGATTCACACGAACCGATTTACTGAGTTTGCGACTCTCGACGATTTCACTCTTTATCGAGTCCAGTTCCGAAGATTTATCATCAAGATTTTGTTGCAAATCGAAGATCTATCAAGAAATGAAATGAAGAAAGGAAATAAGCAGAAGGAAATCCCGAAAGTTTTACTTTGGAATTAAAAGATTTCTCCATTTGATGAATTTGGTTATCATGTTCCTCTTCCGTTTTATTAATATGTTCAGTTAATTTCTTCAATTGGCTTTCATAACTCAATGATTCGTCACGCTTTAGTTTCATTAGATTATTGTATTTTTCACGATAACAATTGGACTCTCGTTCCGCTTGTTTATACTCTTCCGTTACTTTCTCATAGTTTTGCATTTCTTCGCTTATAATGGCTTCGAGATTCTGGATTTTAGAATGGAAATCAACAAGTGACATCTACAACAACAGCAACTGATTGGTAGCGAGGGATATATCAATAATAATGCAAATTAACACGTTAGGAAAACCGATTGGAATTTATAGAAACAAATCTAGCTGAGGCATTTATATTATTATTTTTATGATAAAATATAATTAAATAATAATAATTATTATTACTATTTATATATTATATTTACAATAAATAAATAAATTGAATAATAATAATAATAGTTTATTTTTTGTGTCAATTATATATTTATTTTATTTTAGTATTTAATTAAATTTAATTAAATAATAAAAATATATTTTTGTATTATTATTACTTATTATTTATATTATAAACTATTATTATTTCAAAAAATATAAATAAATAATATTTAATAAAATATCATATTTTATAATTTATAATTAATTAATAATGAAATAATTATTAAAATAATTTTATTTATTATTATAGCATTATTATTAACCAATTTATTTATTATTTTTAAAATTAAAATAAATAATGAATTAAATTTTTTTTTAATCAATTATTAATAATAAAAATAAATTTTTATCCTATTATTTATAATTAATAAATAAATTATAATGAATTATTTTTATTATAAAACCTTATTAATTTCTAATATAAAATTAACAATATACAATGATTATCAACCAATAATTATCGACCAATTATTATCAACCAATTATCATCAACCAATAATAATCAACCAATGATTATTAACCAATAATTATCAACCAATGATTATTAACCAATAATTATCAACCAATGATTATTAACCAATAATTATCAACCAACGATTATTAACCAATAATTATCAACCAATGATTATTAACCAATAATTATCAATTAACGATTATTAACCAATGATTATCAACCAATGATTATCAACCAATGATTATCAACCAATAATTATCAACCAATGATTATTAACCAATGATTATCAACCAATGATTTACAACCAATGATTTACAACCAATAATTATCAACCAATCATTATCAACCAATGATTATTAACCAATAATTATCAACCAACGATTATTAACCAATAATTATCAAGCAATGATTATTAACCAATAATTATCAACCAACGATTATTAACCAATGATTATCAACCAATGATTATCAACCAATGATTATCAACCAATAATTATCAACCAATGATTATTAACCAATGATTATCAACCAATGATTATCAACCAATGATTTACAACCAATGATTTACAACCAATAATTATCAACCAATGATTATCAACCAATCATTATCAACCAACGATTATTAACCAATAATTATCAACCAACGATTATTAACCAATAATTATCAACCAATGATTATCAACCAATGATTATCAACCAACGATTATTAACCAATGATTATCAACCAATGATTATCAACCAATGATTATTAACCAATGATTATCAACCAATGATTTACAACCAATGATTTACAACCAATAATTATCAACCAATGATTATCAACCAATGATTATCAACCAATGATTATTAACCAATAATTATCAACCAATGATTATTAACCAATGATTATCAACCAATGATTATCAACCAATGATTTACAACCAATGATTTACAACCAATAATTATCAACCAATGATTATCAACCAATCATTATCAACTAATAATTATCAACCAATGATTATCAACCAATGATTATTAACCAATGATTATCAACCAATGATTATTAACCAATAATTATCGACCAATTATTATCAACCAATAATTATCAACTAATTATTATCAACCAATAATTATCAACCAATAATCAGCAACCAATCATTATCAACTAATAATTATCAACCAATGATTATTAGTCAATGAAATAAAATATTTACTTACATTAGCTGTATTTAATTCGTGAGATTTTGCTTCTTTTTCTCTGGCAATCGACTTCAGTTCTAACTGTAACGCCTCCAATTGACTACCAAGATTTGATACCGTCTTCTGTAATGAATCGATTTCTATTTCTGATTCCTTGCGCGCATTATCAATTGTCATTTGCTTTAGTTCATTAGATTTCCTAATTTCCGCAATTTCAAAATTCAAATCGACAATTGAACCTTTTAAATTGATTTTCTCCCTTTGTAACTGTTCACATTTTGTTGCAAGGTTTTCAATTTTGTTCTCCTTTGAGTGCTCACTGTCGATTTGAGATTTGAGCCTTGATTTCAACTCCTCAATATCCACTAGGGAAACAGCAAATTTCTCATTCACGATATCGATTTCCTTGGTTTTATTGGTGACTGCAGCCTCAAATAGCGCTATCTTTTCCGAGTAGTCCTTAGCGGAATCTTCTAGCAATCGATTAGAATGATCCAATGCCAATAATCTACAGTTCAATTCATCAATGTTCTTGTTCTTCTCCACAATATCCAAGTAGTGTTCATTATTGATTTTATTGAAATTCTCCTTCACCAATAAATTTTCCTCGTCCAGTTTCGAGTGTTTCTGTCTCAGGCATTCGATCGTTGATCTTGTTGTAATCACTTCCTGCTGCAAATTAGACAATCTCGCATTCTTTTCTTCACTGTCGCGATTCCATTCCTGTTCCAGTTTCATGAATCTATTTATTTCGGTTTTCATTTCATCAATTTCAATATTTTTCCCACTAATTGAATCTAAATTTTCCTTTATAGACTTCTCAAATCTCCATTCGAGCTCCTGGTAAATTTTCGACAATTCTACGTATTTATCATCGATTATTTTCAAATAATCAACCTCAACCGAAACGTCATGGTGCTTAGTTGTCATTTCCTCTAACTGTTTTCCTAATTGAATTATAGTGTCATTATTCTTACTAATCTCTTGTTCTTTCTCTTCAATTAATAGCTTCAAATTCGATATTTCTTCAACTTGTTTCGTCAAATATCCCTTGCTTTCTATCTGTTTTTTTTCATGAAAATCTATTAATTCTATAATCTTCACTGAATTATTTTCTCCTAAAATAACTATTTCGTTTTTACTTCGGATTAGATCATTTTCCAATTTGATTTTTTCTTCGTTTATAATTTGCAATTCCATGCATTTTATATTTATCTCCTCATCTTTTTGTTTTATAATTTCATCCAAATTGCCTTTCAATATTAATTCTCCATATATAATTTTATTCTTTTCTTCTAATATTTTGATTTTATCTTTTCCCTCAATAATCTCCGTTTTTTTTCTGTTAATTATGATTTCGAGATTTTTTATTTCCTCATGTTTTTCAGAATTCCGTTCTCCCAGAAGTTCTATTTCGTTTTTGCTTCGGATTAAATCATTTTCCAACTTGATTTTTTCTTCGTTTTCAATTTGCAATTCCATACATTTTATATTTATCTCCTTATCTTTCTGTTTTATCATTTCTTCCAAATTTTCTTTTAATATTAATTCTTCATATATAATTTTATTCTTTTCTTCTATTTTTTTGATTTTATCTTCTTTTCCATTAATTTCTCTTTGGTTTGTGTCAATTTTGATTTCTAGATTTTTTATTTCCTCATGTCTTTCCGAAATCAAATCTCCTAATATAACTATTTCGTTTTTGGTTCGGATTAAATCATTTTCCAATTTGATTTTTTCGTCAATTACAATTTCCAATTCCATACATTTTATATTTATCTCCTTATCTTTTTGTTTTATTATTTCTTCCAAATTTTCTTTTAATTTTAATTCTTCATATATAATTTTATTCTTTTCTTCTAATTTTTTGATTTTATCTTCTTTTTCAATAATTTCTCTTTGTTTTGTGTCAATTTTGGTTTCGAGATTTTTTATTTTCTCGTGTTTTTCCGCTTCATTTTTTTCCGATTTCAATTTATAAGTCGCATTCCATGATTTCAAATTTTCTATTTCTTTTGAATAATTCATGTTGATTAGCTTAATTTCTTGGGTTTTACTAAGCAATTTTGATTCACTGGTAGATAACTCTTCATTTATTTTATCTATTTGCATTGTTAATTCCAAAATTCTCTTCACAATATTCTCAT
>CM039682.1:42915768-42953268 GCA_022537955.1 Schmidtea mediterranea
TTTTTTTATATATTGTGAGTATTGCTCAGGAATATTGGAGGTATTGTCTTATATATATTGTGAGTATTGCTCAGGAATATTGGAGGTATTGTCTTATATATATTGTGAGTATTGCTCAGGAATATTGGAGGTATTGTCTTATATATATTGTGAGTATTGCTCAGGAATATTGGAGGTATTGTCTTATATATATTGTGAGTATTGCTCAGGAATATTGGAGGTATTGTCTTATATATATTGTGAGTATTGCTCAGGAATATTGGAGGTATTGTCTTATATATATTGTGAGTATTGCTCAGGAATATTGGAGGTATTGTCTTATATATATTGTGAGTATTGCTCAGGAATATTGGAGGTATTGTCTTATATATATTGTGAGTATTGCTCAGGAATATTGGAGGTATTGTCTTATATATATTGTGAGTATTGCTCAGGAATATTGGAGGTATTGTCTTATATATTGTGAGTATTGCTCAGGAATATTGGAGGTATTGTCTTATATATATTGTGAGTATTGCTCAGGAATATTGGAGGTATTGTCTTATATATATTGTGAGTATTGCCCAAGAAATATTGGACATTTTGCAGAAAAATTTTCCTTAGAATAATGGGAGGTATTTCCCAATGAATTTTAAGTATTTATGAAAGAGTTTGTCCTAGGGATATTTATGAAAGAGTTTGTCCTAGGGATATTTATGAAATGGTTTGTCCTAGGGATATTTATGAAAGAGTTTGTCCTAGGGATATTTATGAAATGGTTTGTCCTAGGGATATTTATGAAAGAGTTTGTCCTAGGGATATTTATGAAAGAGTTTGTCCTAGGGATATTTATGAAAGAGTTTGTCCTAGGGATATTTATGAAATGGTTTGTCCTAGGGATATTTATGAAAGAGTTTGTCCCAGAGATATTTATGAAAGGGTTTGTCCTAGGGATATTTATGAAAGAGTTTGTCCTAGGGATATTTATGAAATGGTTTGTCCTAGGGATATTTATGAAAGAGTTTGTCCTAGGGATATTTATGAAATGGTTTGTCCTAGGGATATTTATGAAAGGGTTTGTCCCAGAGATATTTATGAAAGGGTTTGTCCTAGGGATATTTATGAAAGAGTTTGTCCTAGGGATATTTATGAAATGGTTTGTCCTAGGGATATTTATGAAAGAGTTTGTCCTAGGGATATTTATGAAAGAGTTTGTCCCAGGGATATTTATGAAAAGGTTTGTCCTGCGGATATTTCAAAGGAATGTTGTATTTTTATGTCTAAATTTGCATTTACGGTAAATTAAAAGAGTTTCTACTGACGGTGCTCAACTATTAAAAAACAAATAGGATGAAAAATTTTTAAAAGTCCATTCGAACATAGCTGAATTTCTGACATTAATCGATTGATTTTGCCTTTTCTTAATTCTAAAGAGAAACAAGAAACTTCTCGATGATTTTATTTCAGATTCTTCTTAGTTGAGCTAAAATGCAACTCAAAAAAAGATTTCTTAAAAACAAATATGATCGATTGAAAACAAAACATTTGTTTGATTTTTTTATATAATCCTATTTCTCTGCAAAGAATACATTTTTTACGGGTAGGAATGCCTGGATAAAATATCGGTTGTACTATGCTGCACTCAATAATCAATATGTACACTTTTAGATCAATAATTGCAAATTTTAATAGCTATGAAAAGCCTAGGAACAAAAAACACTTCTGACTATTGTGAGATTTTATATTTTCACATTTTGCACTTAAAAATCAATATTTGCACATTAAAAAATATTTTATTATTCATTTAATTAAAATTAATTTCATAGATTATATATTGATTTAATGATATTAATTACATATTTAATCTTTACCGCCTAAATCGACAATTATGTGAAATCTGAATGAATTTACCCAGCGAGATAATTTAGCATACTTTTTATTTTGACACGCAACTTTTTTAAGTTCGTCAATTTCTTTGGATTTTTCTCGAATTATATCGTCTTTTTCATCGATAAATGTCTGCATCGATTTGACTTCCTTTTCTAGATTCTTGCATTTCTGTTTCCACACAACAATTGTTTTATCGAGTTCGTTTTCGAAATTCGAGTTCATAAACAATTGATGCTCTAATTGATTGACATTTTTCTCTAGATTTTTATTGGTTTTTCTAAGATCTATTTTCTCCTGACAATTCGGTGATTGAACATATTCAACCAATTTCACTAGAGGTGAACTCGTTTCGGGTGGGGTGCACATTTCTAACGGAAACGGTTCAAATGACTGAGACGCCTTCATGTCTCGGTATATTTTCTGCTTATGGACGGAAATGTTTTTCTCGTTAACCAAATATGGTCGATGTTTATCACGAATTGGAGAGAAAAAATTCGTTTGGTTTTCTTTGTCTTAAAAATAGAATTTTATATGGGTGGAAAAAGAAATGACAATTTGATTTTCATTCGGTATGAATATGGGAATTTATTTAGATTTGTTTTTAAATAAAATAAGAAATGATCAGTATTGTATTTCTAAATTAATTCGTTTCCCTTCTATTGCGACAAACTTTAATCAGTAAATTAGATAGAAAAGACTATTAAGATGCATTGAGATAGTTGAATATAAATATTCGAGATCTAAGCTGGAGTGGCGTGAGATAATATAGTTAGGATAAACTAGTTAATCTGCTCGTATTTATCAAATTATAAACTGTAATAATTAAAGCAATTATACAATCAATTATTTAATCAATTGCATTTTTGAAATATTACATTTACAAATATAAATAACTGTTTTTAGAGATATATTAATCCAAATTAGACAATTTATGCATCATTCAGTAGAGAAAAGTCGATTTTCATATGAAATTGGAGCAAAAACACTATGTTGTCAATAAGAATGAGAAGTTATTGCGGAATAGATAATTGTTTGAAAATTGTGAAATAATCCTTATAAATTAATATAACATGGTTTATTTGTCTTTAAATGGGAGGGAGAATGTTTGTCAAGGTCAATTACGGAATCAGCTTTGACTTATTTATAAGGGAAAAAGACAAATCAATAGATGGCGAATATTTACTGAATAACATTGAAATTTTGTGCTTTTATCTATGTTTGTAGACGATTATTAAGATTTCAGTCAATTTATAATGAGAAAATCGATTATTTCTTAGAAAATGGTGTTAACTGCACAAAAAATCCAATAAAACTTACAGTGACCCCCTTAACCAAAATATGTCAATTATATTCATGATTTTACTCATTTAGCATTGAACTACTTATTTTGTATTGAGATAGTTTTGCATAAATATTCGAGATCTAAGATAGAGTGGCGTTGGGTTATTATAAAATAAACTTGCTGATTTGCTCGTATTTATCAAATTATAAACTGTAATAATTAAAGCAATTATACAATCAATTATTTAATCAATTGCATTTTTGAAATATTACATTTACAAATATAAATAACTGTTTTTAGAGATATATTTATCCAAATTAAACAATTTATGCATCATTCAATAGAGAAAAGTCGATTTTCAAATGAAATTGGAGCAAAAACACTATGTTGTCAATAAGAATGAGAAGTTATTGCGGAATAGATAATTGTTTGAAAATTGTGAAATAATCCTTATAAATTAATATAACATGGTTTATTTGTCTTTAAATGGGAGGGAGAATGTTTGTCAAGGTCAATTACGGAATCAGCTTTGACTTATTTATAAGGGAAAAAGACAAATCAATAGATGGCGAATATTTACTGAATAACATTGAAATTTTGTGCTTTTATCTATGTTTGTAGACAATTATGAAGATTTCAGTCAATTTATAATGAGAAAATCGATTATTTCTTAGAAAATGGCGTTAATTGGACAAAAAATCCAATGTGACCCCCGAACCCAAATATACCAAATTATATTCAGGATTTCACTCATTTAGCCTCGAACTATTTCCAATAAATATAAAAATATTAATAAAATGAAATATTATCAACAGAATTATCAGTTAAACTCCAAATCCGATAGAACGCAACAGAATACGAAATAATCAATAAAAACTGATTTTTTAAACTTGAATTGTGACAAATTTCACCGGCTGCCGTTTTATCGAGGAAACGCAGCATTATAAATGCAAAACCCATCAATTCCATAATGATTTCAACGGGAATCCCCAGTGACCCCCCCTTGGTTCCTTTATCGTAATTGCGGCGGAAATTCAACTCGTCACATTGAATAAACATATAAATATGAATACAAATGATTATTAGCAGCAAAATTATCGCCTAAAATGCAAAACCAACTGAGAGTGACTGAAAACAAGAACCAACGGAACGTGACCATAATTCCACGTTGCAAGCAAATTATTTACAATTTAATACATTTCTCGGTAATTTACCACGGTTTATCAATGAAAAATCGCATTATTTAACCAAAAAGATGTTATTTACACGAGGAATTAGCAAAACTCCCAGTGAGCCCCTTCTGGCATAAATTGGTTACCAATCAAATTTTATAGCAAATATTTGAAAAAATCGACATTAATAAACAAAATAAATCATTTTATCTTAGCAAATCATTCCATTTTATTAAAAATAAAAATCCAATTAATACAGCAAATATTTACGTTTGACTTACATAAAATAGTTAATTAAACATTTAAATATGTTAAAAGAAACTCAAATAATTACTCATAACAGCATTAAATTCATCGAATAATAAATCAGAATAAATTTCAACTCACCATTTAACAATAAAGCATTTTCTAAATCTTTATTTGTGATTTCTATTTTATCACTAAATTTCACTATTAAAGGTGCAAACATCATGCAGGCATTTTTGTGCAAATCAATTGGGATATTGTCGCATAAATTGTTTAATTTTTTTGAGCCACCTTTGTCGTTGTTTGTTAAAATGTAAACAACAATGCATAATAGCAAAATCTAGAAAAATATATCCTTTGATTCAGACAAATTTTTAATTAGAAATTCTAACTTTTAATAATTCAAAATCAGTTAAAAAGTTCTTATCATCTAAATTCAATACATCCTCAATATCGAAACTGAATATATCTAAATTATAATTTCAAAGGGTTTGTATAGGTAATTATTTAGTTTACTTGACAGATTTATTAATAAATTTTCAATATCAAGTTCTATAGGTTTATTGTTAAGAATCTTGAAAAATAACGTTATATCTCTGAAATCGGATACATGTTTCACGTCGCATTGCAATATATTTTCAGAACAGTGCAATAGGCATTTGATATTGGCATCATTCATTGTCATTTTTTAATGCCGGAAAATTATAACTTGTTATTATAATTTAGCAATATAGAAAATTTCTTTAAGAAGCTATCAAAATCAAAATTATAAATTTTTAAATTCTATTGATATATTATAACAAAAATCAAAATGAAGATAAAGAAAATAAATTCGTTTTTAATTTTAAGTTATAAATTAAATACTAAATTAAATTATAATCATGATTGTTAAAATACTAATTTTCAAGATAAATAAAAAGTTTAAATTCTGTTTAATGACAATTATAATAGTTAGAATTGTTTATTGACAAATTAAATTGAGCTATTTTAAAATTTAAATTAGAAATAATGAAAATCTTGAAATTGATCTGATATCAAAAATTTTCAAAGAATTAAAAATTAAAATTAAAGAAATTAATAATTTAATTTCTATTTTTATAAATAATCACGCTGAATAAATGATTTTTATTGATTTGATTTGTTTCAGCTTTTTTCGTGCAATTCATCGATTCAGGATTTTTTGATAAGATATAAAGGAATATGATATGTCTAAATACGAGAAACTAAATTCTGGTAGAAGCAAGCGAATGAAGTTACTTATTAATGAATCAAATCTTTAATTAACATTTGTTGTCGATTTTTGTGCTAAATACAAAGTGATTATGTTTGTCTTTTTAATACAAAAAAAATTTTGGTGTCTTTTAATCCGTGCATTAGCTTTAAAAAGCTACTTAGATGAGTTATATTCATTAAAATTTTGTTGGTTTGGATATTTTAATATTAAATTAACACGAATAGAGAGGCTTGACTCTATAAGGTTTTGCCAGGTATGCCTTTAGCGGTTCGTGAAACCAATTGATGTAAGTCATCCTGGCAGCTGCAATTAATATTTACCTGAAAGCAAATAGACTTCTATTTTTATGGAATTCTTTCATAAAAATTATGTAAAACCGGTAAATATCACTAAAGACCATTCCAAGTACTAATTTCTGTTTTTATACTCTTAAAAATGTGGAGATTGATTTTGAAAAAGGATTAGTCATACAAATTCTTAAACAATTTCACAGAGATTCTGGAACATGAAATCTAAGGAAGTTTTTTTTCAGTTATATTTTATTTTAAAAATATTCTTACTGTCAATGCTTTTATTTTATTTATCAAAGTCTATCAAATTAATACCAACATAGTAGGTTTCTAGGTTGAATTTAGACAAAATTTTAACCTTCTTTCTTTGAGAGATTATCGTGTTTTCAAGTCTTTGAATTGTAGGAAGAAAACCATTTAACTCCGTTTGAATAGAAATTAAATTGTTTAAAACGTAATATTTAATTTTGCGAATTAAAAGTTTAGTCGTTTTGTCTACATACATAAAAATTCAATATCTGCCCCTCCTACAGTAATTTTATTTTTTGTAACCCTGAATTTTTAAAAAAATTCCGAAAATTGATAGAAAGATAAAATAACAAAATAATTCTAAAACATAAACCTAATAATACAAATGTAAATAAGTCAGATTATATAGAAAATATTTTCTATCATTTCGAGTTTGTGACAAAAAATATAGAAAACCTAGCAAGAAAAATCTACACGAGTTAAAATTTTCACGCAAAAATATTTGATAATTCTAAAAATTTTTATTTAAAGAAAATATATTTTAAAAATTAATTTTAACGTGTTAAGTATATAAATAAAAATAACTCATTAAAATTCTGTAAAAATTTTTCATTGTGATCCCACATCGACTGTTTGCAGAGACATTCTGCCACTCGGCAGCAGCAAAAAGCCAAAGCATGAAAAATCGCATGCTGATTGGCTAGTAGACAAAAATTATTTCTCCAAAGTCGTCAAAGTTAGCTAATAGTTTACTAGATGCAAAAAAATGTAAATTATTTCTTTCCATCGCTGTCATTTAGAAGAAAACTCAAAATTATAATTTTTCCACGACGCAAAAACTTTCGTTTTTTCCTCGTTTTTTTTTGGTTTCTTAAATATCCACATTTTATTCTCCGTATATAGGAATAGTTTGCTGAGGAAATTCTATGTCAGACTCTGATTTGGGAATTCAGACTTCATTGGAAGAAATCCCGTTGAAGAGCAACCTCAAGAGAATCAGCAATGAAATTAATAATCACAATCATGAAATTGATACGGTCGGTCATAATATTTATTCCAGTCGGAGACCTTCCTCGTTGCATCAGACGACCTTTTCCGGACGAAATTATTATTCAATGCCCACCGGCGAGCAAGAAGTTACGATCAAAGACAATCGAACGTCTATATCAAGTCATTTATTTCTTTTGCCTCCTTCTCCGGGTAGAAGGCTCAGCCGGCAGCGGCAAGGAAGTTCAGCATCAAACGTTTCAGTTGATAACATGAGCAACATCAGTGGAAGTACTTTGGCCTATTGTCTTCAGAATGCGGACGAAACAGAAGGTGATTTATGATGGAATAACAATTTGTAATGTAATGCTCCATTTTAAATAGATGATTCGGTCCCGTGTTTGTTTTTGTCCCGATTAGAGGTATCTTATGTTGTCATTGATATTATTAATAATAATTATTGTTTAAATTATCATTATTAATATTTATTTAAAATTTTAATTGTGAGAAATAAAAAATTTGATGAAAAACTTTAAAAATTTAATTAAAAATTAATTAATTAAATTTCGATCTACGATTTAATATAACTTGTATAATGGGAGGTCCTTGGAAGGTTTTAATTTGAAGATTTTAATAAATTAAATATTTAAAAAATTAGGTTTCTCTATTAAATTATAGTGAGTTGAAAAACCAAATTAATCTTTTGACAAGCAACGGAAGGATTGGTAAGGAAAGGAGTGTAGCATTAAATCGGCACCGAATGACGCAAATCCACAATTTATATGCGTTGTTAATTTTATTCAGATTTGCCATTTTCAGAAAAAAAAATTCTGTGTGAATTTACTATAAAGAGAGAAATTAAAGAGCAATACCAAGCCGACCAAAGTACCAAAGGTTTGATTTAAAGGGAATATTTCTTCGGAAGATTTATTTTCCACTGACTTCTTATGTAACTGTTATGAAGAATTATATCTTTTGTGATTTAGTTAATCAGAATGTTTGTTTGAATTGTATTGTAAATAAAGTTTCAATATTGTTGGGTCAAACTCTCTGAAGCATATTCATCAAGTATGATGCCTTAATTTGGGTCTGAACTTCCAAAAGTGATTTTCATGAATCCTTTCATAAACAATATATTTTTTACTTAAAGTCTAGCGTCAAAACCTGTTCGTTATCCAAGTCGCATAACAAATTTTTCCACAGCGCCCAACATTTTGGGTGGATTTGTCCAAGGTCACGACAGTTATTATATGTTTTCATTGCAACTGTATATAATAAAAAAAACTTTACAAACTTTATTCGTTTATATTAAGTTACATCATTTAATGTCTCATGATTAAGTACCTGCGTTTAGCGTCCTTTTCAAGCATCATTTTCGGGATATTCGCAAGCTCATTGACAAATGTGTCAAAATAGGTTTTCGTAAAGCTATTTTGATTAATTCGACATTAAAGGAAATAAACTTGTGATACTAAATAATTTAATGTTTTATGACAAACGTCTACTCTAAAGTCAAATATAAGCGCACTGCATTATTAAAGGGGGGGTGGAAGGACGTAGGGCTTTTACCAGGTTGCATTTTTTAAACTCCCATGACCTTTATTTGAAGATTTTTTACCAGTACTTAACACATTGTGATCGGGCAGTTTTCGACCGCGTACTAGTGCTGGTAACGGGTGATTTTTCGCGTAATTTCGCGCTAACGTAGACCTCTAGAAAAATTGCGATAACTTCAAAAATATTTGTTTGATTTCAATAATTCTTTTTGCAAATTATTTATTTTATTTCATTTTATTTTATTATATTTAGAAATGTATTCTTCATCGTTAAATTAGTGCAGAATTTCACATAAAGCAAGAAAGTTTTGAAAAAAATAATATTTTTTTACATAACATCCTTTATTTTACAAATTATACACAAAAATTATTTCTAAATGTAAAATAAAAATTAGTATTGTTTTAAGGTGTGATATCTTTCAAAACATTTGCCACTGTGTAGGGGAAATTCACAAAATTTGCATTTGAAGCCCGTTATATGTACCGTTATCTTCGACTATTTTTGTGATGAATAACACTACCTCGGTACCCACCGTACACCCCATCTATTGTTCTCAAAAGGTTTTTACCTGCATGGCTACAACCATACAGACGCTATATAGCGAAAACTCAAGTATATTGGAACCCGCCTTTTAACGTGACCCGCGCTCCACTAACAATCTATCAAAAACGTATAAATACGTTATCCGCTCTCTAGCATTAATTTGCTAAACACGTATCAATACGTGATCCGAATACAATGTGTTAAAATAAGAAAGCAATAAACTGAAAAAGCCGATATGACCACATAGCCATTTTGAACATAAAACATTTGGAAAAAAATTTTGTTTTAATTGTTAGAACATGATCCATATAAAGTTTCTAATTGTTTTCTAACTTCGTCCGTTTCTACGGAATTCATAATTTTACTTGGGGAACACAATTCAATTTTCCCATTGTAACATTTGCAAACTTTCCAAAGTTTGAAATGCCTCAATAAATTGACAACAGAAAAACAAATAGGAATAACAAAAAAGTCATAATCATGAAAATGAATCCTTATTTTGAATTAGTTAAAACTTTACTTTGTACAAATCCACTCCAATTTAGGCAATAAGCACTGATTTGCGTAGCCTTGGGCAAACTCTCAATTCAAGTATTATTTCAAGTATAACAGCATTAAATGTATGAAAGGAATTTGAAACCAATAGTCAAAAATCCAAATAATAATAATAATAATAATATAAACTTTAAAATCTTTTCTTGTATCAGTAGCGTAATTATTTATATAAATCAAATTTAAACAAATAACAAAGTTAGCCATTTTCGGCAATGTTTATTCATAAAATGAAGTATGAAATATTTCGACCGATAAACAGCCCTGATCACTCATAACCAAAATTTAACTAGACTTTCGCTTTCTCTTCTTCTCTGATTGATATTTTCTTTCACTTAAATATATTCAACAAATATTTATTTAAACAAACTTTCAAAATCTTCAAATTCAATTTATCAATATTATAAATTTAATAGATTCGAATAAAAATATTTGAGTGAAAGAAAATATTAATCAGAAAAGAAGAGGAGAAAGGTAGATTAAAGGTGCAAACATCACTTGTCTTTAGAGGAATCACTTATAAAAATATAATTCTAATAAATAAACATGTAAACCATTTCCCAAATTTTTTTTTTAAATAAAACATTCTGACCTAAATTGTTTATATTCATTTCAATAAAAATATTACTAAGCTATCTCGTTTTCTTTTTTTTCTTGTTTTTTACTCGAAGTGGAACCACAAAACTAATTAATTAATTATTCTCATTCATTATTAATATTAAAACAAGTATTAATTAATTAAGTAATTAATTGGTTTATTTATTTTAATAACGGAATATCGAATCCAGTTATTTTTAGAGCTTTCTCGTCCACCTCAATTTGGAAAATAAAGACCCAAAGAATAATTTCTAATAAATATTTCAATATTCTCTTTGATGAATTAAGATTAATTCAACTCCAGAAAATTTATTACAGTCTCCATTATTTTCGAAAGAAAAAATTGGCAGAGGCAGTGATAAACTTTAATTAAAATTTTATTAATTATTCCTATTCAAATTAATTAATACATTTATGTAGAAATCTGAAACCCTTTCTGCAGTTGTATTAAATATTTTAAATTATTTTTTTTGGAATTTTATTGAAAGCGCTGGAAATTATCTCCGAGTTGTCTGTTGGATGGTTTTTTTAGTGGGGGGAGGACCTCTCATTTTTATTCATCAGTACTACTTGAATGGTATGGCAACGGGAGGGGTGCTAAATTGAGTTTTAAATAATAAGATCTCGGAAAACCTTTTCCTAAAATAATTCGATTGATTTACAAAAAAACTGGGTATTAAACTGCCTTAAAATATTTCCCGGGAATTAAATGTTAAATTTGCCGCTACACGAAAAGTCACCATCTATATGACTAACATTTCAATGGTATTTGATCCATTTACTACATACACACACACATTTCCATGAACATCTTTAACAGCGTTCCTTTTAATGAAACTCGCAACGCACGGAGAGCCTTCAAAGATATTAAAGTCTAATTTTCACAATACCCACTTCAAAACGAACAAAAAAGGATGTATTGCCCCCCTGAAAGCACATTCCAGGATCCGGGATGCATACGAATTATGGAATTGAAATTCGCAGTTAAGTTAAAAATATCCCATTTTTATGTTCGGCAATAAATGAATTGAAAATGAATTATTTAGTATCAAGTCTAAAATGCATTTCAGTTTTACGTCGTTTTCCAGTCCCGGGAAACATCAAACGAACTCAACCGACCTAGATCATACGTTTCAAGTTGATTGGGGACCTGGGATCAATTTTATTAAAAATTTCACAGTTTAGGTAAACCATGTGATAATAAATAATGAATTTTTCTCGTTCTGTTAATTAAATTGGTTAATTGAAATTTCACTCCTCTTCACAATTAAATGTTCATTTCTTCCATTTTGCCTCCATTAATAATTCATAATATTTATCTCGTAAACAGTAACACGTCTCCCCCATAAGGGACTCTTTCATCCTTCATTTACTCCACAATCATTTATTTTATAATTCCAAACCATCTTTCTTTATTTCGGCAGTCTTACGAGTTTCTCTAAGCAAAATTTTAAGAATCAGAAGGAAAAGTAATCACTTGAAAATCATTTCCAAATTTTATCTCCTATATTCAGACGAATCGATACCCTGCCAGTCCATGAACACATACTTATTAGTGGCATACAGTCAGAACCAAGAAATAAATTCATTCGGATCTATATCTAATAAAATAAAAATTGAGAACACATTTTTGAGTTAATTGCTATTTTGTGTGTTAGCAATTCATATCACACCTCAAAAACTGTCACGTGACTCTGACAAATATATTTCCTACTTATAGCAGATTCAATTTGGAAAATAGTATATATACGCACGTACATAAGAGCCCTCTGGTCGGAAGTGAGAGACATTTACACTTGTATACCATATAAAATATACCAACAAATTAGCATACGCAATTTTGTGTTTCGAGCTATTTACAATTCAAAAGGGACGCCAAAATTATCTACGTTTAGAAATTTCAATTTGAAACTGGTGAATTTAAACAAAACATTTGTTTAACTTATATATACAAATAGACTAATATATTATTAAAAAGCCCTTGAAACTGGGAGTGGATATTTTTTATACAAACCCCTACTGTCAATGGCAAATTAATAAAATTCCTACACAATCACACGAAGCAAAATTATAACAATTAACATATTCCCAGATGCCTATCAGTTTAGACGGACAGTGACTACTGGAATTCTTTTCACCGGAATCGGGAACAATTTGTAAATGTCAACCCAATCAACCGTTACGGTCAGTTCCTAGCAGTGCAATTGTCATTCATTTACGCCTGAATTCATCTGTCAAGAAATCCTTCTTGTCTTATTTAAATTAAATTCTTAGATTTAACATTTAATAATAAAAATAATAATAATAATACTAATAATAATAATAATAATAATAATAATAATAATAATAATAATAATAATAATAATAATAATAATAATAATAATATTAATAATTAACTTTAAAATCGTTATTTTTATCGGTAGCAGAATCATTTATATAAATAAAATTTAAATAAATAACAATGTTAGCCAATTTCCGCAATGTTTATTCATAAAATATGAAATATTTCGGCCGATAAATTTATAATATTGATAAATCTAATTGGGAAAAATATTTTGGAAATTTGTTTAAATAAATATAGTTGTTGAATTAATTTGAGTGAAAGAAAATATCAATCAGAGAAGAAGAGGAGAAAGCGAAAGCCTAGTTAAATGTTGGTTATGAGTGATCAGGGCCGTTTATCCCTCGAAATATTTCATATTTTATGAATAAACATTGCGGAAATTGGCTAACATTGTTATTTATTTAAATTTTATTTAATTATAATAATTATTATTATTAATTTTATGAGTATTGAAAGATATTAGCAGCGAAGAATATATAACTTTTACTTTAGATTAACTATGAATGCCACATGATAAACAGGAATAGTTCGTTTTAATCAGTGGTGGAAATTCACAATCTGGCCCCCCCGTAAAATATTTTTTTTAATTTTACAAAAAAATGTTACACATATTAAACTGATATTTATTTCACATATCATCTTTCAAAATAAAAATAACACAAAACGAAACTAAATAGTAAAAGTGTCAGAGTATATAATTTTTTGAGATTAATTTTTTAAGATTATAATTTTTTCAGGTGAGGGCCCCTATAGCTGGTAGGCACCCCCTCCCCTGCAACGCAGGGTCCTGCGTCCACTAGTTCCGCTACTTGTCCTAATCTAGCAGCCGAAGAGTATATTTGACGAGTGTTCAACTGTCCATTACAAATGACGCAACTAAGGATTATAAAGTGAATTTTACGGAAATATGTACTTACAAACACCTTATAGTCCGTTTAATTTGATTTTTAGAAAGGAATATTATTTTACTTACATTTTTTTAAAATTTTAAATTACAATTTTTTAAAATTAAAATTTTCCCATTTTTTAAAGTCATTATTGATTTCCCATATTTCAGACATTCCAGTGCGCCTAATTGCGCACAGAATCCCTGCTCACAAGCATCATAGAACAGCTTAATTAAAACAAACAAAAAATCATTTACAAATCCCTGTTAATTTATAAAGTTGAAATTCAGAAAGGAGAAATAATTCAACGCATTTCTCCTTGCTCGTCAACACATTCAGACGATTCAATTAAAAGGCAGGTTAAATAATATGCAAAAATAAATTTATTAATAATAAAAGAAAAATAGAGAAAATCGATACTGAGAATAATTCAACTGGGAATTAGTGCTGACAGCGGCTGGGAATTGATTATTGCACTTTAATTTAACTTTTTGTTTTATTATTAATACTACGACTATTATTATTATTGTTAATATTATTATTATTATTGTTAGACGCAATTAAATTCAAATCTTCTAACATTTATTTATTTATTACAAAAATTTGAATTCAAATTTTTCTCTCTAAATCTGAAAATTTAAACAAACTTTAATAAAATTTACTATAATATGATATTTTTTAATATAAAATTTATTACACAAATTTAACATAGTTATTTCAACTACACTTATAATTACAATTATTATAACTATAAGTAAATATTAAAAAATTAAATATTAATTATGTAAAATATTATTAAAATAGTATTTACAAATTATCACATTAAGTGTATACTGTAAAATGTTAAATATTTTATAAATTTAAAATAATAAATTTAGTATGTTGAAATTCAAGCCTTATCATCGTGTATGTGTGCGAACAATTTGTTTTTTGTATATGTGCAAGGTCTCTGTGTGTTTGAGTGCGCCTGTTCAAATTGTGCGCGTATTTGGTTTTGTCTCATTTAGCCCTTTGGAATAGTAATTTTTTATCGAATTTTTTTGGAAATATTTTGAGTTGTTTTATATTGGCACTTTGGATTTGACAGATATTTAGATGAAAGTCCTGACAGAATGAGGTTACAGTTTTACAACTAAAGTAGAAAGAACTTTGAAATATATGAAAAATGAAATTTATCTTTCTGAAAATATCAATATTTTACAATTAAGAAAATTCTTTAAAAATATTGTAAGTTTGAAGAATATTGGGATCATGCGAACTTTATGCTCTGAAAGAGCATAAAGTTCGTATGTTCATATTATTAAAATTTCCGCCAAAGCTTACAATCCTTTAAGAACAAGGATTGCAATGAACATAAAAAGATTACTCATAAATTTAATTTTGTAGATCCAGTTACCGGCGTACATACGCAAAATGTTGAAAGTTGTAATAATAAATTAAAATTAGACATAAAAAGAGACGATAGACCAAGATATCTAACATTTTTATATTTATAGATACTTATAAAGATAATTCCCTGAACAAAATGCTTGAGATATTAAAAATTAATTAAATTTTTGTGTTAACTTTTTTGTAATATTTTTTTTGGTTAAAGTCAATTTTTTTTACTAATCTTTCTAATATTTTTATAAGAGTATAAAGTTCGCATGTTGAATTTTTAAGAGCGTAAAGTTCGTATGATCCAAATATTGGAAAGTGGATCGGTTTTGAATTTTCTTGCAATAAATTATTTGGACAATATTTGACTTATGGATGTTATAAACAACAAAGCTACGGTAGCCAATAATAATTATTATTATTAGTATTTTATTGTATATTTTTTCAAATTATATAATTTTTTGAGTTTGACATCTGTAAATTATTGCGAAGGAAATGTTACTAATTCATTTTCTGAATTCTGACGACAAAAAGAGAAAAAATGCGGCCGTAATTTGGCAATTGTTCTGAGTCCATCATTTCCATACAGTCATTAGATTGAGTTGAAAGAAATATGCTGAATAAATTTTGGCTTTCAAGTCGCACAACCTTTTTAGGAATTCTTTAGAAGTCAAATTATTTAGCGAAAAAGATTTTAAACTGAATAATTAAACAGGAAATCAAGAATTTCTTGCTCTGACTATCTGAGAAACCATTTGGAAATCATGTCTAAATATTGAGAGTTTTGTTTTGGTGACTCTTCACGTGTGTGATCAGGGCCCCCCCCATAAAATATGACCTCTCTCAAGGTCATAAACATATATTTTATCAAGGTTTTGATAGCGTCCCATATTTCCCATGACATGTTTATATTTTGGTTATTTATCCGCAAATTTCAATAAGGAAGTTGCAAAACCTTTTTTTATTTCGGACCTCTTTTATTATTAAATTTCAATTTAATCAGTTCCAGAAGTTTATTTATTGCTCTTTACTCGTTGTCACTAGAAATGCAAGATATTTTGATTTATGAGAATCTGGGGGTCACTTATTTCTTTGTATGGATCGGCCTCTCTTCAATAAGCAGCCATTGTTATATATATTCAAATGGTTAAGTTAAGTATTGAAGCGGCAATAGATTGCTCTTTTTCAATAACAATAGAGGTCATATTCATTTTATGATCTAAATTACCGTGAATAAAAGTAATTTCATATTTAGAAAATTCCTATGAAAGATTTCAGCGCAGAAGTTCGAGCTACTCTCGACATTCAAAAGTTTCTAAAAGAAGCAGTTCTACTGTTGGACATGTCAGGATCATGCCTAGAAGAAATAATTGATTCGATGCTCCTGACAATTCTAGCTAACGAAGTCACTGATGCCAAAGTAAGCCTCGAAGCATTAGTAGAAGAAGCCAAAAAGACTCTATTCATCCAGTCTTCCTATCTGACTTACACATGTGAGATACTCCTTTATTTTAGCGTTTTATTCATAAGGAAAATCAAGAATTATTCGACCACATCTAGTGAAAAAGTCCTTGATACTACCGAAAGACAAACCTCTCCAGAAATATCATTTTTCAAAATTTTTAAGTAATTAAACAAAATTAAAAATGTTGATTTACATTTTCAATTTGTTTTTCTAATAATTTTTTGTTTAAATCCGTGACTTTCAACCTTTTTAAGCTTAGCGCTGACATTCGTCCTACTTCCACGTCTAAATAAGTCTGTCACCAATCTAAATTGTACAAAACAAGATAGAATGCTATATGACTGATACAACAGTCTTAGAGATTTCTGAGTCAATGCAATCCTTGCACTTGATGTTTGGATACCAAAGAATTAAAGTCTGATTATCAAGGGGATGAGAAGGAGTTTCAAATCACAACTATTAGCAATATCCAGATTGTTTCCCACTGCGCTGAATCCAAACTCAACAAGATAACATGTCAAAGCTTGAATGTAGAGTTACAATTTCTTTGGGTATAACTTTGGATATACCAACCTTTGATAAAAAGGATACATGCAACCTTCTTGAAACTGTACTTCGGCATCCTAAACAATTGCCGTTAATGGGTCCACCATTCATGCTTATACTTTTAGCTCTATCAAATCACAAAAGCGTGTGCATTCATAGATTTCATTCTGAATATCTTTAATCTTCGGTAGTAACTTTTGACCCAAATCTTCATTCAGATTCGACCACCATATGAATGGGTGAAAATATATTGAAGCCCATTTTGAATGATTAAAATTTAAAATTAAAATTCTTCTACTTTTCTAAATTCTTCTACAGCCTAAGAGTATAATCCAGTGACTTTGCGGCATGGTCAGTCTATTTGCACATCAGTCTTCTATCAACCTTCATACGTTTTGTGTTTAAAATGTTTCAAATGCAACAGTATTTCGCAAGTGTTAAAAGTGAAGGACGAATCAATTGATAAACGAAATGCAAATCAAAAGGACTGCCAATTTTCAAATATGATATTGCCAGGCATCCTGGAACGTTTTGAAAATCTTTTGTTTCCTTACTTAGCTCCTTTATTGTTAGTCCCTCGTCCCTTCATGATTAAAAAAAATAGCGCTTGTCTTTCACGAGATTTGTAATCTTCGAATGTCTTCTGTCTTAGATCATCTCTGATGAATACTTCGAATAAATATTTTTCAAAGTTTATCTTCATTTTGATTGGTTAAATTTAGACATTTAAGGTACATTCCAGGTCCCGGAGGTTTGATTTGCTCTCCATTGTCTCATTACTTTCTCAACCCTTTATTTGTTGTTTATAATTGTTTATATATATTTAAGATCAAAGATTAGCAAAGACAATTCGAGGTCTAAGTTTGTCAGAAACTGAAGGTCTTATGACAGATCAATCTTGGTTGTGTACAATGCAAGTGCTGTAGTTTGCATTATTTTTTCATTAACTGAATATCAGGTGTTCGCTGAACTGTATCCATAAAAGGCACGTTGCTATTGCTCGGTTAAACAACCCGGTCAACATGGGGAGAAGCAGCGAAGGGATCTATTTCATTATTTTAGTAGTCACTCCGACTAAAGAGGTGTTTTAATTGATTCAAATGGTAGCCATTTAAACTAATTTTTTGTTTAAATTAAGACTATTTAAAATTGGTCAAAATAGATATAAAAACGAATTTGAAACTTTAATTTTGTAAATAAGATATAAATCAAAATTATTTAATTTAATTAATCTCACGCTAGCTGAATTAAAACAAGAGTATTCAAATTACTCAATATTAATTGCAATTTTTGTTACTTTTCAATACAATAAAGTCAACATTATAGTTTATTAGTAAATTTTGTTTATTTATCGCGTTAAACATTGGAAATGAAACAAAAATAAATAATCTAGATTCACTACAATTCAAAATTTGATTGGTCAATGGATGAATCACTTGTAATTGGTTAACTCGAACGACAAGCTGCACATAATAATAAAATTCTCAAGAAAAAAGTATTAGACATTCTAAATATTAAGTTCATTTTAGTTTACCTTTAAGCTAGAAAATAAAATTTTTAACAACCGATCCCAAGTTAAAGGTATATCGCAGTGGTATTAAACCTTTAACCATTATAGGCCACAGTTAAGTTGGACAGTAATATTGTATAAGCTGCATAAGTATGTACAATCACACATAGTTAACTACAAAACGCTAATTATGAAACATACAGTGAAAAACTGAGTAGTATAGCAGGGTGGGGTACTTAAACTTCAGGCTATAAAAGACCTATAGAACTGCAGCAATGTAGCATTCCAATTCATGATAAGCTCAATATGCTGCACCATGTACAGTTTCGTTTATATTTAGCCCGTGTTATCATTTTGCACTATGTGACATTCTAACATTTGAAATATGCAATTAGTTATTATCATCACTAGTCACTAAAACTAATATTTATACAGTTTTTATTTCACCCTACACTACACAGTGATGCATTTATGCATCAAACATTTTTCCGTCTATAGCATAAAATGTACACATTGTTAAATACGTACTACATGCACAATCATAAATAAGCAGTTTTTCCGTCAGAGGAGGCCATGCCTGTATAAATATGTAAACTTAAATTGGATTATTTAAAATTATTTTTCCTGTATTCCTTGATGATATTTACAGAATTCATAACTAAAAATAAAAATTGTGCAAAGTAGGGTTAATTCTATTAATTTTCAAATTACCGTAACCTATATAATAATATATCAATTAATACAAGAGCTAGATTTATAAAAGTCACACAAGAAACTCACAGAGGTCACCTGAAACCTCAAGGTCATAGGTGTCCAACCTGTGGTGTATAGCCCCTCCAGTTTCACGCAGATATATTTTAATTTTATATTTAATTAATTTTACATTTATGCTTAATAAAGCAGCTTGGGACTTTTGACAACATATGAATACATGGAATACTTGGTATTTTCCAAGCGGGTTTTATTTATGAGAAGAGAGAGTGGTCCTTCCTAACCTTGAGATCCTTAAACCACTGCCTACTCGAGCTAAGCCTAACACATATCAAGCGGCACAAATCACAATTATAACACAGGATATTATCATAAATATTCTACACTATAATTCACTCAAGAAATGAGAGCAAATTTATTTGAGAATCTTTTGAATAAAAATAATGAATAAATAGTGCACAATTGAGACTTGTGTTGAAAAAAGGTTAATGCAACATACATGAAAAATTTGTACAGTAAATCCTATATATATATTCATATAAGACATCAGACAAATTTCACTCTCATACTTCACCAGAAAAAACAACAGCTATTTTCACTTACAAAATATTGTATAAATATACGGAATGATAGCATAATGAAGACAAACAGCCCAATTATCCTGTCATCCGTTCTCAACTACTCCCGATGAATTCCTACGTGCAATACACTCCAGAATAATTAACATGGTCTTCCTAGCAATATTGCAGAAATCTTTAATGTACGATCGTAAATTATCTCCATCTCTATTTTATGAAAGCATTAATCTAGAAAATGAAAAATATTTTTCATTAAGAAAAATTTCTTTAATATTATTATTATTATTATTATTATTATTAATATTATTATTATTATTATTATTATTATTATTATTATTATTATTATTATTATTAATATTATTATTATTATTATTATTATTATTATTATTATTATTATTATTGTTATTATTATTATTATTATTATTATTTTTATTTTAAAGAGATCACCAATCCAAAATATATATTCTAGCTACAATATATTTGGGCTGAATAACAGTCATCGTCAGGTAGTCTTGAACTTCTAACTATTTAGAATAAACCAATATTATTTACACAAATTCCTGCTATTAGATTATAAAAAACATTTTATCAAAATTATATAAGGACTTTTTTGTTTTCACCTCTGATGTCTTTATAAGGGACATAATATTTTCTAACAAATTTTGACTATGAATACCTTAGATAAATCTGATTCATAGTCGAATTTTGTAGAAAAAATTATAAAAACATTTTATCAAAAATTAAAGATTTTGCTTTTTTTAAAATCACAAATTCTACAAAATGTTAAAAAATTAATTTTTTAAATTTTACAAAATCGAAACTTCAACAAAATTTAAATAAAATTTTTAATAAAATATTTAAAATTTTTACCAAAACAATTTCATTGCCAATTTTGTGCGATTTTGTTTTATCGATGAGGAAGAGAAGTAGAAATTCAATGAATGAAAAACTGTCAATGAATGAATTAGCTGTGTTTAATTTTGTTTTTGGGATTGTATTTTGCATTATAGGATTGTCATCGTGTTTATTGATAGATTTCAAATCTTACATAAATGTTATTCAGATCTTGGTTATGAATATTTATGTCATGGGTGTAATGCCACATACACTGAATGACTGGCCTCAGCTCCGTTCTCAAGTTCTTGATAACTGTCGACTGAAAGAATTGATTGGTACCAGTGAATACAATTGTTGTCAGAATTTTGTGTTTATAAGTGAATTTCATTTCCTACTTAGATTTTGTTCGGATCTTGGTTTTCAATTTATATGCCATGGGTGTAATACCACATACATTGGAATGACTGCCCGTCATTTCCACTCTCAAGGTTTCGATCACAGTCGACTGATGGAATTAATTGATATTAGTAAGCGCAATTTTTTGATGCATGATCAAACAAAATGTAAAATAGCTTTGGTAAAAATTTTAAAATATTTTTGTTGAAAATTTTATTTAAATTTTGTTAAAATTTCGGTTTATTGTAAAATTTTAAAAATTAATTTTTTAACATTTTGTGTAATTTTTGATTTAAAAAAAGCAGAAATTTGTTTAAATAACATTGATTTACTCTAAATAGTTTAAAGTTCAAGACTGCCTGACAAAGACTGTTATTCAGTCGAAATATATTGTAGCTGAATATTTATTTTGCATCGGTGTTGTTATTCTTTAATTTAATTATTGCCAATTTTGTGTGATTCTGTATTATTATTATTATTATTTTATTTCCAGAAAGGTACTAAAAGTGATATTGAATTGGGTAGAACTTTTGCGACGATTTTTGCCGATGTTGAATTTAGACAGCAACTTCTTTTTTCTGAATCTGTGGAGCAGTTCAAAGAGTTATTGCAGTATCATTCTGGAGATTTGATGGAAGATCAGGCGATGAATCGTCGTAAAAGTCTGAAAGTACAAGAAGTTATGAATCAAGCTTTTCATTTTGTAAGTTGTAATTTATAATACAAAATTGCAATTAATGAGAAAGGCTTTAAAATCTGATTAATTTTAATAATAATTAAATATTTTTGTCTGTCTATCTGTAAGTAACGCTCGATCATAATATTTAATTACTTATGTTTATAAGTAATACAAAAGATTTTAATTTGTTAAGTTTGTTTTGAACTAATTTTTAAAAAAATGGATTTTTAAAATTATTTATAAACTCTTATAAACGATGAAAGTTGCCAAGATTAGAATTTATTATTTTGCTGAACTAACAGGAATTGATGGTGATTTAAAAATTTAAAACTAAGATTTATAATGTACTCTTTTATTTTTATCTTCTACAATCATTCACTGTCGTAATAACAAAAAAAAATTGGGGGGGATTCGGGTGTCCAAGAATAACACTTTTAATTAAAGCTATGAAAATATCCCCAATCTCTTACGTTAGAAAATTAAAAGGTTTATTAACCTTCACAAAATAAGATAGACCTTTAGTAAGAGCTCCTCAACTGCATTAATTTTTATATTAATTATTTTCTGTACGTCTTTTAAAACTCGACTTAAGGAAAGAAGAATCATATATTAGTGGGAATAGTATAGCAGATCATGTTGATTACCACCGGGTTATCGGGACATATGCGGGCCCCAGGAAAGAAATTATGTGAAAATATATTTTGATTTTGTTATTATGAATATAATATTTTTGTAAACATTTAAAAGTACAATAAACATTTAGTATTAATAGTTCCATAGCTTTTTATGCAAAAGTTTTAGAGGCCGAAGTTCTTGCAAATATAGGACTAAGGGGATTTTACGCCTAGGGAAACTTTCCCTTGATAGCTACGGGGACTACTTTACCTTTCAACCGTTTATACTTGACATCGGTATTGACATATATAAATAAAATATGTTCCAAAATTTATGTAATTAAATTTATTACGGGTAAAGAATTTGGAATTTGTTTAAATGAATATAGTATGTTTTTGAATATGAAAAATAGTAGGTGAGACGAGTTACTTTTTACATAATAAAAAGTTTTCCATAATCCGAATTAACAAAATAAATCCGTCTGATATTAATTAAACAAAACAGTTCTTTACCCCAACCCCGTTAACCTATTAACTAGCCTAATTATCCGACCGACTTTATCCCGGATCACAAAACACGGAACTGTAAGGTTTTATTCAGAAATTTATTTTTCATTGAATTTTCATTTATATTTGATTTTTGATAACAAAACTTATTTCAATATTTTTTTTATTAGTGTGACCTTGAAATTAAAAAAAGTATTTTTCATAAATTTAATTTTGTCAATTTCTAATTTAATAGTGTTTAATTTTAATTGAATTTCTCTAATTTTATATTTAGATATTTAATAGAAATGATTTTATGTCAATTAATTGCTTATGATTTTACTAGATAAAATTTATTAATTAAAATAAAAAAATTAACATAATGAAACACCAAATAAAAGTCAATGTCATACTTATTAGTAGTTTGGTGGCTTGCAAATTTAGCACATCCATCAAAACTAATTAATAATAAATTCCAAATTTTATTTCAAAAAACCTCCAGCAATCCAATATTGAAACAACGATTTAAAGTTCCTAAAAACATTCCTAAATATTAATTTTACAATCAAGAAATGTTATCATTCCATAATTTAACTTATGTTCTTCTTATATTTTTTTATTAAAATTTTATTAAAATTCCTTACATATTTTTAACACGAGAATTAACTCTTCTTATATATGAAAAACATTACAATTTCCCTTTTTATCGTTTTACGAAGATTTTTATTGAAAGTGATTGTAAGATGAAGCAAACCGTGACCGCGAGGATCACTGAGCTTTTATATAAGTTTAAAATGCAACACTGGCTTTGGTTTTTGAAATGATTTATTGTTTAAAATACAGTTTAAAATATACATTTCATACAATTTTTAATGGAGGGCTAATTTTGAGCTTTATAGGCTCTTTTCGGTACCCTAAAAGACATTCAATTACACCTGGGATCAAGCTCAGTGACACTGCAATAAGACCCCCGAGTGTGACAATTCATACCAGCAAGCCACATTGAATATCTAAAACACATTTGATATCTAACAAACTAGGTGTATAAGCAACTCGTGTCATCCTATTTGGTGTAACCACATTTAAAGACCGTATTTGTATCCGATAGTAATTAAATCAAATCAAATGATTTTAGTTTTCGGATAACTTAAGATTTAAAATAATGTTTTCAAAGTGATATTCAAAGCGATTTCTATTGGCAGACCAGTTTTAGGCTTATTTGTCTTGCCTCGGTGCTATGAACAAATCATAACCAAAAATCCGATTTTTGTGTCACGGATATTTTTCCGTTTATAATTCTCCACTGCTGCTGTTATTAGCGTTGAAAAAATGTTTTAAAATTAATTTTTTTTTAGAAAGAATTATTTCTAAAACGAGAAATTCACTTTGAGGATTATCCAACAATTTAATTATTCAGGTTAATTAATTTTCTAACACTGCCGGGAGTCTTCTGTAGCTTCTTTACAATGAATTATAATTCCTCTTTGTAATATCAATTAGTTGACAAGAATAAATTCTTTCCCTATTAATGAGGCCGAAACTATTTTCCCGCTAAATGTAATTTTATTAAATTTGACACTTTGCCATAGTTTCAACATTATTTATAACTAGCGCCAATACTAAAGTAAGACATAGAAAATAATAATAATAATTTTTGGGGTTGTAAAATTAAAAATTAGTTTAAAAGATTATATTATAAAGCAAAATGAATTATCTTGGGAACAATCAACGAAATGGTATTATTAGAATTAGTATGGCGTAGAATGCAAAATTGGAGAAAATCAATAAATAATCAAATTTGAATTTGAAAAACTGGTCAGATATAGATTAGGAAACGTTGAAGATCATACTGATCATCGATTTAAAAGAATACATTTATAACGGATTGGAAAGCAGTGGTATATGTAAAAACAGAAATCGATAATTCATAGAAAATCGAGTTTTGTAAACAGTAAGTAAAGTAAACAAAATGGATTTCGGAAAGCCATTATTGTGACAGTATTATTTAGGAGAAAAATTAGAAAATTGATTATCATAAGAAAGACATATTTTTTCATGGCGAGAACATGACAAAAAAGCTGCAAGGGAATGTTTTCAAACTGATGCTATGATTTGCAGATGGTTTAAACATCATTAATCAAATGAATAACACTGAAATAAAAATGTCACGTTGTCGATTAAAATTAAAAGCTATTGATTAATTTTATAACAATAATTGCATAATCTAATTTAACAAAAACGTAAAAATGTAATTATATAATTATAATATTACATCTTAAAAAAATTTCAATTTTAGGATAAGAAATACTTGGTTGGGAGTGGAATCGTTTCGGACTTTAAAAAACGTTTCCCCGTTTATCTAATGGATTTCAGGGACGGTATATATTTTTTTCTATTTTATTTATTTTATAATATTCGTAGTATTTTAGCTATATTTTAGCCATAAATCAAATTCATTAAAAGAATGTACTTAGTGTGGCCGCCATGATAGAATATGACATAGAGCTATAATTATTAGAGGATATCAAATTAATTAAATTTATTAATTCAAATTAAATTAAAATCTGTTAATTAAAATTCTTAGGGCTCATACTTGTGAATACATAGCATGGGTAAGAGTGGAACATGAAGTTATAGGGGAAGATATAAGATTTCCTGTACACATTACTGCTAGCAACCCTTTGTGGTGGTTTTGCTTAGAAAACATTACTTTTTAAACCGCTTCTCAAAGAATAAAAAAGAATTATTTCCCGTGCCTATTTTTGTCCATTTGTTAAATTTTACAATATTCACTAATTTTATTATTATTTATATTATTAAAAATACATAAATATGAAGATTGTCAACAAAGAATAATTTTTCAATCATAATTTATTCCCATTAGTTAATTAAAATTTAATTACATCTCTTTAAATAGCTATTATCATATTATTATACACAGTTTCCAAGTTCGATTTCCTATTTGCAACTTCATAATTTAAACAAAATTAATTGCTGACTAATTATGACTCATCTATTTGGTTTGCACACTAACCTATATTACACCTGTTTCAGCTGAATAACAACTCCTATAATATAAGAAAAAAATCAATAAGCTTATATTATAAGGCAAACATACTCATATGCGTGTTGATGTAATTTGTTTGAAAGAATAACAACTTTAACTATAGAAAAAATAAATTTAACACAAACACACAATACATAGCAAAATAATGCATACTAATTTTCAAAATATGGAAATAAAAACTCTAATAATAAAATTATACTTATATATTATATAAGTTTTAGTTTAACATTAATCTGACTTCCATATTTAGAAATAAATCCAAAAAATCTCATATTTGTATTAATAAAAAGTTAAATAGTCATTAAAATGGCTGATGCGTAAATTTCACAAAACTTTCATTAATTTCCTAATTCTTTTTCTTATCAAGTTGAATTTGAGCTCAACTTGCATTATAAAAGTTGTTATGCGGTTGAAACAAATGTATAGATAAGTTTATTCATTGCAAACAGGAGCAAATGTTTCTATCATATTATAGTTGTTATTATTCCATGCACACAGACGTAGCAAATTCAACTCGGAAATGGTGTATTATTTTGAATTAGTTCTATTGAGTCAACGGGAAATCATCTTTCTAAATATGCTTTGTATTATTTGATGTGTGTCTGTCGCTTTGTGTATATATATATATATATATATTGTGTATATATATATATCGGTTTTTGCGCGGATCGACCTCGCATTGGAATTTAGTTTGATTTATGAATTGTGCTCTAATTTATATTGGTTCTTAGTAGCATTTTATATGTGCTATTTATGTTTTGGATTTTATTTTAATTTTTAATTGGCTTCCGGGATCAATGGAGTTTTTTCAGTTGATTAAGAGAAAGGTTTAAGTTTGGGCTTAAAACACAAATCTTGGAATTCAGCCTTTCTCTCTTTCATCATGGCGGACAGCAGAGTCAATGATGAAGAAGATTTAGATAAAACAAAAACTAAATTGTTGAAACTTGCCTAATCGAAACAATACAAGCAAACAAAGATGTTGAGGAAATTAAGACAATTAACTGTATGAAAAACTATCAATGAACCCCCAGATGGATCAGCCAAAAACGTCAGTGTTGAAGAGTGAGAGTAACTATCGAAGTCTCAATTTCAACCGTCGAAGATGAAATTAAATAACTTCGGAAAAAATTCACTTATTTTCTTTCAACAACTTTACTCACCTATCATTTATATGGACTTGATAAAAGCTGCTCCGAAAATTTGTGTTGAATAAATTAAAAATATTGATCTATTAATCCAAATAATGGAAAAAAGAATCATTTACTGAATTTCACATCAAAATTATTCCATTAACTTTTTTTGATTTTTTGTTTACTTTTGACTTACTTTTGACTTTACTTTTGACATTTGTAATGGGAAATGATGGGATAATCTGTGATTTTGTAATGTTGAGTTTTATGCAAATTAGCACTTGGTCAAGTCTCAGAATCAATTTCCAGAGCAAAACTATTCGATAGAAACACAAGTCACATTCCTATATAATCATCGGCTTGGGGTGTGAAAGGAGGTCCTCCTCCCGTAATTGGGAATAATTTTATCACTGGGAAATAATGAATGAGTTTCTGCCGGCATTTTCGGGAAATCTGATTCTCTATACGCCTAGAAACTCTATCAAATATTGTCATAAGATTTCGACTATTGCGACATTTGTCCAGAGCTTGTCACTCGTGTCCAGTAGTTGTTGTGGCCTACCAAGGCCCAAATTTTTCATTTTTTTCAATTGTTTTGTAAAGTTGAATGGGAGAAAGTAATTTAATTAGCGATGATTTTGTTTGATTTTTATATGTTGGTAAAGATTGTCAGTTGATTGAGAATTTGAGAGAGAAAATTTCTTTGAATCCAAGTTTTCTCGAAGAAATTGTTTTTTGAGATTTGGTTAATTCAATTACCTTGTATATTCTTTCGATTACCGGGAAAAGAGTTTTTGAAAGATATTAACGGTTAATAAAATATAAGTAAAGAAATCTCTATTGAGATTGATAGACAGCGGCATAGCTACCTAATAGTAAGCATAGGCAATGCTCAAGGGCCCAGAAAACTGAGGGACCCTTTGACTACTTCAATGTAAATTAAAAATAAATTTACACAATTTGAGGAATATGCAATTCTAAATAAATCATAGTGGCGTGTCATAGTGCTATGTTTAATAATATTGTTCTGTTACAAATAGAGACAATAGAGAGAATAGTTGCTTGAAAAATAGCTCTCGATCCTCTTTTTATTATGTTATTTAATCCGGTTATTTTGTATGTTTTTATACAATTTTCATAGGATTTCGTGGAAAAGGAACTATTCGAAAGGTGATTTCGGCAACAATATTTTTATATTTCGCTTGTCTTTTACCGAGTATAGCATTTGGAGTCCTGAATTATAACAATACTGAAGGAAAAATTGGTTAGTAATAATAATATTAAAAATAATGAATATAATAATTAAACTTAAAAATAATAATAATAATAATAACAATAATAATAATAATAATAATACTAACAATAACAATAATAATAAAAATAATAATAATAATAATAATAATAATAATAATAATAATAATAATAATAATAATAATAATAATAATAATACTAACAATAATAATGGTAATAAATGTATTATATTTACTACAAAATTTGGCTGAGTCACATTTATTTATGGTATTCACCATAAATAAATTTGATTCATCAACAAATTTTGTAGAAAATAATGTCATTCATAAATGAATAGAAATAAGAGGTAAAAATCAAAAAAAGTCCATATAATAATAATAATAATAATAATAATAATAATAATAATAATAATAATAATAATAATAATAATAATAATAATAATAATAATAATAATAATAATAATAATAATAATATAATAATAATAATAATAATAATAATAATAATAATAATAATAATAATAATAATAATAATAATAATAATAATAATAATAATAATAATAATAATAATAATAATAATAATACTAACAATAATAATGATAATAAATGTATTATATTTACTACAAAATTTGGCTGAGTCACATTTATTTATGGTATTCACCATAAATAAATTTGATTCATCAACAAATTTTGTAGAAAATATAATGTCATTCATAAATGAATAGAAATAAGAGGTAAAAATCAAAAAAAGTCCATATAATAATAATAATAATAATAATAATAATAATAATAATAAATTAATTTTATTCTAGATGTACGTAGAGTAATTATATCTCAAGCTATCGGTGGCCTTTGTTTCGGTTTTTTCAGTGGACAACCTCTTATCATTCTTTTAACGACTGCTCCTTTGGCTCTTTTTGTTAAAAGTAAGAATTATATAATGAACAAGAATAACATTCATTTATTTATTCAACATTACGGTGCCCATGATGGGAGGGGGCTTTAAGCCTTCTTTGATTTGTCATGAGATCCTAATTAATTTAGTTTCATTTCATTTAATTAGTTTATAATTCAAATTTTCCTTAAAGCTTTGTATGTAAAATAATAATGATACGCTCTTCAATCAAAGCGAATTTTGCATTCGCCAGTAAAAACTCGACCTTTACCGGGTCAATCCATGACTTTGCAATCAGACTAGAGAATCTGACAATGTGGTCAGACAATTGTCATCGTTATTTGATAGCTTGGAGTTGGAGTGGTCAGATTCTGTGGTAATATTGCATAGTCAATCCTTTTGAGCCTGGATGGAATACCATTTTTAGAGTATAATGGCGAGAGCCAGATAAGCTGAAAACTAGTCTGACATTGTACGTTGCATATAGCATTATATATTACACTTTATTTAAAAATAGTTCCCACCTGAAAACAAAAACTATTAAATTCTCATTTCCCTCATATCCTAATAATAGGAAGGATATATAATGAGCTACTTAATTAAATTGTTTTATTTTACACAGAAGAGTTAAACAAAAGATGAAAGCAATATTCCATTTTAGTCACAAGTCGTTGGTCGCCTATACTAGAGACCTTATAATATCTCTATGTAAGGTCTACCATGTTGGGGAATACATTTTGAACGTCTGTAACATTAAATTCGACTTCACTTAAATTAACAACAAAATTATTTAGAGAAAGAGTAAAACACCAAACATCCATGTAAATGGCTATGCAAAAAGCTATATTCTATTTTCTTCGAGTAGATCTTTGACATACCATAAGAAAAAACTAAGGAAATCCAGGGGCTGTCGAAGCTATGGAGAAATCCATAGAAAACTTCAAAATAAAATAAAGTACTACTTGGAACATGAAAATGGAGGTATCTTAAAGACCCAACAGGAACCATTATTGTTCGGATCAAATTTAGTATCAAACGCGCTAGCGGAAGGTGCATTTTTCCATCGTTAAAATATTAATATTCCATGAGATATATAAGTTTTGTATGTGGGGTCACTGGATTGGGACTGTAACAAAAGATTGCGAGTAGCTAAATGATTGAGAACCTCAACTCTAAACGGAAAAAAGATATAAGAAATTTGTCAAAAACATCTAAAAATTATTGAAATGACCCTTTTGAAGAAACAAAAGCATTTAATATTCGCTACAAGAAAAAAGTCTATCCGGACCTGTAAGAATACTCAGAGCTTTTACGGAAAACTCATTTTATTGACCAATAGAAAAGCTACGAACTATTTTCATTCATTTCAATTAATCCAAACCCTTTCATAAAGAAATAATGACCAGAAAATGGATGTCCACGAGCAGGAGCATTGAGAATCATTTTCACTGCAAATGAATTCATACCATAATTAATCCAAAAACTACAAAGCAAAAGACAAATAAATATAATTTTGTAAAAGGCTTATATTATTGGGAGGGGACTTTTATGAAGAGAGATGGTAATTTTGAAAAATGAATTATTTTTAATTCTAGTGAATCTTTTTAGTTATCAGTTCAATATGCAATGATTACGATCTGGACTTTTTTGCTATGTACAGTTGCGTTGGGTTAATAAATTCTCTGTTGCTCATTTTGTACGCCATGTTTGATATCAGTAAGCTGATGCGCTGGTCTACCAGGTAGTTCATTATAATTTATTATTATTATTATTATTATTATTATTATTATTATTATTATTATTATTATTATTATTATTATTATTATTATTATTATTATTATTATTATTATTATTATTATTATTATTATTATTATTATTATTATTATTATTATTATTATTATTATTATTATTATTATTATTATTATTAATAAATAATTAAATAAATTTGGCAACGATTTAATTAAACGATAACGCCAATAAAAAACCTTTCTTACGATATATTTCGATAGCACAGCTATCATCTTCAGGTACTCAAAACCAACTAAAAATATGATGAATTAACATTTAATTTAAACAAATTATTTTTTATTAATTTAATTTTTTAATAAATAAATATTTTTAAAAATATATTTTAAATTAATTTTAAATTTTAAATTTTTTACTTATATTCTAATTTTTTAAAAATTAATGCAATTTAAAATTTTCAATTATTTTAATAATATTAAAAAAACAAACATGATTTAACATACGTAAACTATTTAAAAACATTCAAAACATTCGTAGTCACAGCACTCTGCACATTAATCTTTGGATCCAATGACCTTATCAGCAATGCTTCACATATCACTCGTTCCCAATAACTATTAAAACTTCTCAACAAAATTCTAAAATCAGACATTCCGATATCACTTTTACAGCCTCTATTGTGTTCACTAATATTGGTCAAACCCTTCAATCGACAATGCTCTAGAACTCGAGTACAGAGATGACGGGAAGTCTCTCCAATGTATGTGGCATTACACCCATTACATGTAAATTGATAAACGAGATCAGAACACAATCCAACCGGAGTTTTTGATTTATTAATAAACATATTGCGTACCTTACACGAATTAGAGACGATCTTATACTCTAAATTTCCTATCAGTTTACCCAACTTCCTCTTATAATTTGTAAAGCCTTCAGAGTACGGCAATACTAACACATATTTAGGCTCAATTTTTTTATATCCATTTTTACAATCACCCAGATCAACACTCAATTCACACCCATCCGACAAATTACATTCAGACTTTCCACAACATGGATCCTTAGGATTTTTAATCAATTTATCAACAGTTTCTTTTATCATCAACAATAAAAATGATTTAGAATATCCATTCTTTATCAACAACTCAACCAATTTATCAACACTTTTTACCGAATTAGCAAAAGTAGAAGATAAAGCCCATGAACGATAAATCAATCCTTTCACCATATTTCTCTTATACTTAAATTCACAAAAGCTTTCTGGAGAAGTATAAAGACCAGTATCAGTTGGTTTTCTATAAATCTCTGTCTCATACTGTTTATCTTTGCGTTGAATTAACAAATCCAAAAACGCAATTGATGACTTTCTCTCCGTTTCACATGTGAATACAATGTTTTTATGTAAACTGTTCATAAACTGCAAAAACGGTTCTACATGTTTCTGGTTTTCAAATATAAGAAAAATATCATCCACATACCTTTTATAAACAAAAGGTTTTTCAAATTGGAAAGAAGCAATTTTCTTTTCCAAACTAGCCAAAAATATTGATGCCATCGTTGGTGCTAAAGGGGAACCCATAGCGACTCCATCTATTTGTTGATACCATTCATCATTGAAAAGAAAATTGACATTTGAAGTAGCAAATTCAAGAAGTTTTCGAAATGCCCTTCTATCCAAAATGTGATGTTCCGAATCATTTTCATTCCACAACGCACAGCATAAGTCAATTGTCTCAACCAGTGGCACATTCGTAAACAAACTACAAACATCAAACGAAACCATAACATCATTCATACTTCGTTTTTGTAGCTTTGCAATACAAGAAACAAACTCAAAGCTATCCTTACATTCAAACTCTGATCGCATTAATGGTTTTAATAATCCATCTAAAAACTTTGCTATTTTATACTGGGCAGTACCAACCATCGACAAAACTGGTCTCATAGGTACACCATCTTTATGGATTTTTGGCAGCCCATATAGTTTAGCTGGCTGCGATCCTATTGGACGAATAGACTTACCTACTGAATGTAATTTGTCGGATGGGTGTGAATTGAGTGTTGATCTGGGTGATTGTAAAAATGGATATAAAAAAATTGAGCCTAAATATGTGTTAGTATTGCCGTACTCTGAAGGCTTTACAAATTATAAGAGGAAGTTGGGTAAACTGATAGGAAATTTAGAGTATAAGATCGTCTCTAATTCGTGTAAGGTACGCAATATGTTTATTAATAAATCAAAAACTCCGGTTGGATTGTGTTCTGATCTCGTTTATCAATTTACATGTAATGGGTGTAATGCCACATACATTGGAGAGACTTCCCGTCATCTCTGTACTCGAGTTCTAGAGCATTGTCGATTGAAGGGTTTGACCAATATTAGTGAACACAATAGAGGCTGTAAAAGTGATATCGGAATGTCTGATTTTAGAATTTTGTTGAGAAGTTTTAATAGTTATTGGGAACGAGTGATATGTGAAGCATTGCTGATAAGGTCATTGGATCCAAAGATTAATGTGCAGAGTGCTGTGACTACGAATGTTTTGAATGTTTTTAAATAGTTTACGTATGTTAAATCATGTTTGTTTTTTTAATATTATTAAAATAATTGAAAATTTTAAATTGCATTAATTTTTAAAAAATTAGAATATAAGTAAAAAATTTAAAATTTAAAATTAATTTAAAATATATTTTTAAAAATATTTATTTATTAAAAAATTAAATTAATAAAAAATAATTTGTTTAAATTAAATGTTAATTCATCATATTTTTAGTTGGTTTTGAGTACCTGAAGATGATAGCTGTGCTATCGAAATATATCGTAAGAAAGGTTTTTTATTGGCGTTATCGTTTAATTATTATTATTATTATTATTATTATTATTATTATTATTATTATTATTATTATTATTATTATTATTATTATTATCAAAATTTCAAAATGAATATTTTCTGTCATTTGATAAAATCGATAAAATAAATAAAGCCCGACGGAAGTCGATATGTGATTGGCTGAGAATTCCGATTGTTCCGGTGCCGGCAATTCTACCACGGAGCTCGTTTTGGGAAATTTTTCAAAAGTGACAATTCTGCCAAATCCATTCTGATAAAGATCATTAATTTGATTATTGACTCGTTGAGTGCCAATAACAATTATTATTAGAATAATTATATTATTATCATGTTATAATGTTATATAGTTACAATTTCTTCTTTCAGGTCCTCAGAAGAAATATTCGCTCTTTTTGTTGCGATTTCATTCGTTGTTGACGCCGTGAAAGACATTTATAAAGGTTGGTCAGAACTTTATTTTAAAAATTTTGTGCAATTTTATTAATAAAAATAAAGAAATAATAATTAATTTTAATTTTAAAAATAAAATAAAAACTATAATTTTAAAATTATGCAAATATTCACTGATCTTTTATGCTTATGCGCTTCAACAGTTTTAATTTTCAGTTTTTCCCAATGAGGAAATTCTAAATTCTATCAATTTCCTTAATTCGAAACCGGATTTAATGTTCTTTTGTGAAAATATTTCATTTTCAAATGAATTAAAACAAATTTCATCCACAAAATTTGACACATGAATGGAACTTGTTACAATTATTGATCAAAATCAGCAATCATATAATAATAATAATAATAATAATAATAATAATAATAATAATAATAATAATAATAATAATAATAATAATCTCTCAAATGACATTTACGAAAACAATAATAATGTAACATTAATGATATAAATAAATAATTTCAATAAATTCGTTGCTGATTGAATATTAATTATAGGGGATTGTAGTTTAATCACCAATGCCTCACATAAAATTCTTTCACATTTCTTATTATAGATTTATATAAAATTTTGTACATCTTTCTATGCTCAACAATATTACTCGTGTCTCTAAATTGGCTATGTTCCTGAACCTGTGAGAGAAAATGATGGTAAGTCTCTCCAATGTGTGCGGCATTGAACCTATTACATGAAAATTTATACACTAGATCAGAGACTAAACTTAACATATTTATTTATTTTATCGATTGTAATACTGTTTAAATACATTTGAACTGCTTAATGATTTTGTCCATGCAATTTAAATTTTTAAAAAATTAATAATAATAATAATAATTTTTTATTGACTATGAATATCAATAAACATCTGATTCATCAATAAAAAAATTCTTTATGTCATTTCAAAATGAAAAGCAATCAGAGGTGAAAGTTCTTTCAATAATAATAATAATAATAATAATAATAATACATTGATTATTAGTTGTTAATAATTCATTACTATTGAAGTTCTTGATTGCGAGAGAATCTATGGAATGAAATGATCATAATTAAAATCCAAAATATAAATTAAGAGCAAAGATTATTAAAAATAATAATTAAAATAAATATTCGAAAGTCAATATTTTTCGGTAGGAATAGGCATGATAAACGAACCAAATAAAAAGTTAAAGACGTATAAACTAATTAAAAATTGATGGGGTTAAGTATGAGCTGGTGTTACATTAAAAACAAAAACTAATTTATTTATTTATTTTAATTTTTTGATAAGTCCCATCAAATGGAGGCTCAATAGACTGTTGGGAAAGGATGATCGTGTAATTTAGGTTAAAAATTAAAAATTTTAAATTTATTCATTGGGATTAAATTAATAATTGGATTCAGTAAGAAACGTTGCAAAAGTGAGAACGACAAACAGAGATGGACCGGACCACAAATCATAGTATGACAAAAGAAAAAAAGTTATTATCTAAATCAGGCTTCAGAAACCTGTTGCTCTCCATAACCTGGGAAATTTTTTTATTTAGGCTGGAATAATATATTTATTAATAATCTCGGAAAGCGTTTTGATAGGTTATATTTATTAAAACAAATCAATGGGACAATTTAGTCATGGTCTGATAAGATAACTATGAATTCTTACATACAAAGTTTTGCAACCTCCAGTGCAAGGTCAGTGCAGATACAATGCAAGGTCAGTGCAGAAACAATGCAGAGATAATGCAGAGACAATGCAGAGACATGCAGAGGCTGTGCAGTGGTAGTGCAGAGTCAGTTCTACCAATACTGATAAATTGAAACTCTACAAATTTGTTTAAGTCATTAATAAAATAAATATTAGATATCAAGGAAATATTATTTTGGGATTCATTTGACTTTTTTAAAAAAATTTTTTAAGTGATAATCAAGGCTTTTTGATTTTGTTTTCAATATTTTTAGTCTTAAACCGCTTTGGAATTAAAGTAAATGAATTTTAAATCGGGTTTTTGTTTGTTTTTACAACTTTTGTTATTGTTTTCGTAAAGTAGAACAGAAATAGCGCTGGCATTAGACAATCCAGTGAGCTAATGAAATGTAAACAAATAGCGATCCCAAATATCATTTAGCCGGCTTCCAATGTTCCCATTGTCAAATCCAGGAAGCGAAATATAACAAATGAACTTTCAACGTTTTCTAACGACACAAGTCTCCTGAACACGGCTATTGTAGCGGCATTCACATCCAACAAAAGCTTTAATATTATTTTTTCATTATCACCAATAGATTTTTTATTGTTTCATTTGTTACTGTTAAATATTTTTAGAAAACAAATTATTTATATTTTCTTATGGAGACGGCTTAATTTCTTTGAGAGGAAATCTGAAATGTTGAGAACAAAACTTGGAATTAAATATCGAGAATGGGAACAGGTAAGGAGGGCTAGGGCATGTAGTAAAAATAAGTATACCAAGTTTTACCTTTTAAAAACGATCAGAAACGCATGGAAAAATAGTTTTAATACTCTGTGTCACACAGTTTTATTTTAAGTGGAAAAATTAAGTCAAAATTCAAATATGATTCTGAGGCCCCTAATTAAATTTGTAAATTATTTATTAAAATCAATTTGATGCATGCCGTTATTACAAATTTCTTTCTGTACTTGGTTATATACAATATTATTGATCTCGTATTGATCATCAATCAGCATTATTGGAAATGGGTTTGAGAGTGAATTATACATTGTAACCGATACAGAACACAAAACAAAAATTTTGTCTGTAAGAAGAGTATTTATATATTAATTTAATTATTAATTATATTTAATTTGCATATTTATAATTATCAGTTTATGATTGCAATATGTGATGAATGAATAAATTACGATAAATTGCTCAAATTTTGAGATTATTTGTAAGGTTGTTTAAATAATATATTTTTTTGGCTCTAATTACAAATCACGAGTACTAATTCAACCATTGCCTATGGCTGTTCGTTGATGTAAACTCACTTCAAATTAATCATTTTTAATGACTTAAATGTATTTTCTCTTTCAGTGAATTATAAGGGAATATGAAATTTTTACATGAAATAAAACCCCGGACAAAGCCCGGTAATAAGACTAGGCAATA
>CM039682.1:42958268-42995149 GCA_022537955.1 Schmidtea mediterranea
TTTAACCGATTTTTCACTCCGCTCCCCTTTGTCAGACATTTTCACAAAAAGCTAGACCCCCTTTAAATATGACATCAAATATTTTGCCCCCTCCTAAAAAGCCATATTTCATATGTGAAAATGAATGTTTCAAATCACTTTAGCATTACACTAAATAAAATGTCAATACACTCTAGTATCGTATGAGAAAACATGTAATGAAAAGGAGGCCTTGGGAAGCTGAAATTTTAGTGTAACTTTTAATTAAAGTTATGCGTTTTGATGTGGTACCCCTTTCCCCTTGTCACACATCATCAAATGTGTGAAACCCTCCCCTCCCTTAGATGCGTAACGTCATTTATGGACGGCCCTTAAACAGATTAAATTGGATAAATTGGTACCTCACGAAATAACAGGAATTTATTCATCCGTTGTCCCAACGTCATTAATCCGACGAATTCATAATTTTAACTTTAACATGCGATGTAAATCTCCCTTTTATAATAAATAAAAAGTACTGAAAACCCCTCAAAAATGTGATCAAACCTCTGTAAAACATTTTAAATTTAATGATCTGGTCCTAAAATAAATTTTGTCCATTAGGGAGGAAGTTGTTTAATGGTTCAAGTTGGTAACGTATTTCATATTGCTGTACACTTTCCTGTTTTTCACACTCTTTTATGCACTCTTCTGCATTACATTTCATTCTGCTATTCCTTAATATGGAATATATCTCCAGATTCGAATTCCTTTTATTTCTTTTTCTATGGGTCCCAGCAGTATGTATTTATTTATTCACAATTTTAACTGAGTAAAATAAACAAAAAATGTTGATTTAGAATTGTAAAAGTTCGAGAGACGAGAATCACTAGCATTCTATCGCATGTTTTCATTGGAATATCCCTTCAAATGTTACCAATACCTTTGATATATATCCCAGTGGCTGTTCTTGATGGGTTGTTTGTCTATATGGCGGTGACGACTCTATATGGCAACCAATTTTTTGAAAGGATTTTGCTGTTATTTACTGAACAAGTATTGTTTTCTTGCAATTGAAATATTTCATTAATTCATTGACAAAGTCTGCTTATCCTCCATCGCATTATTTGCGCCGGGTCCCGCAAAGAAAGTTGCACATATTCACAGGCCTGCAGATATTTCAGCTGGCTGGGCTCTGCTTGCTTGGATTTTCTCCTAGTCCGTATTTGAAAATGGGTTTTCCTCTATTGCTTTTGTTCCATATGGTTTTCAGGTTTGTTTAAATACCATTATATTTTATTATTTTAAACAAATAAAAAGTATTAGCAAGATATTGTTTTCAAATAATATCAATGTAACAGAGTCTTAAAAGCACGAATCAAACCTTTCCGCCCAGAAATCATATTAATTGCTAATATTACATTAAGAATTTCTTTTTATTTCACTTTGAATCAGTAATGATATCGATTTGCTGAAAATTTGTGAATATCAATAAAACATCGATATGATTCATATTCAAATAATAAAAAATTCTTAATGCCATTGCAAAATGAAAAGCAATCAGAAGTGAAAACAAAAAAAATTCTTCTAATTGCTAATAATAACAATTTCTTGTCTTACATAACTCATCACTTAATATCTATGTTAAATATGCAACGTTAATCTATAGCATTGGTTCTTTACCTGGGGTACACGCACCCCTTCTGTTGGTAGAAAGCATTTTCGGGACGCGAGAATTTTTTTTAATTTTCAAAGGAAACTATAACTTGTGAGAAACTAGCGAATTCCAAGTCGACTTTTGAGACCTACTATCTTTACCTTTGCTTTAACGCATCACACTTATTAGTAAATACATTACAAAAAGAAACTGATTGAAACTTGCATGTGAGTGCACTCTCTAAATACGAATTTTAATGATGTGGCTGGCAGAAAGAAATTAAAACTAATTGTCCTTATTTTGAAATATATGTAAGTCATTTACATGAACACATTTTTCTCGGATTCTCAACATTATTTTTAGATTCAAGGGGTTGCCAATCACTGCTTTATAGTCATAAACCAAATTGTAAACTTTACATTAACTGTTAATTCAAATTATGTAAGGTAAGTAGTATGTTCACTAATAAATCTCCGATTCAATTTCGTCTATGTTTGAAACTCATGTATTGATTTTCATGCAATTGGTGTAATGTCACATGCAATGGAAGGGCTCTCCGTTATCTATACACTCGAGTTCTTAGGGATTGTCTACTGAATCGGAAGACTAACATTTGAGATCATTTTAGGAATTGAGTAAAAGATAAGTACTTGGAACGAGTAACGTGTGAGGAGCTATAAATCCTATAACTAATGTTAAAAGTGCTCAGTCTATAGGGAGTTTGAATGTATTTAAGTTATTGAATTTTGTATTTTGCTTATTAAGTGATTGCTATAATGTTGTTTGTTAAAAATTTAAAATCTCTACTTAATAATAGGTTATATAACCTACTCATCGAATCGAATAGTAAATGAACTGTAGAATAAATATCTTAAATTTGGCTCTTTTCTTTTATAACAAGCATCTTTAACCTCTTAAATTGTTTATTTCGTCAAACGAAATGCGCTCCTCAGCGGCGAGTTTTGTTATCTGCTAGCGTATATATACGTCTTGGGCATAGTGTTACAAAAATAAAATAATATCTTATTGAATGATAATTATTAAGGTAATATGTTAACAAAAGTAATATTTATTATATATTTTTAACATATTTTGTCAATTTAGGTCATTTTAGGTCATGATGTATATATCCGTCATAGCCACTTAAGAGGTTAATGTTTATTTAACTAAATAATATATACTTCAAAATTTGGGCCCACTTGCAAAAGAACTTTTTTAATTTAACAAAAAAAAGTTACATATTAAATCGATATTTATTTCATATATCATCCCTCAAAATAAAAATTAAATAAAAATAACATAAAAACGAAACTAAATAGTGAAAGAGTGTGAGAATATAATTTTTTGAGGTGATGACCCCTATAGCTGGTGGGAACCCCAGGCCCCGACAACACAGGGTTTTGCGTCCACTCGTTCCGGCACTGATACTGCCTATACATTGCTAAAATTACAGTAAATAAACTCATAGTTCTAATTAAAATCACAATAGTTAGTGACATTATTTATTTTATGTTAATAATTACAATTACTACCAGGGCCGGCCCTAGACTTTTTGCTGCTACAGGCAAGATTTTTTTGGCCGCCCCTAACACGAGTAGAATTAAGTAAAATAACAAAAAACACAAATTTGCTAATTATTAATTTGTAAATATAACACAAAAAAGCAAATTTGTAATAAAAAAATTACCTCAAACAGTAATCATAATTAAATAAAAAAATAAGGAATAATAATAGTCTTCTAGTCCTCTTTGATGTTCCGAGATTATTCTTTTTATTATTTTTTCACACGATATTTTTTTAAAATTCGAATATTGTTTTACAATTTTTACATGCAAGTATTAAAATTACGAGAGACGCATTCGGCAGTCTCATAAAACTGCCGCTACAGGCGGCTGCCTGCTCTGCCTGTACGTAAAGCCGGCCCTGATTACTACTAGTAAACTAAGCCCGTCAATGACAGTCCTATGAAATCATTAAAATGCCTAGCATCAATTTTTCTGTGTTTCAGTAATATATGAAATCTTTTAATTGATCTTTCGGTGAAATTTTAATTTTAAAATAATTATAACAAATAAATACTTAATGAAATATAAATCATCTCGATATAACTTAAGGGGCCTATCCATATCTTATATTCGAACTGAAGAGGAAAGGATGGTTCAAACTATAAAATTTTGCTAAATGGAAGTGGTGAAGTTCTCCAAAAAAGAATTTATATACTCCATTCTTTGTTGTAGGGTAGCTTGGCCGTATGTTGACACGTAGATTGGATCCCCTCCTAAATATACCAGATGACATTCGGTACTGTCTATTTGTTAACTGTTGGAATTGGCAATGTCATTGGGTAAATTTTATGGAATTTTCGTACCAAGCTTCAGCTGTAGCTCAAAAATGGTTGCTTAATTTTATTTGATAAATTCAAGTCTAGATTAAATGTTTTGTGTGAATATTTAGCAGGAAGACGCTCATGAAACATGGATGACCCCCTTTCCCTCAAACTCACTTAGACTCTTCAATACATTTCGACACGTCAATAAATTAATCAAAATATACAATAAAACATATTTGTTTAATTTTATAATTATTTTAGACATCAAGTGGTGCCCCGAGTGATCGACGAAAAATACCTCAATGCCCTAGACAAACCGATCTAGATTTCTGATTCTTATGACACTTAGATTTATCTAGCTGTATTAATATTAATAAAATATGAAAAATAAAGTTAACTATTAAATTTATTACATCTAAAAAACATAAAATATCTACTCCCTAATTAAATGACAACTAAAATAACTATAAACTTGTCTAATATTCTTCACCTTCTTCTTCTCCTTCATTCTCAACACTATCTGCTCCCACTTCTTCATAATCCTTTTCGAGTGCTGCCAAATCTTCGCGAGCTTCTGAAAACTCACCTTCCTCCATGCCTTCACCGACGTACCAATGAACAAAAGCACGCTTTGAATACATCAAATCAAATTTATGATCAAGTCTTGCCCATGCCTCGGCAATCGCAGTTGTGTTGCTTAGCATACAAACCGCTCTTTGGACTTTTGCTAAATCACCACCAGGAACTACAGTTGGAGGTTGATAGTTAATGCCAACCTTAAATCCAGTTGGACACCAATCAACAAATTGAATTGTTCGTTTTGTTTTAATAGTAGCAATTGCTGCATTAACATCTTTCGGTACCACGTCACCTCGATATAACATGCAGCACGCCATATACTTTCCATGTCGAGGGTCACATTTCACCATCTGGTTTGCGGGTTCAAAACAAGCATTCGTAATTTCAGCAACGCTTAATTGTTCGTGGTAAGCTTTTTCAGCAGATATCACCGGAGCAAATGTTGCCAACGGGAAATGAATACGAGGATATGGTACTAAATTGGTTTGAAACTCCGTTAAGTCCACATTTAGAGCGCCATCAAATCGCAAAGAAGCGGTGATAGAGCTAACAATTTGACCGACAAGTCTGTTGAGATTTGTATAAGTAGGCCTTTCAATATCTAAATTTCTACGACATATATCATAAATGGCTTCATTGTCGACCATAAATGCACAATCCGAGTGTTCCAAAGTTGTATGAGTTGTTAAAATAGAATTGTAAGGTTCTACTACGGCAGTTGATATTTGAGGGGCCGGATAAACAGAGAACTCAAGTTTGGACTTTTTTCCATAATCGACACTTAGCCTCTCCATCAACAATGAAGTGAAGCCAGATCCCGTACCACCTCCAAAAGAATGGAATATAAGAAATCCTTGTAAACCTGTACATTGATCAGCTAGCTTACGAATTCTATCAAGCACCAGATCTACGATTTCTTTCCCAATAGTATAATGGCCTCTAGCATAATTATTTGCCGCATCCTCCTTCCCAGTAATTAATTGTTCAGGATGAAATAACTGCCGATACGTTCCAGTTCGAACTTCGTCTAAACATCATCAAATATGACATATTTCAGTATACAAAATGGATTACCAACTACGGTTGGTTCCAGATCAACGAACACCGCTCTTGGTACATGTTTCCCAGCTCCAGTCTCACTGAAAAAAGTATTAAAGGAATCGTCGCCTCCACCTATAGTTTTATCGCTAGGCATCTGACCATCGGGTTGAATTCCGTGTTCCAGACAGTACAGCTCCCAACAGGCGTTCCCAATTTGTACGCCAGCCTGTCCAACATGAATACTGATACATTCACGCTGTTAAAATATTATTTCAATTTCACTCCCCATAAAGAATCGTATCTAACCATTTTTTAACGGAAAATAATTGCGAACACTTTTACTTTATGAAATATTAAAAATGAAAATATAATGATTATATATAATCAATGTAACTTAAGCCCATTTTAATTTAAATTTAAATTTAAATTCAAAAATAAATTTTAAAAATTTATGAAATTTATGTTAAATTATGTCAACTTTTATATTTGACTATTTGTGCCTTAGGTCGGTGACCTGACACGAATCATGTATAAATTCTTTTACATGATTACGCAGCTATTTTGAGAGGAGTGATTTTGATTGGAGATGGGCATAAATCCCCTCACTGTTTTAGGACATATACTGACATTTATTTAGAACTTTATATCGTAGTATTTAGATCCTGTAATATTTAGTTTATTGTTTGAACTGAATTCTAAAGCTCTTTAGGTTATATCATAAGAATTAATGTTCTTCTTGGCAGACATAATGCATGCAATATATATATATATATATATATATATATATATATATATAATAAGCCAACAATTATTAAAACAATACAGAAACAGCATAAAGAGTGCTAGACAGCAGATATCGGGTCATCCTGATAAATAGACACAGGTCTTTCTCAGGTATGTCTTGTTTAAGGAAATTAGTATGTGAAATCCTTTTCCAAATCGCATCTTAGTTGTGTGGAAGCTTCTCTGGTGTTTTTTGTGTCTTTATATTCTTCAAGATACGACACCACAAAGATTTAACAGTTGTGTAATATTTGTCACAGTCATTTTTACTAGCGAATTCCATTGTATCTTTATCGTCGAATGAGTATTTGATATTTTAAATGTTATCTTTTCTTTCGATCTGATAACCATGTTTGGTTTAAGATTTTCTTTCTATTCTTAAGGTCTTCTTTTGTTTTAGAGGTTTTAATCTGTTGATTTTAGGGGCTCCGCCATAGCTTTTTGAATTTCATCATGCATAGGTGCCCTTAGGTTATTTCAGTGGTCTTATTTATCAAGTTTATCACAATGTTTCTTTTGTGAACCAATATTTGTTTATATTAGTCTACTTTTATATTTGTCCTCGTTTTATATTTAGGTCAATGTTTTTGGATCTCGCCTTTATGAAGAAACATGAATCTGGTTTTAATATTCAAGCGCATTTCACATTCCATGAATTCTGATTGTGGTAAGCTAAGAATGCGACATTGGTATGTTGTGGTTTTCCAAATCTCTCTGTAACCTTCTTTCATCAATCAGAGTAGTGTCTTTGAAAATTCATTTGTTGCTGGGTAGTATATATATTTTTTCTGGGTGTTGTAAACAATATTATCTCCCGTGTTTTGAAGTTAATATTTATATTATGTATTTTCATAAGGTTCTTAATTGTTTCTCAGACTCAGTTTAATCATGTTAATATTTTGTATTTCTTTTTTTGTTTTCATATTTTCCATCTAGCCATTTAATCACCTCTTTAAGATTTATTAGTGATTTTTCTGTTCTTACCTTGGCTATATCCATAAGTTCTTTTGTTAAAATTTTTTACCTCTCCAAATCTGTGTTTCATTTTTTAAAATTAAAATATCACAATTCTTTCCCTTTTAATCGACAAAGTGACATATTTTATTCCACTGATATCTGAAAATCAAATTTTCTCTGTCGAATGATGCATAACTTATCCAATTTCAATACTGTTACTTATTTTTATTTAAGAAATAATGATTAAAATATATTTAATAGTATTTTGTACTTAATTTGGAATGAATAGCTCAAGGTTTTTATTAATTTATTTTATTAGTAAAATTGATCAAGTGATAATATTACTCTTAATCGCTTTTTCTGAACTTGTTTTCGTCCACTTAATTTAAACAAATTCATCTCCTTAAAAGCCCCATTATTTCTGAAATGCATAATAACGGTGATGTAATGTTGTTTCTCTCTGTATTTGAAGTTACACATTAATCAATGTACTTTTTTCAACATTTTCACAATCAACCTTTCGTATTACCTTTGACACTAAATCTTTATTTTATCTTCAGAGTACCACCATTGTCCATTAAATGAATTTGGTGTTTAGTTGAAATTTTATAAAATATTGTAGGACAATAACTGAACTTTCAGGATGTGATGTCATAAATGAAGAAATTGATGCAATTTACCTACAATTGGTATTTTACCAAAATGTCATGAATATATGAACTGGTTGCAATAAGATCACAATAAACCACTTTTTTACGGTTATCGAAGGTTTGTTTAGTTACATAACATCCTCCCCAATAACCAATGTGAAATTTCAGTTAAAATGTTGACTGTGTGGCATATTTTTCGAAAAGTATAGTAAGTATAGCCGACCAAAGCAGACATATTTTATCTCAAAAAGACCTGTACACAGCCAACTAAGAGCTAACTTATGTATATAAAATACGGATGTTTTCTCTGCTTCGAGTTGATATTTACGCTCTACACACAGTACTATTCACAATAGTCAAACGAATTAGAACCCGTATTACTCATCGCATGGCAAGCAGAATAGAGAAAGCTTTGTTTATTCACACAGTGGGCCATCGAAAATATCTTAAATTCATTTTCTTTTTTAGTTAGGAAAAGTGGGTGTGGAGCAGTGGCTAAGTTGCCCTTAAAAACAAGCATCCCTTAATTAAACATATTTTAATCTAAATTGCAATACATTGTCAAGTATACTCCGGCGGATGGCATAATTTTCTTTTTTATGTCTAGTAGAGGCAATTATTACTGGAATTCTCATAAGTGTACCATAGGCTGCTAAGTGCTAGGGTAAGTAGCACCGGGTTTACTATAAAGGGATACACACAACGTGGGTTAATAATTCACTGACGATAGAATAGCTTAACTCACTGTGCTAAAAGCATTGAACTAGATACCGTAGAATAACTTCGCTAATGTTATAAGATATACACCTACTTTATGGTAAAAGATCCTGTATCAATTTGACCAGAAAATTCCAAACGGGCGGCATTGGCACTCACTGGACGCTAGCGAGTTTTTTTTAGACAAATTGAAGAAACCGCAGCTATAACAAAATTACTCTTTCCACGAATAAATATTCTATTTATTTAACTAAATCTTAAATCTAACATTTTATAATTTAAAATAACTTTTGAGTGAAAAGGCGTGATAAATTTTTATTTCTTGTTAGAGACAAGGTGAGTCAAAGAAGTTTTGGAACCTACGAGTAAGATAGACTTCTAGTATTCTATATTAAGCAAGTGTCTAGTAAAGGCTCGAAGTCCCTATAATGTAAGAGCTTGTAAGTAAGTACTCAATCTACAAATATTTAACTTTTAGACATTTATAGACATTTAGAATTTAAAGTCCCGATCTTTAGTGAAAGCATAACACTAAAATTTTTAAAACAACAATTCAATCATCAAATATTGGTCACTCAAATTGCTTTAATGAGCAGTATTCCAAAATATTTGTATAGCATTACTATACCCGTTACTGTAGCTCAGTCTGAACGCTCACTTAGTGTATTAGTGATGGTAAAAATGTATTGCGATCAACTATATAGGTAATTTAGCTATGGAAAGTAAGTTTGCTAAACCGATAAATTTTGATGACATTATTAAAATGTTTGCTAGTAAGAAAGCGTGGAGGGCATTATTATAAAATATGTTACATGTATGCGCATGTTATACTAATAATGTATAAAATAAAAAAATATTTTTTGGGTCCCAAAAAAAATTTTCCCCCCAGCTGTGTAATTTCTCAACACCCATTGAATATTTTACTAAATAACTTATTATGTGAACTTACTATATATCTCTTACTTACCTCTTGTATTTAAAGTTTATGATCATTGAAGAAGCAATTAATACGACATACTAGGATCATGACTTTGAGTGAAGAAAGCGGGTCTTATGAACAATTAGCAGGGATAAACAAACCTCATTTGGCAAATTTCAGAGGAACTGAGTCAGTCAATTATCTTACTTGCTGTAGTGGTAAGAGAAGGACTGGTAATGTTTCTTCAGAATACTTAACAATTGGGAATGATGATATTGTGTTAATGTAACATCTATATATGTAACAACTGTATTCCTGAGTTTGGTACACCTACAAAAATGGACCTAAAAACCCCTTCTGACAAATATATGGTATTAGCAACCGTTGTCATGAACTGAATCCTATTCACTGTGGACTAAAGTTGTTTGAGCAAAGGTTGTTGCTTTTAATCTTTTTACAAGCTTTTACTTCAAAAACCTTCTTTTATCGGTCTAAATCTCTCTAATTCTTGTAACAAATTCATATACAGTTGCTATTCTCCTCCGTAATTAGATTCTAGACTTTCCAAAGCCGCATTTATTTAATTTTATAAATATTTTATAAATTTTATAAATACTGGAAAAATATAATTTGTACGTCATTTATATTTAAAATAAATTTCTCTTTCATTTATCGGTTTTTTTTCTAATTTTCTATATTAAATTTTATTTAAACTTTCCTATAAAAATTAATTTTTATTTAAAACTGAAAAATTAAATTATAATTAAAACATTTAATCTAATAATTTAAAACAAAAATATTTAAAAAAAAGACAATTTAAAAAGAAACGCTAATTAATATTCCTGAAAGAAAGCGATATTAGAAATCATAGGTAACTTCAAATCCTAAATAAATTGTCGATTGGACTGCATTTGACCTCCGCATAGTCTAGGTTAAAATAATAATAATAATAAATAATATTGTTGAGGTTGTTATAATAATTATGAAAATAAAATGAGTGCACTCAAAAAATCGAATTTGAACAAAAAAAATAAAAAATCATTAAAGTGCAAAATTAATTAAAAATTTGGAAATTAATACTGATCGGGGGAAATGAGTATGGTTGAACGCCAAATCATAAGACGAATCCAGTAATAATAATAAAAATTTAAGGAAGAATCCCTAAGAAAAGTTATACCGAAAACATAAATTAATTAAAGTTCATTAAAACTCAGCTAGAGAAATCCCATGGTGTTACACAATCAGCATGAGTGAGTTGTATTATTTGAATGATCCCTAAAGATTTGGAACTACAATTGTATAATAATTCTCAGTATAAAAGGAGAGCGCAAATTTAACGAGTTGCCAGTTGGTCGAAGACAGTATTGTGAAAACGAGTAATAGTGACGAATTTTTGTTGAACTTAGAAAATAATTAAAGCAGTTAAATATAATTATAGGTATTTACCCCTTGGGTAGCCTTACTTAACGATAATCAGTAATTATCAGTGAGTGAAAAGTACAAATTAAGTGACAACTTGTATTTGTAAAGTAAAATAGGCTTTCTGTGTTGGGTTTGTTTATTTATTATCCAAAGGACACGAGGAATCAGAGAATGTTTATATAAATTTTGAACGGCTCAGGTGCATTTTGCATAGATTGTTTTTTACTTTCTTGTTTATTTGATTTTATATTTATTCATGTTTTTCTCTCATATTTAATGGTGTTTATTTGGCGTTTTATCTTCTAGTTGAGTTATTTTCGTGCTTTGTTTTTGTGTTGCATTACCGATTTAATAAAATAAAAATTAGAAAAAAAATTCAGATTAATATTTATAAAATAAATTAGTTGAATCCAATCAAATATAATAAAAATAAATAAAGATAAAATTAGAAAATTCTAGGTCATATTTTGTTTAGTAGCATTTACGCAAACACAGAAGGACACACCGACTGATAGAACTATATCAATCACTTTTTGAGTGCCAACATTCTATTTCAGTTGACTGACATAAATCTCGAAAACTAGTAAGTCTTTTGCTTGAACTTGATATCTTTCAGAGACTTTTATTGTGCGAATAATTACTTTAATTCAATTGTAGTTTTGACGAAATTATAATTTTGAGTTACAATAAACTTTTTTCTGATTAAAATGTTTAAATGCTCATGGAAAAAGTAAATCAATTGATTGACGTAAAGATAATTAAAAGGTATCGATTTCTTTAACCGTTATAATCATTGTTTTAATTTAATTATTATCTTTATCCTTTTTTATATTTACATATTAATATTTAAACTTCTATTTTACTGCTAACCATGAATGATTTAGATATTTATTTGGAATATTAAACTTTCTTATGCTCTAATAATCAACATTATTAAGATCGAATTTTCAAACCAGTTTTGTGTAGATATATGTTGTGCAGCTTACAATGTCTACATAAATGCAAAGATGAAGTTATCTGTTAATGTCTCTAACATTTGTCTCAATGCTTGTTTTATGCTGAAGAAGTAAACTCACAAGATTATGATATTTGATTAATTCGAGCGGCCTTCAATAATATGTTGCTTTTCCAGTTTTTCTGCCACATATTATTTGATTTGCTTATTTAATTCTTTATAAACCATTTACATGCATTTTCCGTAGCTTCATGTAGCGCGTTTACTTGACCGATATGATTGATAGTATTTGGAAACAATCTAGCAAACCTTTCATTGCTTGGAGCATTAATAATATCGAAAAAATGAAGGCCCATTAAAATAAAAACTCGAACACGCCAAAAATAAGAAATATATTTCCAAGAAATTATCCTCATCTTCAGTTTGTCATCATAATCTTTGTTAAATATTATATACGGAAACAATAATGATGTAATAGTTACGATTTAATGATTTAATTAAATAATCTCAATAAAATTGTTGCTGATTGAACGTTTATTTTAAGGGATTGTGATTTATTATTTCCAATTATTATTAATCTAATAAAAGCTACAAATTAAAGAAAAAATTTGTTTTAATTATAATAGTAGATAGTATCAATTAGTTATGTTCCATTCGATTTTACATTTGAATATTTTGATTTACAATAGTTAATATAAGGTTTTGGATGTTGCGTAACATTTAACATGTGCACTTCAAGCGCGGTTACCTTTGCTTCAAGAGCTCCACCTCCTCCACCTCCTCCACCTCCTCCATCTCCTTCACCTGGTCCTGGTGGTTCTGGATCCATCTCTAAGTTATTTAAAAATATTTAAATTTAAATTACTTCTTTTGTGAATTTTCAATCCACGGAGTTTGAAATAGCGCCTAAGGATGTTTGAGTTGACTAAATCTTCAAGTAGGCTTGAGCAGTCAAACTAGAAGCGATCAATGACCAGAATCCAACTCTATATAGTGAATTTGACAATTTATCAAAAAATACAAAATTTCATGCAAATGAAATAAAAATCAAATAATTGAATTAGAAATAATTCAATTTAAAAATTCAAAAGAAAAACTGCCAAATAAAATCTCAAAATAATAAAATTAAAGATAGAATATACCAGAAAATTCCAAGGTCAAATTTTGTTTTACTAAATCAAAAAGAACACGCAAGGTTAGGGTCGTACAATAGGTATATATACTGATTCATTTTTACACAATTTTAATCGTTTTACTCGTAAAGCAGTTTTCTACAACTTGAAAGTTATTTGAACCTTTGTTAAATTACGATGTGAGTTTTATTCGAAACTCTCTCCACGTCGCATCCTCACAACCTCGATCGAGCTCTGCTTGGGTGTCGGCGTGGGGAGAGCGGTGTATTTATGATCTTTATTTTATGATAAATGTATCGGGTAAATTATATTTTATTTTAATAAAATATTTAAATAGCATAAAAACTTTGTTTTATATTGTCGAAATTTTTCCGGCCCACAACCGAAAACACACTACAAGTCATTAAAATCCTACATACTATTCGTAATCGTGTAAGTGCGTGGAATATCGCCAATGATTCGTGCCCGTGAAGGCTCCGGCGTGCGGAACGTCAATATCATTCCGTATAGGGGAAGAGGAAGTGGCCTTTTAGCTACTTCCTCGTCTTCCAATTTCCATAAACTCGACCTAAAATTATATTCACATACGGCTCAAAATCATCACACGAGTAGTCAAGTGGGCACTCACTAATTATAATATAAACACATTGCGCCTAAGGTCAATTCAAGGGAAGGTACTCGGGGAAATTAGAAAAAACGAAATCGTTGTTATAAGTTTAAAAAATGTATTGTAATAAAGATTTAAATAAATTTAGTTAAAGTTAAAGATGTCGTTTTACATCAAACCCAATAATTAATTGTTATATACCCTTGCCGTTATAGACTTCTGAGATCCTGATAAGAGTCGATAAGTTGGTTGCGTAGTAAATAAAATAATATAGTGGCTGTAAAAGTAGGTTCCCTGAGTAGGAATGAATTAATATCGCTGATATAGAGTTCTAACTTCATACTGGGAGTCGATAACATGACGCGAGAAAAGTAAAGTAGTGCAGTCACCTACTCCGTTTAATAATATATTATGAGACAATAGCGTTACTCAATAAACCTAAATTAATGCGATTATTCTAAATGTCCGATGCCGCGTTGAGAAGTGATAGCAATTACTTAGAGGAAGATATAAAATTGAACAGATATTATGAATTAACGTGTTGAGGCTGATAAACTTTCGTTAAATCAAAATACATTTTCGGAAGGAAAAGTTAAGGATTATTGTTTCAAAATCCTTCTAAATGAACATTAAGACCGTAAAAATTCTTACGATAATCGGAGACGATAAATAAACTCCACGTTATCACCCAAATCTAATAGCAAAGAAGAAATTGCCGAATACTTGACGAGAAATCGGTGTGCCGGAATTTCATGAAGAGATTGAAGAGTGTAGATAAGATATCTCAAATTCGCACACGAAAAGCACTGACCTTTCAAAACATTGATCGTGCAATTTTCTCGCTCACCGTCTAGACATACTAGCGAACGACGCCAGATAAGAATGCGTAAGCACACACCAGCAGCCGCATGCATTCTCGCCTAACCAATATATAGACATAGCTAAAACAAGATCGTTAATCAATCTAAAATTCTTACAATGCTACGCCACTCAAATAAATTAGATTGGAGCACCTCGACTAGATCCCCAAAAGGAATTGCCTCGTTGGACTTTAGCTCGGACGCCCAAAGTAAATTGATTTTTCCTTTTAATTTTCTTTACATATATAAGTCGTAGAGGGAAACAACATCGCCTAACAGTGAATTACGCAAAATCTTAGCAAACTAGAGCCGTCCCAAAAAAGTTTTTTTAAATTTACAAGAAACCTCTCATCGATTTTATTTTGGATTTATAATAAAGGAGTACTGAACGACCGGGTTACCCTCGACCCAACGTCAATCGGTATGACGAAAAGAGACTACAAACATTATCATAATTATGTTTATCGAGGCAAACAACCGCTCACCTAGGCACCGTGGGGAGAATCTTGTTGCTTTTTTTATTGTTAAAATCTCGTTATTCCAAGTGTCCTGTCTGATTCGTGATAGTATTTTATGGGGAATAGGCCAAACTATGGTAGTTAATTGGTATCGTTTTATTTTGTTAAAATTTTGATGGACTAAACTCTTAATCCAGTAGTAATATTAAGTAGGGTAAATTTTGAGAATTTTTCATTGAAGTAAATAAAATTAAATAGAATAGAGTATTTTTCCGATAATTAATAATGACGAGTCGCAATTTTTTAATAAATATTCGATAAATGAGATTATGATTTCCGCGTCAATCATGAATTATTTAATGAATATGGTCGGGATTTTTTGTCGTTTTCCTAAAGTATCATATAATGGGTAGAATATAATTAGATTGTTGTTGAGAGTTGACGATCGCCACAAAACTAAACGTATTAACTAAACGGGTAGGATAACACTCAAGTAGGATAACACCAACAATGCTTGATTTTTTTTTGGAAGTTTCGGACCCCACCGTAATTTTGTTAGATAGGTTAGTAAAATAAGAGATATTTTTTTGGTATTACATAATATACCACGGCATGACAATTCGAATAATTTTGAAACTCTAGTTGGGAGGGGGGGAATAAATGATTGGCTCGGACAGCTTCAGTCGACCGCGCTCTAGCCGATACACGCGCCCGTTCAGGTTTGACCGTATTAGACAAATTTTCCAATTGAACTAAGATACTATTGCAACAGTTAAATCTACTCGGATGGGTCTGCATATAGAACTCCTAATGACGCGTACCCAAGCCACTATGGAACAGCCGACGGCCAGAAAATTTACATGATAAATCTTTATTTTTATTTCATTTAGGCGAATCAAGATTCACGGTACGATTTCCAGCGCAAGCCGCTGATCGTTGGCGACAGGCCATGTGGGATGCGGGCTTTACCGTATCTCATGGCAGGCGGAAGATACCGAGCGACCATTCGTAGCAATAAAATGAGAATCGGGCCGAAATCCGGCCCAGGAAATTCGCGAACAGGCCAGGTTCCTCCTCTCTCGGCTCGAGGAACACCAGCGCCAGACCGATCTTCAAGTAACCAGAGCCAGGCTATATTTCGCGAATGTGGAGGAAGATATCGCCACTAGCCGAATCGCGTGTACCGACGACTACACACCGCCGCACAGCCCCTCTTGTAACCGGGTTGATAAACGGTTGAATGCAAAATTCTACGAGCATACATGTTGTCGTTCCTTCGAAGACCCGCTCCAGCCGCATGAGAAACACAAAATGACCGGTCTATGTGTATCGTGAGTGCCCTTATGCTCAGCCGGCCACTGAGGAACGCGATGATGAGTAACACAGAATCCCTCATTTTCGCTAATGACTCGATTGCAGACTATAAAAGTTTACGATAAACTTTAGTGAAATTAGAAAATTAAATTTGAATAAATAATTAGTTGACTTTCCATTTTCTAATTTTTTTGTTCAATAATATTAATACTTGTATGATCAATTAAATGACTTAAGATTTGTAGACCAGAGTTAATTTCATTGTTTACAGATATGGAGTCACTGAAAATCCTGCAGAAGGAATTGGAACACGCCCGAAAAATCAAAAAAAATTTCTATGAGCAAATCATCCAATTATCCCAAGAAGTCCAGCAAATTAAAGCCACATGGATAGAGCCAAAGAAAGCAAAGTCGCTCTATCAAAGGCTCACAGCAGCACAAAAGGGCTGGACAGAAGAGAGACATTTAAATCAAAGTCTGAGGACTCAGATCAAAGGACTAGAGGTTCCAGTATCAGCCTACCAAGAAGGAGCGGCGGTGACGTATCCCCTCGTCTTCGCTCCTGCCCAACTGGCCTACCGAGAGGCAACAACGGGCCCAAAGACTACACCGAAGTCTAGCGGCTACCGACCTGAACGTAAAGAGCGGGCTAAATACCGAGCCGCTCGAACCTCAGCCATCACCTGACTGACACTCCTAGATTTATTGTTTCGATCGTAAAATGTCTTGTCATTTAACTCTTATCTTGATGATTGTAACCTCCGTGAAGCAACACTCGGAAGAGAAAGGAGAATAAGGGGACCAAAAATTTGAAAGCGAGCACAGGTCTTCTATCGACAGCTCGTTGGACCCAGAGATCGTTCGGTCAATTATAGCCTTAGCAATAGCGTTCACGATCTACCCACTCGAACACAGTTCCAACGTTGCCTAGCAACGGGTGCCGAGTGGTAAGCGAAGCACATTTATATGGGGTTGCCTGGGTAACAACCATATAGTTAAATATCGCCGCCCAGAAACCCACCAATTGTTTTAAATATATGGCCTACATAAACTTTATAGATCAACTATATTATAAATTAAGTAAACTATATAGATTAAGTAATTATTAAAATAATCTATAGTTTAAATTTATGACCTACTTAAAAAAACTATATAGATTTTATAAATTAAATTTGACCTTAAAACGACCTTGACCTACTTTATATAAAAAAATGTTAGTTTAATATTTTTCTAGGGGAGTTGACCTATACCTGACGGGCTTACATCCAACTCTTACTCGAAATGTATGATTTAACAATCGAAGCAAATCGATTATAAGCTAAACAAATGAACAAGCAAAATCAATCGTTTGTGAAACGCTTAGCATGCAAAATTATTGAAGCAAGATAATATATACTGTAGATGCTAACCCAAATCAATCGAAGGGCCAAATTTTCGGAAAAATAATTATCGCAGGCCACAATAAATTCATTCAGTATTTTCAGTAAATAGTACATAGTAAATAGTATGCAGTAAACAGTACATAGTATTTAAACAATTTTAATGCGATTGCTGCTTCTCAATTTTCTCCGAGAGTTTGGACAAGTTGATCTCACATTTTGTTGAAGAAATTCTCAACTGATCACTAAGATGTTTGTCGGTCAATTGTGTGCGATTTTTGCTCTTGATGCGTTTCATTTTTGAGAATAATACATCGCAACTATATGTAGTAGGGAAAACACTATTTATCTTCAAGGCAAGAGTAATTTATCGAATACAGCGAATCTACGTTGGAATTCAAATTTCAGTTCTCGAAGAATATCTGCGTAACGACGAAAGATATTTGGACCATTGACAACCTCAAAGTCATTTAGTAATAGAAAATACAATGACACGTTATTGTAATTTTGCTAACAGTTCCAACAACGACAGTCATCCCAGTTCCAATATCAATGATCAGGGAGCACAAATTTACTAAATGAAGGAAGCAAATTCTTTTTCAAATGCTGAAATAGTAAGACTACAGCACCAACGTTTGTCAGTTATAACGCTAGACAATTTGCTATATGGGCATTTACGATTGGCAAGCGAGGAAACAACAATTTCTTTTAATGAATAAAGATCCAACAATTCTTCGTAAATGTTGAAATATTTGTCAATGCCTCTGATAAAGATTCTTAGTTGTGCTGTGTCACTCACTCGTGTCAGTGCATTCATCGAAAGATATAGAATAACACGAAAAGTTTTGAAATCAAATTATTGTAATTTATAATTTCAAAAAATCAAGTTAACCCTTTCTAAGGCAAAGGAAACTAAAAGTGATGTAAAACTCAAAGTTTATTGATAACAATTATATAGTTACAAATGATCATAAAAAAATAAAAACATAGAAAAAAACAAAAGAGGCTTTTACGGAGAATATGATTGCCACCACCTTAGAAAGGGTTAATGCTAGCGCGTTTCATCGGTAACCCACACTAACCTGTCCCATCGGGCGGTGACTACCACCAGTAGTAGGTATTTTATTTTGTAATTAGACGGTATGAAACATTAAATATTTAGGTTATCTTTAACACTTTGACTACATAAAAAGAAGGATTGAGAGTGCATGGTAACCAAAGTGTTAAGCTGAGAATTAAAATAATGAAAATTTAACGTATATATTCATTAAAAGCATTTATTTTACAATAAAATTATAATTCCGTATTAAAAATATAACTCAAATTCCATAAAATTAACATAAAAATTCAACAATCGTTCTCCCCCAGATGATACGCGCAGCATTGATTCGAGAGCCATCTCACAGCGAAAATCATGAAAATGGACACCGGCGTGAATGTGTTAATAAAAATCGATTTGGAAAAATTAAAATTTAAAAATTTGAATTGGAAATAGAAGAATTAAAAAGAAAGAAATTAAAAGAATTTAAAAGGCACCCAATCAGTCTCAACACAGGTTTTAGCGGAGACTACTGGGCTCTTCAATCTCTCTAAACTACACAAGATAGATATAGACCACGCTATATTTATTTATATATCATATAATCTATAGAAGTTGACAACAAAAGAATAATATCGACAAATGTATGTGCTCGTTCGAATTAAATATATGCAAGAAAAGGATGAGACCACAAACGAGCAGAGAGATACAAGGTGTAATGTCGAGCAAAGTAGGTCACTTAGTTTAAGCCGGACAAAATATACCAATTTGGCACTAAAGAGAAAAAAGATCCGCGCCCTCTAAGTACAACTAAAAAAGCAGGAGGCGAAGCGGCAGCAAAGAACCGTGAAATTATACCAATACTATATCATTAAAAAATGTTTCCTCAAAGCACCACTTCACTACAAGCTATGGAAGATGTAGAGGATTCGACGTCGTCATCAGAAGGAAGCTAGGATCTTGAGCCATCTAAAGAAAGAGCCAGTGAAAGAGTCATGCTAGTTATTCTTCTATGTTCTCTATTTTAAATTATTAATAGTTTTGACAATTAGTTTCACCTATCTTTATTAAATTATTTTTCAACTTAATTCCTTTCCCGAAGTCAGAAAGTATTCAATTAAAGTAGAAATTCGACACAGGTCCTTCTATCGACAATTTGTAAACCCTTATGTATGCCAGAGTTTTAGCAGCATATGTAATTGTGCTAACCTTTAACTGGCATTCCACTCAGCTGAAAATAATTGTGGAACACTGAGAAAACCCTGTAACCCACCAACAACAAAAAAACTAAAAATCCAGAGCCAATTAACTATTTAACTTATGCGGATACCGATACGAGATGATCAATTTGGTAAATTTTTGATAACACTTATAAAATAAATATTATGCAACTTTAGGTTTCGTTTGAATTATCAATTTTAAATGAAGTAAAAATACTACTGATAAAAATACAGTAGTTTAAATAATTAATTTTTGAATATTTATTTTCAAATCAGTTTGATGTTATTTTATTCTATTGAATGATTGTTTTGATAATTGCATGTGCTATTACTTATTAAACAATGCAAGTAATATAATTCAAAGACCAAAGAAACTACATGATTTCAAGTGAAAGGAAGTTTAAAGATAAAGATATTGTCTTGTCTTAAAACCAAACTTTGCAAACTTATTTGATGTCCAGTGCATCAGGATAAGTGTATAACATTGCTAATTAGCTCGAAACTAGTATACTATTGGGAAATGTACTGGATATTACTGGATACTTGTGAATTTATTTGATAAGTTTATGACTTATTATGAAAAAAGAAAGTTTAAATTTGTTTAAAAAATCTTATATTTGTAAAATTCTATTAAATGATTCTCTCTTTCGAACCGATCGGATCTGCTGGAGATGAATTTCAATTCTCTATAATGTGATTCTATATCTTTTTATAACACAAACTACTTCACAATTTGTTAATAATGTTGGCAGACTAAATAACTAAAAAGATTTGCTAAATTGTCCAGATCATGAATTGGGCCAAAACTTATTTGCCTGTGTTTTTACGGACTGATCACACAAATCAGAAATTAGGATTGTATTTATTTATTAACGGTTTAAGAAACTGAAAATGATTTTCATTGATTTTAGACACTAGTGAGTTCTATGTGCATAATCAAGGTCAGAGTGACAAATTAAATAACCCTAGTTCTTGAATGATACCGAGGAAGCGAGATCATGACACAGTTCCCAAATTTTGGCAATGCTATGTGATTACGTAACTGACGTTTTTCGTTTTGTGTAAAGGAACATTGTGGTCTAGCATTAATAAATTGTATTTTGCGGAATTTCTTGATATGATAATGCGGAAATGGAACTAAAGATAGAAATCGAGCAGAAACGTCCGAGCCATTAAAGTCTTGGTTAAGAAACTCACTTTAATTGTTTTTATAAATTTTAGTAGTTTTATAAAAAAATTTAATGGTTTTAATTGAATTTTCTGAAATATTTAATGATTCGGATTAAACTGTGTTTATGTGCCCAACGAGCAGATTAAAATAGTTGATATTTTAAGTGATATATTAATTGATATATTAATTGATATATTAATCCTAATGAATTTAGAAGAACTAGAAGAAAGAATAATAATGATGAATTAATTAGAGTTTTTAAGTTACCTAATGGAGAAAAATCTTTTTAACAAAGAATTTAAATGTGATCAATGCAGCCATTTTATGATTTTAATTGAATCTATTGATTTTACAGATAAATTTTGCTGACGATGAAAAAATAACAATTGTCCTTCTATGAGAAAAAGAATCTCCATAAGGGAAGTTTTTTTAATTATTTTGTTGGGCTTAGAGCCACCATTTAAACAAAATAAAAATTAAAATCTAAGGTTAAAGAGCGAGATTAATGAAAAGAATCACGGAACATAAACATGCACCGCACCAAGATATTAAAAATCAATAAATAACAGAATAATTAAACAAAATAAAAACACAACAAGAATTAAATAAAACAAATAATTAATTAAAATCCGAAAATGCCTACAGAAGCAGAAAAGAAAACATAAAGAAATAAAATAAACTGCCAAAACCTTGCAAAATAAGGTTTAGAAAAAACATAGGCAGAAGAGGCGACCAGAAAACAAATATTAGGGCTTAAAAACAATATTGTAAGAAAATAATAATAAAAATAAAATATAACCATAAAATATTAATAAACTAAAAAATAAAGAAAAATATATAAAAAATTAGAAAAATATTTTAAAATAAATAAAATAATTAAAAAGCCCTAAAAATGGCGAAAAATCGCCCATTGGTCGCACACAAGCACAAAAACACTATAAATATAGTGATGATTTTCATTAAAATCAATCTTATGCTTTACTGATAATTTGTGTTTGAAACTTGAACAACTCTGAATCGATAAGAGTAAGGAATTTTGATTGATTGTTTGTACATTTATGATAATTATAATGTTTTATGTTCATGTTTCATCTCATTCTTAATAATATATATATTTTATTTACAACGTTCGGACCCTCAAAATATTATATTTATGTATTGGAATAGATCTGGTTCATGGGACCGACCGTGTGCCGGCTAGTGGGTGAAAACCCTTAGTTGTGCTCGTGGGTCATGCCTCGTGAACCCCTTGGCAGTTCGCAGTCGGTTCCGGCTTTGTGCACGGGACCGCTACGCAGGGCGCCATTGTACATTCGAGGCGGCTGCTGAAAATGTGGCCGGAGCGAATAGTCAAAATTTTTGGGAAGAGCGGAAAGTCTGAGTTAGAGGGAATTTAGGTCAGATCACGTACTGGTCAAAATGCTTTTCATATTCCGAACATAAAAATGAAAAATTGAGTACCACTGGGTAGTACGGATAGGAATTAAGAAAGGAAACTTTTAATCGTTAATATAAGTGGATTTCAAATTTAAATGATATCGGAAAAGATTCTTGTTAATGAATTATCTTACCAAAATGCTCCACGGGCGAGTCACACGAGTAATCGCGTCTTGATTACCATATTTCTCTCTGAAAGTACAAATTTAGAGAACGCCAGGAGTTCGGAATGGCGCTGAACCAACCAGTTCTTTTTCCTTGTAACATTATAAGTCCGTTAGAAACTGGAATTAGTTGACAACCCGAATAACAATTAATAAATCCATAATACGTGGCATAAGCGATTTGAAACTATGGTTTGCAACGAGGAATCAAATGTACGAAAGTGCAATGTTCAGTCATAAATCGATATACAATAGGTTGACAAAATATTTGATCACACATAACGGCATATAACTACAGTAGGCGGTGTAAAAATTTGATAAAGTTGACACTGTGAATCTAAATTATAATATGACTATTTTTGTATCATTAGTGAGATCCACTGATCCGTGAAGATAAAATGGTTCACTGAAGATGAGAGAAGGTGTCACTACAGCGATCATACTTATAACACGGTTCACGACCTAAAATGAAAACTACTCACCAAAACACTTACCCGAGTCGACACTCAAATATCAGGGTAATAACGACCGGGAACGCGCACATTTCCGTGCAAAGATTTTTTGGGGTAATAATTCCGACTTTAATAACGAGTACCTCACCCAATGAATCGCACGTATACAGAACCGGAGGGTACACGAGGGAAAGACGTCCTAATCATCGCCGATGTTCCAGTTTCCTTAAGTCGCGTAGATTTCTCCTTCAATATTTCCCCCCTTGAAACTTCATTTTGTTTTTTATTTTGATCTCCTTTTTATTTCCTTACTTTGTCAATTAAATATATTACTTCCCTTTTCTAATAGAATGCCAAGTACCGAGAATACGAGCCCTGCGATGAGGATTCCTCGCCTGCCTCCGTCAATTGTAGCAATTCGCCACAAATACGAAGACTTGAAAATGCAACATAGAGACCTGCAAATGAAACATGAGAGAGTGAAAGGAACCTGGGCTCCCCCAGAAGTCGTTAGGGAGCTCAGGCAGAAGATTGCCCGTCTTACTCAAGCGCGCGACGAACTAATCGTCGAGTCGCGCGCTCAGAGACTGTTAATCCGTGAACAATCTACAGCCCTACACCAAGCTTACACTGAAACGGAGCTCCGAATAAAGGTCCCGGGGAGTGTTCGGGCTGAGCAAATCGATATCTTCCCTGCTCATCACCTCCCCCGTACCGAGGACCAAGCCCCGACGGTAGTGAACACTCTGATCTCGAATACGGGAGTTCCCCGATCATCACCCATGGGGACTACAGAAAGCGAGGCAAATCTTAATGCCCCTACGGCCCGTCGTCGGCCGAATCGAAATAAGCGACGCCGAGATCGTCGTAGACAAGAAGAGGCCCGTCTCCGGAGAACTCAAGCAACGGGAGGGGTAGAAAATTTGGATGATCTGCCACCCCCTTACCAGGAGTTCGAAAACTCGGGAATGGACCCCGATATTCAATATGCTCCACGAATCCTATTTTCCTCGCCCCCAGCTTCTATACATATCAACTTGGTGGACGAAGAAACTGAAGCTCACCCGTTAATGCAGGCATTAAGCGATCTTGAATTAGATTTCGACGAGATCGCTATTCTCACGGGAACGGTCCCCAACATTGGCCCGGGGGCGAAATAGCTGGACCATCCTCGCGGAGGGATGAGGATCCTCGAGGCCATCCTCCATCGTACCGACCGCCTAAACGGAGACGCCTCCCGACGGATATGGATGCGGAAGAAGACTGAACCGCCAAAGTCTTAAGTCTATTTGTAGTTGCTCGTATACTGACAAATGCGCGAACTGTTCATTTTTAGCTTGCTTCATTTTTCTTTTTAATAAATGTTGTTGAATTCATGTTTCTTCTTATTAAGCGAAAGCGGGATCATCGGGGATGAAGGTTACAGGCGCGCGGGGATGCGGGGACGATGTTTTTTCAGGGTTTCCACTTCGGAAAGGAATGTAATATCGCGGCATAAAGGGTTTTACTGTGCTTTAAAGAAGAGCGTAAGTCCTCCTATCGGCAGCTATGAACCGGGAAAGACGAAGGTCCTTCGAGGAGTAGTGCTAGTAGTAGCGCTCACCTGCTCGAATGGCATTCGGCTATTATGCACAATTCCAACGTGATTGAACTCACGGGTGTGTAATAGTAACTAAAATTATGTGGCGTAAGGTGGAGTTTCCCCTAGTAAGTAATAGGGCGGGTAGTTAAGATGCCTCAAGAATTTTATGATTAGCACTCCCTTGCGACCAACATGATTTTTGGGGGCTCAGCCGGGATTATATTTTAATTAAGACCTCTCGCAATGGGAAAAATAAAATTCGGGGAAATTGAAATAAAGAAAGTGTAAATAAGACCTTAACCGAGATTAGAATAAAAACCAAACTAATAAAAGAAATGAGGATAATGTAAATCGGAGAGAAAATCACGGAAATTGTTGAAATAAACCAGCTAAATACAAATATGACAACCTGAAATCGGATAAATAAAAATATATAATAAAATAATATAAATTACTATAAAATAGGAATAATGAAATAAATTAATAAAATAATAAAAGCATTAATAATTTACATAGAGAATAATAGAAATTGGAAAATAAATAGTGGAAAATAACAACCCATTTATTAAGGAAGGAAAATAATAAAATAATTGATGAAATAAATATTAAATCTGAAATAATAAAACCAATAATTAAAAATTGAATTTTTGTAGAAAAAATGAATCACTATAACGAGAAATTGAACCAATTACAAACCTTCTTGAATATCGAGACCGACTCAGTAGAACAACTAACCGAAAAAATGAAAAGAATAAACGTAGCTAGACAGAGCAATCCACAAACAATAAGCCGTGAAATCACCCGAACGACACTAGGACTAATGCAAACGACAGAAACAGAGAACCAATACGACTGGTACCGAGAAAGAATAAATAACCCGGAGTTGAATATAAAATATCACCTAATAGAAAAACAAGTAGAAATGATACCTGACGCCCTACAAAGCATAATACGCCGAGAAGTAGCACCATTACACCAATGCTACATTTGTCAAACGGAACGGATAAAAGTACTGATACTCCCCTGTGGACATTTTTGTTACTGGCAAAGATGTGCAGATTTGTTAACAATTTGTATGTTATGTAAAAATGACATTGAGGAGAAAGTAATTGTCTATTACGAATAAAGTTGTCTTAAAATAAACGATTAGCTAGTTACCCTCCTTCCTTACCCATATAGCTATATATATATATATATATAAAACATATAAACAATTATATATTTAAAAGTAAAAAACTAAAAATATAAAGAGTGAGATGAAACGTTACGAACATTGAAAAGTAAAGCATAAAGGAAAATACCGTGAGCTACCTTCGAGTAGTGCGACCTAAAGCCAAATCGGGAGGGGATAACCGATCACCCAGAAGAGAGATATAGGACGAACTGTCGACAAGTTGTGCCCAGTTGAAAAGCTACTGTGGTAAGATTGATCACCTTACCGTTGCAGTAGTGGATCAACAAAGCCGTGTTGTATTTTAAATCTGGGGGGTAGGCGAAGAACTCTTAAAGAGGCAGAAAGAGAAACGCGCGTAATAGACAAAAGAATAAGTCGAAGAAATGGAAGTGATAATAAAGAGAAAATAATTAACGAACTCAAATAGAGAATAAATAAAAGGTAAAAACAGGAACGATTATGAAGCCGACAAGAAAACGCAATATCAATTAGTACGGAAAAGACGAATCAGCAGCATAATAAGGGCCAAATCAAGAATAAGGGACATGTATTAACGGAACATGAACCCCATGAGATGTGTAATAACGGAACACAGTCTCAACTCGGAGACAGGTATTAACGGAACCTGATCTCATATAAGGGACATGTATTAACGGAACATGAACCCCATGAGATGTGTAATAACGGAACACAGTCTCAACTCGGAGACAGGTATTAACGGAACCTGATCTCATATAAGGGACATGTATTAACGGAACATGAACCCCATGAGATGTGTAATAACGGAACACAGTCTCAACTCGGAGACAGGTATTAACGGAACCTGATCTCATATAAGGGACATGTATTAACGGAACATGAACCCCATGAGATGTGTAATAACGGAACACAGTCTCAACTCGGAGACAGGTATTAACGGAACCTGATCTCATATAAGGGACATGTATTAACGGAACATGAACCCCATGAGATGTGTAATAACGGAACACAGTCTCAACTCGGAGGCAGGTATTAACAGAACCTGATCTCAATCGTAGAAAATAAAAGATATAAATTAGATATGATATAATTCGGAAAAATTAAAAGAGATGTGTAAGAATAAAACACCATCTCAATATGGAGTAAAAGAATTGTGCATTAACGGAGTATAATCTCAATGGAAATTAGAAAGGACATGCGATAAAAAGACATGATCCATGATTATAATAAAAAAGATAAAAATTAAGTAATCAAGAACGATAGAAAAGAAATAACGAGAAATAAGACAAAAGGAATCAATAAAATAAATAATACCCGTGCACGGAGGAGAGAATATGCTGTATAAAAACGGTAATAGATAACGATATTGAAGTAGACAAACAAAGAAAACGGAAGATAAACAAAAGATATAAACAAAAGACAATAAGAATAAGGAAGATAGATTAAGAAAACGAAAGGGAAAAATTAAAAAGAAGAAACCGAATGGGACAAGATGGGAATAGAAGTAGAAGGAAGAAAATGACTAAAGATAAGAAAGAAAAGGGAAATAAAATTATATAAGTATAAATAAAAGGGAAGGCGAAACGCATAGTAATAAAATAAAAGAAGGGGTAATAGAATCTGGGAAACGGCAAAGCCGAACGATTTATAATAAATAGATAATTATTACGACCATATAGATAATTGTTACTACCCCATATAGATAATTAAAAATCGACGTAAAATAAGTCAAAAAGGAAAACATATGGGAATTATAATAAACGGGATAACACCGGGGAAGTATGAATTATTATAATTATGGGTACTATAGTCAAATCAATATGGCGATCAAGCTAAGAAAAGGAATGCGGAATAAAACAGTAGCATAGCGATAAAATAATAACAATGAGGAAAGATAGGCAAACAAAAAGAGATAACAAAATAAAATAATAAATAAACCCGTGTGTTTATTTGAGGCGGTTCGAATGATTGAAAGCGTGTAAGCGGATTAGGCTACACGGTTCATTTTTTCGTTCTAGAACTCAATCAAAACAATCAAAACAACCAAAGCAATCAAAGCAATCAAAGCAATCAACGTAGACAAATTCACAACCAATACAAGCAAATCAACAAAATACCCACAAATATAAATAAAACAAGATATTCAATCAAGTACAGGTATCGAAGCGACAAATACTCGACGATAACAAGGATTCGACAACAAATCAAAACTCAGTGAAATATTCGCAACCAAAGAACGACTACGGACAAAATACAGACGAGACGACAGACAACAGGCCCCGACGCAACAAATCCACCAAAGCAAAGGAAACCACCCAAACCGAAGATATCGAGGAAAGGACAACGTTACGATCGCGTAATAGCTACCTACTCTCAGGAAAAAGCGCCAAGAAATCAAGATCAACCTCAATCGCGAGAAAATTACACAGAGCTAATTCACTCGAAGACATCGATTCCAACAGTCAGGGATCAGACGACAAAGAGAATCAAGAATTAACAAAGACTACGAGTCAAACAAACATCACGAACGAGAACGAGAATAACAACCAGCAAGAAACAAACATAGAGACCCAACAACAAACCGCACAAAATAAGTCAGGGAATCAATTGAATAATCCAGAAATAACAAACGAAAACAATATGGCCGAAAATAACGGAAATCAAAATAAAAACGACGGGAAAGAAACAAACAAACCGCTAACAACGAACGAAACAATTAGAGAATATCGGGAAAAATTCCGAGGAGAACCGTTCAACGGGAACGCCAATAAACTAAATACATTCTTAAGGAATTTTGGGGTGTATGTAGAAGTCTGCGGATGGACAAACGATATGGTAAAAACCAGAATGCCATTATACCTATGCGATAGCGCACTAGACATCTTCCTGGAAGCAAAGGAAAGAGGAAAACCGTTGAATAACTGGAAAGAAATCCAAGAATTCCTAAAACTAACATTTGGAGTGGCAAAACTGACAAATCAAGGAATACAAGAATTATTCAACAGAAAACAAAGACATGGAGAGTCGAACACGATGTTCGCGAGCGAAATCAGAAGATTGGCAAAAACGGCAACCGACGGAAAATTAGACGAAGCTCACTTGATCGGCATATTTGTAGATGGATTAAGACGACCAGAACTGAGATCTGCAGTGGGAATGCAGATGTTAACAACTTTAGATGAAGCAGTAGCCAGGGCAAATCAAGCAGAAATACACCTACCATCACAAATCGCCCTTATGCAGGATGAATCAATGATAGCAACAATGGCAGTAAAAACGGAAGAAAACGAACAAAACGGTGCAAAAATGAATCAATTTATACCAGGAGCTCATCAAATATTTAAACCTCCGGTGCAAAGAACAAATAACACCCGTCCAAACAATAATTATAATAATAACCAAAGAACCAACTACAACGGCGGAAATAATTCAACGCAAGGTAACAATGTAGAACGTGTGGCAAAAATTGGGACATTGGAAAACGAATGCTACTAAAAATATACCATGTTGGTAGATGTGAAAAAAGGACATAAATATAATCGAGCGCAAACCAAGGACCTGTTTAAGTGCGGGAAACACAGGCCCATCGTAGCTAATAATTGTAGAGAGGAGTAAACAACAAAACCAAGGAAACACCAAGAAATACACAATATGTTGCAATGGCACCTAGACAACAAACGTCGAACATGACAAAACAAGTGAATGGTGCGGAAATATCCACATCTTAAAGATATGATGGCAAAAATGATACGAACAAACCATCACAACAAGCAACAATCAAATATCCATTATGATGCAAAGAGTTGAAAATGTAAGAATAGCGAAACAGAAACTGACACAAACAAACACACGCCCAGGATTGGCAACAATTACAATGGAAAAGAGGACGAGTGAGACAAAAGATTCAAGCAACGCAAAGACAATGCGCCAAGAAATAAACTAATGAATGAGAATGATTAAAGACGTCAAAGAACAATACTGTTACAACAAATAATAAAAAGTTCCGCACGAAAAAACTCTCGCGAAACCAGAACCAGAAAACCAGGAAGAATCAAACCGAACCAGAGTGAAACATTTAGACCAACTAAAAACAGATAAACGAGAACACAAAAAATATTACTCGGAAAAATCAAAGACAAAGATACTTCGCGAGAACGAACAGCCAAACGAAAATGGGACAACGACTACAACCCAACAGACAGAATGGAAATTCCGAATTAAAACGGAATATAATAAGAAATCAATCAGCAACATAGAAAAAGAATTCGAATACCACCAAGAGGAATTGATAAAAAGTAAAAAAAAAGAAACTTACGAATAAATATGCTACGGAACAATCAGAAGACTCCATCACCGGAGGACGGAGACTAAGCGAAAACAGATTTAATGGGAGAAGCACTACAGGCGTCTGAAAACGAGGAACAAAACAAACAGAGTTAATAAAACCAATGAACGATCGGATCTCAGATCGACCCATTTCACCAAACAAAGAAGGGGAACTAAAATTAATAGAAGAACTAATTGAAACTATACCCGAAACACTATAACGAGGAATTCATCAACAATAAGTATTCAGGAATACATGAGGTTACGTCCCTTACAACTCGAGGAATCGAAAGAGACGTGATACCCGAACAGGAGAAACCACGGGTAAAGGCATGATACTAGATAAACAGAAACTAGAAGACATAACGAAGTTCCAAATATTTATGCAAACGCCGGACTTCATAGAACGGTTATCTGGATCAAAACGCCAAACACGGATGAAATATTCGATTTGGATAAACGAAAAAAGGGGACTCCAAGAAAAATGAAAACCTTACCCATAACGGAGTGGTTAATCAAAACCAGACCCTACAACTTAGATGCACTAATATGCGGCCAGGTAAACAAAACATACCCCGTAACTCTAGAAAAAGAAAAAACAGTACCATGATTGTTTGATTATGCGCAGAATACGCGAGAAAAGAGTTCGAAATCAACTATCAACAAAGAACCTACAAGGAAGCAACAAGAAAGAATATTTGTAAAAACAGAGAACCAATTAATCACATCAAATAATAGACAAACCACCGAACTGGGAAAGCTACTAATGTACCTCAAGACCAATAGAAATGAAGCATGTATAGAAAACTATGCGAGCACACAGTGCATCTCTCAGACACGCCAATTACAAGCAATACGACATTAATTGGGCGAGATACGGAACTCGCCGAATAGGAAAGAAAAACAAAAAGAATTGAAGATAAAGGTAAAGTCCAAAACGAGGAAGAAATAACGTTAAAAATAGTAACAAACAACGCGAGTAACGAGATTATAAAATTATCAACGAAAGTGATGCATCAGAACAAACAAAGGAGTCAAAGCACTGACAGATGGAATGATAGAAGGTGTAGCCCTAACAGATACCGTTCATCATTACATACACAAGAAGAATGAAACATTCTATACGAGTTGGGAATATGGGACGATGACCAAAGAAACAAATAGTACCAGATGGGAACAGAAGCACATTGGGGACCAGATACCAGTGGAAGCGGAGAGTGGAGAAGTGGAAAAAGCAAGCACCAAGTCCAAGGAGAATTATACGCGAAATCGTTATCGACAATCGGCGGAAGGATCACCGTCTCCAAGAGAAGCTCAGCGAACTAGACACAGCGGCGAATCAAACAACCATGGAGGAACAAATTGGAAAACAAGAAAACAAGATGGGAGCTAAAACTGGAGCAGTAGACCAAGAGCTATCAGCAGGGAGAAAAGGTAACATCATGAAGGAAAACCGAAATACAGAAACGAAAGAAGTGGAAAACTAAACGATGCCCGAAAACGAATATAGACGGAAAAATAAACGTATGAAAGAGACAAAGGCAACCAGTAGATACTGACGAACACAAATCAACTTCAAACACCCCTTAGATAGATTCCACAGCAGCGAGTGCAGGAGCCCAGAGCACGAGCAGCAACGACGCATGCGAAATATATGGCAGAAAATGTGAAAACCTCGAGAATTTGAGAGAATTAGTAAAAGAGTCGAAGAAATACAGAAGGAAAAATGATGGTGTCCGGAAGTATTCGACCAAGTAATACGCAAATGGAAACACCCGAGAAGGGCACAGACGCAAGAAATATAAATAAAATACTGTACGATCAACCATCAAGAATAGAAAGTTCATCGACAGCAAAAATAAAAGAAGTAAAAAGAAAACTAGCATATGAAACCCCATTCCATTTACAATTCCATGGACGATCACTAGATAATATGTTGGAAGTGGGAGTAATCACAAATGGCTGTGGAATAAACCCTTGAAATGGCCGGAGAAGCATCTGGAATCTTACAAAGAAAGAGATACGAAACCAAAACTACTCAAACAAGTATGAGCACGCCCAGTATGGGAGGAGACAAAATGAACCCCAAAAAGTTCGAAGAAGAATAATGGATTTGAATGAGAATACGAACGAGGAAAGAATCTGTCACCACAGTAATAAAACAACCCATAAAAGATACCAGAAACACCGAGAGAGCAACCGCTCAACCAGCTATCATCAACATCGATGAGCAGACAAGCAATGAAAATAGCAACAAGAGATGACTAATGAAATGGATATAGAAGCACAAAAATTTCACCCATGAAAAAAGTAATAACACAACATCACGAAGCCAAAGACATATATACCTAACGCAAGACTGGACGATGGCCAGAAAACAAAACAAGAAGCCACAAAGAATAACCCTAACGGAAACCACAGAGAAGGAGACAACAAGAAACAGGCCGTCCATGGAGAAACGTCCCAAGGTAGACTAACAATTGAACAAACCGAAAACGGATGAACCCGAAAAATCAGAGACCACCCTCCAACAACAGCAATGGATGACAAGGCTAGACTAGAACCTCTGAAACAGACATAGCATGACGAATGAAAAAACTCACCCTAGACGAGGAAAGCGGAACGGAATGAGATAAAGAAGTTACTACGGATATGCTCCAATAACCACCAGCCAGCCATTGAGGAGCATATGCAACGAAATCCGAGCAAGCGAGGACGCCAAACAATATGGTGTACCGTATACTACTACATCCCGAAACTGATCAAGAGAAACTAAACACGAATGAATTAGAACTGGGAAGAATGAGACAAATACGTCGCCCATTGCTTACGAAAACGACGATGACGAATATCCGATTAGTGCATCCCTATCTCGTATAATCAATTAATGAGTTATCGACAGTAAATTCCGAACAACCAGTTCATGATAACGTAGAGCTTAACCGCATGGATCATACGAGCAAGAAATCGACCAAGCGTTCATACCGAACTGGTGGATGGAAGCAATTTATAAACAACACAACCAAGAAAAAACGAACAAGTCAAACCAATGCAAGGTAAGACTGAAGGCACTTTCAAACGACTTCGAACACTGAATTACCCAATTAAAACGGAATCGCAATGAGAAATACAAGCTACACTCCTAATGATAAAATGAGCTGTGGCTAATTCACAGGTGCAACAAACGATTCTTAATATTCTGACTGCGAAAACGCAGTACTGGGCAGGACAAGTATCGTCGCTGAAAGAATCGAGGATGTGGGATGGCAATACCAAAAAGTAACTGGACACTATACCGAAGTAAAAGCGATAACCGGTAACACATCTACAAGAATCCTCGATTTCTCAGAACAAAAGCAGGATGTGCAACTCAGCCAAACATTGCACTACATTGTGGACAACACTCCACGTATCAATCATAAAACCCTGGAACAGAAAAAGCCGGAAATACTACAATGTCAGGAGAACAATGGCAAATCTGTTCACCGAGAGAATGCAGACTGAAAAAAGGCAGTCGTACTAAAAGCAAAGTGGGAATGATCCAGGTACAAAGCATACAGTTCTCGCAGGAGTAATCAACGTCAGCAACGGAGACTGCCCAGGGAAAATGATAACTATAAGGGGAGAAAACTAGTAACAGGAGTGGCTGTAATAGAAACCTATCACGTCAAATAAAAGATACGAAGCAACAATTTGAATGAGCAACCCAAGTAAGAGAATCAGAAACACCGAATGTGCCAGCACAGACAGCTTTGCAAAACCGGAACCATCAACGATAATATTCAGCCAAGAAATATCCATAAATGCAGAATGCAATCTCATCTAAAAACAGCGTTATTCCGACGAAGTAAAGAAGAATATTCGAGGAAAGCGACGCAGAGTTACAATAAATGATGTAAACCAAAATGCATAACGGAGAGCCGGCAAAGATCAAGAACCAGAAACTCAGGTCACCACGTGAGAAAAAAACAAACTCCATCAGCATCTAATAACCACGGAAGCAGAGATGGGAATGAGATCATCAAGAAAAGATAACGCAAAAATGTGGAAAGATGGTATAACGCACCAACTAACCCAGGACTATATGCATCAAACAAATGCTAGACGCAGGAATAGCCGCGGTCACCAAAGATAAGTGAAATTATAGTCTAATACCGATGATAACAAGATGGATTTCCTCACCATAAAGGACAGGAGTCAATGCAAAAGCACTAGCAACGATGTGTCAGTTAAATAAGAAATAATTAAAAACGAAATTAGCCGTAGCAATAACCAACCCAGATAGCGCAATGCCGCTGTTACCGCTCACAGAAGGGCATTTTGGAAAATAGCCGAAGAAGTGATGTGTATTCAAGGTGCGAAAAACAGTTGCCTATGTCACCAGAAAAAATCAAACCGGCACCCCCACCCGGAAAATGCACAAACGAATAGAACGCTGTATATAAAAGCTGATCGATACGTACAACCCAGTAACGCGAATGATGAAATCCTAACCAGCAAACCCAAACTATTATCGGATGCAACAACGCTTTCGGACCACTGTTTCAGCCAAACGATCAAATCGGTAATGCTTCCAATGAGCAATCCGGTTGCCGAACCAAAGATCGAGTTGACGGAAACTAACAACGAACAAGAATTTCGACCACTAGACGTGGTCAACAGCGGAATATTCACAAAAAGTCTGGAAGCAGCAATACACGAATCTATTGCGTCCCCGCGCGAGACAGAGAATCAGATACTATGCCAAATATATAAATAACGGGCGGCACGAATTCGAACCAGAAACCTAATTGAGAACTTGACTATTATCGCTAGCCATTTCCACAAGCAACATCCAATAGGGATGGGAAAGGGCCATGTCGGCGGCGTAGTATTTCCTGGGGGGTTCGGTCAATTTTTGGATGGCTGGAAACTATTGGGCATCAATAGCTGAATAATCCCGAAAATAGTAAGAGGGAGTGAGTACATAATCCACATGGATGGCTTGGCCATGCTTCGAACAGTCTACACACGAGAAAGAGGTAATTGGAAAACATTAGTCGAGTAATTACCTTTCTTGGCAAGAAACAATGCTGTCGCTACATTGCCATTCAAAGATATCAACAAAATCAAACACTATCTCCGGGTCTTAACAACACACTGAAAGGACACGACGACAAGAGATAGGGTAACGATCAGGAAACACTATATGAGAAAGAGCGAGAATGAACTAAATAAGGAGCAGAAAGAGTATCGTGGGAGATCCAAAGGAATATAGAAGACACCGGTAGCGATTACGACTCGACGATGAGGAGAATAACGAAAAGGAAACGCCCAAAAATGATCAAGCACCAGTGTACTGGGACGAAAAAGGAAACAATCTGCGCAGTGGCATAAAGCGAACCAATGTCAACGAATGCCATAAGCAGGGAACCAAGTAACATTCCACGAACAAAGCAACCACAATGGAACAAAAATGACTACCAACCGCAAATACTCTACCCGTCACTCTAATCACACCCTGATTGGGAAGCAACAATCACAATAAATACCAGCACGATCAAAGAGTGTAGATCACGGAGACGGAACGTGTAAAAATAAGCGGACTATACCACATCGACCGGACCAGCAAGTCACCCTAATCCATCGAGATAATGGAAAAGGAAACGGAAGAGTCGATACCGCATACAGGAGCCAAATATCTCGCAGTAATTTAAGCGAAATACCACGACCAGTCTTGGAAAGATACTCAAACAACGAGTTCATGTAATCGCATGTAGTAAGGAACGCGTAAACGTAATGGGAAGATGTGAAACATTGACACACCAGAACAATCGAGTGAACACCCATCACCTAGCAGTAATACCACAGATTAAGGTGTACCATGCATATGTGGAACCGGATTTAAGCCAGAGCTATTCAAAGAAATGTCTATCCCGATCTACCGGAACTTATGTCTGAAGGACTAACAGAAGGTAAGTCTGCACCATGAAACAATATAATGGTGTTCAGAGAAAATAGTGGACCAGTAAATCCCAATGAAATCTGTTATCATCAAGTAGATGAGCGAATTACGGAAGAAATCGGTATTCGAACCAAGTAAAAAGGTTCGAAAAACGACGAGACGCTACTTCCTAGCAACGAGAGATAATACCCCAGATCGAAATAAACGAACACGGCGAACTACCGTATCAACTCACGATTTCGACGAAGAAGATAAAATAAGTACTACGAAAACGATAGACTGGGAAAGCTAAACGCCCATCGATACGACAATCGAGTTAGCCTTAAACGCGAAGAGGAGGAGAAAGAGGACACACACCACTATGCACAATACGATAGCGAACCCTAAATTGAAAACGAGACTAGCGCAATTACAACTATTGATGGAAATACAAACGAGTATTTTCGCAGTAACAGATTTAGACTTGGGAACGTGCGACGTAACCTACACGAATACACTATGCAGACGCAGAACAGCCCAATTGCGCTAAGACCATACACAACTAGCAGACCCAAGAAAACGTAGCAAACAGGAGGTGCAGGAAAATGCTCGACGCAAAGGCTATCGAACCCAAGTGCTCAACCATGGATTCCAGTTGTTAGGGTGAAAAGAAAGACGACACAAAAGATTTTGCAT